>CM030014.1:10631815-10986263 GCA_017639485.1 Pluvialis apricaria
TAAAATTTGACCAACCTATAAGAGATTTTGCAAGATCAACTTAGGTTGAAAGTGCAAAAGTCAGATTCCAAATAAAATAAAAATAAAACAGAAGACTACTATAAACTCCAGGCAGTGATTTAGATTTTGTGTTCACTATTTGCATGGGAGTGGAAGGGATCTCCTAGATTACCGAGCCCCTTCCTCTGCTGTTGTAAGCAACTGTATCTCATAGTCTATATATTTATTAAGCTTCACATGAAAATTCTATTTTTTTCTTCCTAGTTTTAGTGGAAAGGTGTTTCAGAACTTCGGTCTTCTGATAATCAGAAACTTTAATTTATGGATTGAATTTATTCATTGCTCATTAGTAATCATTTGTCCTTGTGTCATCATTGTCCATTTGCTTAAGTATCTTTTCTCTCGCTTTAGTGCCTAACCTGAATGTATTTATAGAGAGCAATTATATCCGCTCTCAGCATGAATGAGCTTAGAGATGAAAGGGAGAAGGAAGCAAACATGTTGCTTCAGCCTGGACCAGCTGGAATCTCTTTGTTCAGACTCATGTAAAATGTTTTGCAGCAGCTGAATCTGGAAGCAGCATTTGTGCAGCTCGTAGCAATATGATACAGATCTAGCCACCTCACAGCCAGATGAGATGGAAATGGACATATCAAGCCACGGTTGCTATCTGAATATCCATGGGCCCTGTGGAACTGAAAACACTAGAACTACAGTCCAATTTAGCTGGAGAATAACAATCTGCATTTGATTGTGATAAACTCTCATGGTAAGCCATTGTAAACGTTTCCCACCATTATCACTTGTACTTTTCTAGTTTTGGGAGTTAGGTATCTGTCTGTATTCAGTTATCACTAGCTGTGTGGCTTATTTTGCAGAGGAGACACTACATGGTGTTGTCTGCATGCTGTAGACTCTGGAGTTAGCAATTCCTTCTGTTCTTTCTTAGAGTTGTTGTAAGGCTGTCTCCCAGAGCTCTTCACACTCAACATAATCAGAGAAGAGCAGGAGTTGCCCATCACATCTCTCAGACCTTGTGTACAAATTTCTAATTGCAAAATAGATTCAATAATTCAGTCATAACAATCTTTGCCATAGCATGTATTCAGATAAGTGGTTTGAAAGAAGGATCCTTAAGGGAAAGACAATTGCAATAAACTATCCTTTTACTTGGTGGCATCTCATTGCCAGAAGCAGCAAGCATAGCTGAACAACTATATGAAGCATTGGATACTTTAAATATATGATTGTATCTCATTCCTTTGGATATAAATCTTAATTGCCTGAGAGCAGTTTGTTGTGAATCAGTTTTTTAAAACACATTTTAATTTTTATAGAGAAAGGGCTTTTAGATATAAAACTGTTTATTCCTCTCATATATTTGTTCGCACTTGCTGCGAAGCATGTTTTTTTCCAGTCAAAATCTTCTTGTGATTCCATGGACTGCAAAAGCAATGGAAAATTAAGGGCTTTTAATTCTGAAGAACATGCATCATGTAAATGAAAATACAGAAATAGAATAAGATGCTGGTTATTGTACCTGCAATAGGTTAGTTACTCAGTGGAATCATGCATCTCATAAGCCTTTTTCTTCTGGAAAGTGGTGTTTTAGTTTGACTTAAAGCTAAATCCAGCCCTCTCCTTGTAACTGACCTTTATGCATCCTCATGTAAGGGCAGAATTTGTACAAATTTGAGCTCTTCTCACAGTTCAGTACAAATCATGCTGTCTTTCCTGAGGGAGCTAGAGATACAAGAGTACTGCAGGTCAGGGTTGTGGTGCATTGACAGAGCTACATAAGGAAGCTTGTACAATACCTGATTTAAGTGTAAGATTCTTACAGGGTTTTCAGAGAGGAAGAAAAACAGTGTGGTTGTCCACAGTGTTTCTCAAAGGAGCTCTGCATTAAGATTCTGGAGACAGGTTTGAGTTCACCTGGTCCTTTGCCCCTCGCTTGCCTGATCACGGGAGGGAAGGCCACATGGCAATCAAGAAAGGGACTGCATTTTGCAGTAACTAATCAAAAATCAATTTTGGCAGCCTACTCAGTGAAAAGGAATGAAAAAGCGGAGGTGGCAGGAGGGTTTTTTTTAAGGCTTTCAGGAAGGGTGGTTGTTTTCTCCTGTAATTCAAAGAAAGAGCAGCAAAACAAAAAAACGAACTAAAACAACAAGGACAAATACAATGTGTGGAAAAAGCCTGTCGGATACTTGTCTTTACACACCAACTCCCTTCATCAAGAAAACAGCTTAAATACAATGAGTTGTGCAATACTACTCCAGTTTGCTGGCAGCGCCCTCATCTGTCTTCTCAAAACATTTGTTACTTTTCCTGGTGTAAATTTAAAAACATATGTAATAATCAGCAAAGTGAAATCAGAAAAATATCTCACATATGGTTATGCTGATAGAGTGAGGTTATCTGCTCTGTGCCTGCTCCATGCACACAAACTCACAGGAGAAGGTGACCTTTTCTGCATGGACATATTCAGGGCAGGTGTGGTGACCGGGTACAAAAGGATGTACTGACCAGTTTCAGAAACATGTACTGTACTAAAGCAGCCTACACCTCCCACAGGGAACAAGAACTGGACTATATGAAGCATTTCCCCGAATCAGATTTGACCCACAGACCAGCAGCTGGACCAAACAGCTAAATAAATATCCCTGTAGGAAATTTGGAAATTCAGAGACATTTTGGAATGAAAACCAAAGTGTTTGTTTTCAGGCTATTCTAGGGTGTTTAGGGAGGGACCAAGGCAGACATAAAATTGCAGCTTTGTGGTATCACAACTTAGAACCTTTTTATTGAGAAAGGTTTTGTGTTTGGGGTTTTTTTTTTAAAAAAAAAAGAAGTTGAAAAATGCTTACTCAAACTGTAGGAACCAGTACCAACTTTACATCCCATTAAGACATTTCTTTTCAACAAACAAAACCCTTCTGCTGTGGAAAGACTCACCAGGCTGATTCTTTTGTTCTAAAAAGCAGGAATTGCCCAACATATCCAAGAAAAGACCCAATCTCTCAAGAAGAATTCAAAGTCCAGAAAGGAAGAAGGTAAAACCTCCATAAGGTGCCTAGGCACTTCTCTAATGTTACTGACTGTACGTAGAACATGCGGAACTCTAGAGTGATGATCAGCAGTGTCAAACTCTCCAACTGATGTGGAGCTTTGTCTCCCTGAGACCTGCCGTAATTTGGATGGTGCTAGCTAGGTGCTGGCGTCTAGGAGTCATGGTCCAGATCAAGGGCCACTGTGCTAGACACTGTATAAAGCTATCATGAAAAGAAGATTGGTGCTACATTGCAGCAATGCCACATTGTTGTGGGATTTTTTGTTTTTTAATTGGAAAAAAAACCCTGCAGTTATCTGATGCTCTAGGCGTATGTACAAAGCACGTTTAAAAATACAATAGGCATTCAAATGGGAACATTATTAATTAAAAGCCTCCACGTACTGTACAAATGAAACATTCTTCTCTCTACCTACTCAAGTCATTCATTCAGAAAAATCCTGGGAAAATAGTTAGGCTTTGCAATGTGCCCCATAGGTCAATGTATTCAGGCTCCAACAGACCAAGTGGGAGGAGTGAGTTCTAGAACAGGGAAATCTTCATTGTGAACTCCCTCTCAAAGAGACTGCATTCAGAAATGTGCACAGCACACTTACAGAAAAATGGCTCTAGCCCTTTGGCCAGCTCAAATTTTAAATGAGTCCTTTAATATATGTATGTCCAACCAAGGAAGAGATGCTGACCTATACTCCTGTCTGAAGCACAGCAGTGGGAAGGACTTTGAAGCCCTGTAGGGTTTTCAGACCCACAGCTTGCCTGCCTTTTTTTGTTTTTATTCTTCTGTATATGCCCTTATGGTATAGATTTATACCACAACAACCTATTTTCTCTATGTTCAGCTACCCCATGTCCCCTTTATTTAATAACAGTGGCATTCTTGAGAATCAAATTGTCCCTGGGCAGCTCGCTGACAGTATGTTACAAAATGTATCCACAAGAGCTGATCTCACAATTATTTACTTTTCCTACAGTCCCACATCAAAAGTCTCCTTTTAGTACAGGGTCAAAGTCTGGGTGCAGAACCCAAAGCCAAACTTCCCTCGTGCTTTAAAGTTTGGTGTTATATTTCAGATCCATCCCCTAAATCGGACTGGCTTTCAGTGTTCAGATCAGAACAATCCCTATCTTATTTGCTTGCTGGCTGCAAAACAGTAGGAAGATTGTCAATACCCTGCTCAGGCCCTAATTAAAAATCCAAACTCAAATTTAATATTTCAAACATTATTTAAAATATATTAAGATAGTCAGTCTATTGCTGTTGCTCATTACTCTGTTGAAACCTAATATTAGTAACAGCATGTACAGAGGACCTGGAGCATGAATTAATAATGAGGTGCTTGTGCTGGAAAACATGCGAGAGCCTGGTTCCCCGAGCTGGCAGACGTCCGGCAGAGATGAGTTTGCTCTTCTCTACACAGTGATCAAGTCATCTGCTCAACAAAATCATCGGGAAGGAAAGTATTTCTGATTAGTTTACTTCCTCCGTTTTTTTCCAAAAACAACAAAGATGACGGGCCATCAGAAAGGAAGGGGGCAACATCGGGGAAAAAAATCTTTAAACCAATGGCATTGCACTACTGATCAAATGGTAGTAGTGCTGGTATCTGAGTACGATCCTTAAACAGGTGAGGACCTCCCATGTCCTCAGCCCTGCCCTCACCTTGTACATGAAGTCTCTTCTTGAGGCTTTTGAGGTGAGGTTTTAATTAACTTTTCCCCCTTTCTCATTGTCCTAACAGAAAACAAATCTGAACGAAAATGTGGACAAAACACATGACTTGTTAATGCTCTTGGCCTGGAGCTAAGTTATTGGAAGTCTTTCTGTAGATATGAGCAAGGACTTAGCAAGTCACTGATTCCTTCAAGTGATGCCAGAATCAGGAAGGATGTGCAAGCTAGAAAATATCTGCATCATTTGTAGTATGCAATACACATATATTTATACACAATGTGTATGCCCCTATAAAAATATATTGTAGCCACGTAAGCTATATTTTTCATATGTATAATACTACTACGGCTAGATCAATGATAAAGTATAGAGATTAAGTGTATTTATTTATATAGACATGCATACTCCCTTCTTACACATGTTTTACAAGAAGTTGGCTTTTACCTGTCCTCACGGTGGCCCACACTGGCCTCCTCTGCCTATGCACGCTTTTCTCCTGAGGGTGAGCCCAGCTACCTCTGTGCTCCTCCATGCATAGAGAAAAGCCTTCAACATTTGCAGAAAACAAATAACAGTCATTGAAGCTGTTTCTGCCCTGAAACTTTAGCTGTGCCCTCATCTTACACACCCTTTTCCTTTAAGATGAACATACTGTTGCCCACAGTGCAGCATTCAGTTCTGTAGCTACTGCCTTGTTCTCGCACTGTAAATTAAAAGGTGTGAAGAAGAAGGAAATTTTCCAGAGTAAATGAGAGAAATTATTACATAATTTTGTGTAATTTCTGATGCAGGAAACAATTTTCTCAGTGCACCTGTTGGGGGGAGAAACAAGGCTGCTTCAACCATCAATCTGTGGGACCTCAGAGCTCAGCCTGAAAGCAAAGGTGAAACGAAATACGAAAATTGCAGTGCAGCAGAAGAGGAGTCAGCTATCTGAGGGCCTCTGCTGAAATCCCATCTTTCGGGTAGGGTTTCTTATGCATTTTCGTGTTTTGGTCACCTGACGGTAGCTCTCTGGCCTAATTGGTTTCCTAGTTAACAGACTAAGTAATGATGTAACCAGAGTGTGTGGGAACCAGACCTGTGTGACAGATACAAATTTTCCCAGCCACACTAATTTTGCCTGCTTACCTAGTTCTGCTGCTGGTTATCTGGAAACTTGAACTACTTAAAGGATATAATGAGCTTAGCAAAGGTTGAGAAACAGCTTAGTCATTTAACATAAAATTATCTCTGCAAAATATAGTACCTTGTGAAGTCCAATTATTTTTGTTACTAAACAACAGTATATTCTAACTTATATGGCTGCGTCTACAACTTTTATTTACTTTTTCTGTGGTTGGCTGAAGTGAGAATTCGCTGTTTGTAGCCTAAAGGAGCAGATCAACTCTGTTAAATTACAAGCGTGTCTCAATAACCACTTTCTGCTCTTCACTGTCTGCTGTCCCCAAGCACTCTCACAAAGTGTTACTCATTTGTGCTGGTGATTTTTGTAGGTGAAAGTTGTTGCTGTTGGTTGTATGACAATACAAGGGTTTTGAAAGGCTCCAGCTAAAATCAGGGTCCTGTTGAACTGGGCACTGTATAAAAGTATAATGAGAAACAGTCCTCTAAATGCAAAGTGCTTGCATTCCAAGTGCTTCAGACAGAGTTGGTTTGCTTGGTGGAGCGGAAAGCTTTGCAACCTCAGAGCTGAGCCCCTAAGACAGAAATTTTTAAAATAGCCTGAGAAAGATCCTCATGTAAAATAAAATAATTGGGAAAGGGAGGTGAGAGGGAAAGGGAACACCTGGCATGGAGGAGGCCTGACCAGTTTCCTTCTTCATGTGGCAGACAGAGAGTGAAGGTCTCAAGACTTCTCTCTACTGTCACATAAAATCTTAGTAACTACGTACTGGGGAAAGCGGATCTTGGGAGTAGCTTGAACTGGGGATGTGCCTGGCACTTGGCATTTCAGTGGTCCTCAGGCAGTTCCCATTTGCTCTTGCAGAAAGGGCCATGTCTGCACAGCAGCTAAATGTTTTCTAATGAGCCGGGGCACCCAGGCTGCTGCTGGATGGGATACAGAGTCTGGAGCAAACTTCACTATGACCCTGGTGGTTATTGTTCTGCAGCACAATGCAGCCAGTATGGCCTGTGTCTGATACCCTTTAATAGAGAGGAAGAAAGTTTTATGTTTGTTTGCGTGCATCTAGCTGTTCTTTCACTTTGTTTGATAAATGGAAGAAACTGAGAGAAGAAGCAAGAAACTGGACTCCTAAGGTGATGTGAAACTGTTTTATGTTTTCCTTGAAAACAGGACTCTTAAATGTGATGACAGAAATCATGAAAGTAGCAGGGCTTTGCATACACTTGATGTGGTTAATCCAGTCAGTAAACGTGATGTTAAAAAAAGGACACCCCACAGTGTTTCAGTATCTTTCATTTGAAGTTTATACGATGCCTAACGTGTATGCAATGGATCTGGGGCCTGACATCTATTTAAACTCTTTGGGAGCAATATCAAACATTAATGGGGATTAGTGTTAGAACTGGTGTAAACATAGCAAACAATCTGCTGTAAGTGTATGCTCACATTTCCATATGTTATGTAGGTAAACAGAGCCACCGAAGAGGAAAGAAACACTGAGAGGTAGTTCTCAGCTAACTACTTCTAGGATTGGTAGAGGCAGACACTAGTAGGGCACAACTATGTCATGATATCAGTATCTACATACTCATAAAATACTCTCTCTAGAGCTGCAATTTAGTTTTGTAAAAGGTAAGAAAGATTTAGAGATGCAATTCCATTGTGCAAAACCACTAAAAAACAGATAAAAATGATTTAGTACTTCCAGGTGCACTGTAATTCTTGGCAGAAAAAGCTAATTCCAGGTGTGTAACTTCAAAAAAAAAAAAAAAAATCCAACAGAAATCCAACCCTGTTGTCAAACCTGGATAAAACCATCAAGGTAGAAAAATAGAAGTTAAACTAGGAACAAAGTCCAAAGTACAACTGCGGAAAGACAGCCTCTCGATTGAAGAAATTATTGCATATAAGTGAATCTCCCTATTACTTAAGTAAACATAGCTTGATTCTGGGCAATATTTCAAAAGAGATAAAGCTTTGGCATGCATGAGCACATAGAAAGATGACATATTCGCAGTGGGAGGTATGAGGTGGGGTTTCCAGTAGTGCCAAAATTTATCTCACACATACATACTTAGGGCCAGATCCAAAGCTGCTGAAGCAAAGAGCAAATCTTTCCACTGTCTTCAACTGGCTTTGTATTCAATGTTCACTCACGCTAGGAGAAAGGGAAAAAAAATACATTTGTTTCCTTATTTGTGGCCAAATCGTTTACACATTTTTCCTTCTCCTTTTAAGCCTGGGGAACTCTTGTCATTGACTTCCTCAGGGGCAGGTCCTTAATCAACAGATCAAAATATAAGCTGTACCACAAAATGGAAAATAATATTATACCAGCTAAAGTTATTTGCTTCAGCAACACATGTGGTATGGGATATTATTATTCCATAATAGAATACACATTGATTCATTTGACACTTTTTTTTTTTAAAGAGCTTTTATTTATATGATGTGTTTATGGACAAATATGCATTGAATGCTTTTTAAGTCCTATTATGGTTTGTTTTTATTTCCACATGTTCAGATGAAATGACCATTACTGGGACTAAAAACCTACAACACTAATGGAAGCTCTTATAGTTGGTGCCAGTTTTATATCCTGCAGGGGTAGTTGCCACTATATTAATATCCTGCAGGTCAAGTTAATTTATTTTTTTTTAAAAAACCAACATATTTTGCAGGTTCTATGCAATTTGATATAGTGTCACACTTGGTACATGCCAGTTTTGCGTCTGAATTAAGAGCCAGGGAATTGTACCAGATCAGACCTCCAAGTAAGTAGGTTTTGAAGAAATCCATGGCCACACAGAAGGAAAATGGACATGGCAACCTTGTCTCCCAAAGGTACATGTGAAAACTCTTCAGGAATCGGAGTACTAGCTGTGAAAGAGACAGATTTGTTGGGAATCTGTTTTTCCCTAATGGCTGGGCCTTCTGCTGCCGTGATCAGAGGCTGGGTGTGTGGCAGTGCATTCGGTTCAATTTGCTCCTGTGAACCGTTTTTTCCCTTGCTATAACCTCGATTTAACAAAAAGGGGTCTGAGAAACCCAATACTTTCTCAGTCACACGATCACTCCCTGACTTTCAGTACTGCTGTCATCCACAGGAGCCTAGAGAGTGTTGTGCCTGTGATAACACACGAGTATTTCAGTGATACGAAAACAACACAGGTGAATATGAAAACCTTTTTGCCCTTGCCTTGAGACTGCTGGGCTGGGTGGCCCTTTCTTATTGCAGAGGAGCAACAAGGTGTGACTCTGTGCACAGGGCAAAGCAATTAACAGCCCAGCTGTGATTGCACAGAGCTTTCTATGGCCTCTCTCTCTTTTTCCCACACATACTACGTGCACGTAGGGAAGGGGAAGGGGCTTTTCATTTCCTTTCTCCGCTCGCTGCTGTGATTGCACTAAGTCGGTACAAAGATCCTTATCTCAAAGCAGAGAGGAAAGTGAAATCTCCAGTTTTGTCACTGTTTGAGTGCTCTGTAATATTTAGAGAGTTCAGCAGGCACTGATTTTACTTTCATGGCACCAGTGTGAATTAGAGGTGTTCATTCTGTCCAGACCTTAGCGTTCGGGCAGACAGGGTCCAAGCGGAGTAAAGGTGTGTCAAACCTAACATGAAGTGATACTGCTTTGATTTTGTGACATTGTGATAAATCTGTTTTCCACTGAAAAACGCTGAGGAGATGTTTTAATTTTTACCTATCATTTCAGATTCTCCAGACTATTAATGCTGCATAAATATTAAAGGCTTGTTATTTACATTAGAATCATTATCTTTATAGATATCAGTGCTTGTTAAATGATTCATAATGCATAATTCATTCAACCAATTCTGCCCTTTCCTCTGTTTGTTATTCACCTGCAAACAGACTTTGATTTTTACAAATTTGTTCATTATTCAAATCATTCCAGGCTCTCTTCACAAACATATTTTGGTGGTCTCCTTTGCTCAAAACCTATTGTCTCCTACCATATTTTTATCAATTTGCTTCTGTTGTTGCTTGCAGAGTGTAATTGAACATTTAATAACAGACCTGAAACTTTAATCAAGATTTACAGGATAGCTGTGGGGATTCATGCTAATGCTTCTTACACTGCCATGCAGACATTGACAAGGTATGCTCTGTGGTCGTTCACATAGCAAGCCCCACCTTTTATTCCCACTTGTTGGAAACACAATAATTGCTAGAGTTCTGCAGCACACAGCCAGGTTGTAAGGTCTGGGAAATTAACTTTGGTGTTTATGTATAAAGCAAGCATGGCAAGATATACGTTATCACAGTGTGGTTCAATGAGACAGCACTAGAGTGGGATTTCAGAGATTTGGTTCAGATCTCCAGCCAGCCATTGCCATGCAGGGTTGCTTCCCCCTGTGCCTCAGTTTTCTCTTCTGTAAATTGATATCAGTGTTGCTTGAGGAAGACTTTGGTCTGCAGAGACCACCAGGAGTTAAAAAAGCTCCTGGCATCTAACTTTAGGCACATATATTAAGTTGCTTCCCCTGAGCTGCCTGAAAAGAGAGTTGTGAGAAGTTTCTCCGTTGATTTCTGGCCATGGAGTTGCTGTTCTGAAACATCTCCAAGCTGATCCCTCACTCCCTGTTAGAGGAGTCTGGAGAGACTCACCATCTCATAGCTTGGGTAATGCACCTGAAGAAACACTGCTAGGCTTCTCTAAAGAGAAAATAGTTCAGAAAATAAAGTGTAGTTTGTTTGTCTCTGATCCAAACACTTTGATCTTTAAGATAAGAATATGGGAAAAGTTCTTTTCGTTTTCAGTTCAGTTCGTCACGATTCACCATTAGTTTATTTTGGATGCACTTCTGAGAAGTTGCTACCTGCACAATAGGGAAAAAGTATTCAAAACAATATAGAAAAAAACTAAGTCGGTAGTAAGGAACTAATTTGTTATCTGAATCTATAAATAAATGATTGTAACAGATAATAATTAAAATTTGTGAAAAAATTTCCTATAGCTATTTAGAAAAAATGAAAGTATACACTTCAAGTTTGACTTTTTTATCATTTCAGAGAGAAATTTCAAGATAAGAGAGTCAAAAGTAAGCCATTTTTTTAAGTTTAGTTTGAAACACAATTTTCAGTTTAGTTAGCAAAAACTATTTTTAAAACTTTCCTGGTGATTGTTCTCTCCATTACAGACTGGTCTCAGTATCTTTTATTTGTTTTCCTCCCACTAGAGGTAAAGGAAGAGAGATGTTTTGTATAAACATTGAAAACTCAGAACTAAAAAAATAAGACCATACAACTGGAATCAGAATCTTCTCCTCTCTTCTAGATTTTCAGCCAGAAAAGTATGACAAATAGCCCCGAATGAAATTGTCCTCTTAATTTCAAATATTTTTCCACTTAAAAATGTAAAATGTGATTGTTTTTTCCCTCATGTTCTTGGTTTTCTTTTTTTTGCTTTCCCACTAATGTTAGTAATTTCCTTTTACTCTACAACCAAGCTCTGGTAAAATATGAATTTCTAATTAAGAATTACAGTGATTCAGCTATTTAACATAAACAGTCACAGTCCATATGGACATAAGCATCCTTGCTATCTACTAACCACAATGCTTACTTTTAGCAGTAAGAAATGGAGTTGACTTTTACATTGTTCACAAGGTATGAGTGTAAGCCTTAGCATTCCTGCAATGTTTTTGGACTGAATGTATGGAGGTAAAGAAGATTTACTTATACAAATCCCTCAGCATTTCTCAGGTCACATCCGCACCCAGGCTCACGCCAGCTAAAACGTTCAGGCATGCCGGGTGCAGCACCTTGGATTGGTGTGTTATGGAGATAAAGGGTAGCTCAGACTTTTTTTCTGGAGATCAGAACTCAAACTCCACCCAAGCACTGAGGTGCCTTTGGAGGAGCAGCAGCACTTCCATGCATTTCAGGGCCTGGCATTGCAGTTCTGATCCAAGTTTAGACCTGCCATAATCTCAGTCTGCCACACTGGAGAAAATCTATGATTTTCTTCATACCTGTCTCAAACTCAACTGATAGCGAGTTATGAAGGGAATCAGTCCACAGAATATAACAATCACTTAAAGTAGTCTCCTGATGAGTGATGGAAACATCAAAAGTGAGAAACTACAGTATTACTCATTTTCACTAGTCCTCATTTATCTTTCTTCTTTCCTCCTTCTTCTCTCCCTTACCCCATGAATCATCTAACATTTGATGCTTGGGATCACCATGTATTATTTTGTATGCAATATTGTATTTGTATGCAATATTGTATTTGTATGCAATACATACACACAAACCCTGTGGTCACAGTGGAGCCCTGGCCAAAATGGCTCAGCTTCCTTCCTAGGGTGTCAGAGAGCCAGGAAGAAAGGTTTGTTCAAGGTCTTAGCTCCCTCTCCTGGCTGGTTTTGCAGCAACTTCAAATGAGATTTTAGCCCTTCAAAAATTAGTGTTTGCTTACTGCCAATGCACGCTTGAAACAAGAGAGAAGAGCACTCGAGTGATGAGACTGGTTTTAAAAAAAAAATTAGAAAGTTGGAAGTTAATCTCACTAAAAACATAGTTAAAGTAAAATAATCACGTATTTGATGTAGGCTATTTGAAAATGTTTTCCTCCTGCCAAGACTTCTTGAATGCCACAAACATATGAGAAAGGGTTGAGTTTTTTTAAAAAAAATTGTTTGTTTTTCTGGATTACCTGTGTTTTCCTTCTGACCTGTAGGCTCTAGACTTCTACTTAGTAAATCTCCCAATACAGGCTGTGTGTTATCCTTAAACAGTGGTAGCATTCCCCCCACCTGCTAATTGCTTTATTTGTCCTTACTGCTTCCGTCCCCTCATCAACAAAGGCTTTAGCATAAAGGGCAATGAGGTAGAACATGACAAGGAGAGTGGGAGCCAGAAGAGTGAGTACTTCTGTAATTGCACAGTAGCCTGGAGTAGCTCTTCTCAAATCAGTTATGTAGCCTGGATTGCCCAAAACTCTGAGGACAGAGCCCTTGTTTTAATTTGCCTATGGAGCTATGTGCTCCAATAATGGGCAAAATTCTTGCCTTGTTACCTTTTATCAGAATCCACATAATTCCTTCCTTACTTATTTTTATGTAATTACTTTATTAATAATACATTGTACTTAGCACAGCTACAAACCAATCACTGCAAAGGGCTTTGCAAACATTAACAACTGAAGTTTCACCTTATCTTGTTGAAAAGGTGTCATTTTTCAATTGGGAAAACTGAGGCAGAGGATTGTAATGGAAAACTATTAGAAAAAGCAACCAGAAAACCGCCCACACAATCTTGATAAACTGTAGTTGCAAATTAAATTGCCGGATAAACCAAGAATTTAAGCCAGCAATTAAAACATTCAGCCCAGTCTCTACACTTGCTGTGCACTCTTCAGCATTGTCTTTTTTGGGGGTTTATAATAGGCATAAACGTAGATGGTATAAAAGCAAAGTATTGCCAGTGTCAAGAGGATTACAGAAGTTTTGGAGACTGATTTTTGTTGTTGCTGAATAGTTTACTAAATAGTATACTGCATCTAACATGGATTTTACAGGATTAAGGAGAATGAGCATCTTTATTGTCAACAGATTTCACGACTCCATAAAGGTCTCTTATCTTCCAATGCTTCTAGCTATTGTTGTTACAGAACTCAGTGTCAGAACTTCCTTGGCATCAGTGACTGCAATTTGGCCCACATGGTGGTCACTACCCTGATGTGTTTCTCCTTTCGTCCTTCCCTGTGGGACGCTGAGCAGAAACTGTCCAAATGCCTGGGGAAGTTTGGCATCAGGCAAAAATTTGCTTTTGATCCCTATTCTCTTCACAAATGAACTACCAATATGTAATGAGCAACTAAAGTACAAACTGTTTTATTTTAACAATGACTTCAGCAATGCTGTAGAGAAGGGGAGAAAATATTTTTGAAGATATATTTAGAAGGCATTACAGCCACTGCCTGAAAGGACAAGTATACAGGAGGCAGAAGGGTAGCTAGTGAAGCTATTCAGGTAGCTGGTTGTTCAGTAACAGAGGCGTGTATGCAATAACAGAGGTGAAGGCCTGAAGTGAAATTTTGTGCAAAATTTTGGTGAACTAAAACACTGAAAAAATATTTCGTATTTCACTGAAAAGCAGTTTCAAGCTTCCTAGATGTTTCTAATTAACTGCAAGTAAATTTAGATTAAAATATTTTTAGACCCTTAGTTTGAAAAAAAAAATTAAACTCAATACCTGTTCATGAAAAGTTTGTGATCATAATATGTATTTCTCAGTGAAAAAGGTTTATCTGGAAGAAACGTGTCTGGCTCTAGCTGTAACCTTATCTGCATAACCTGTAATAGAATAACTATAGCTATAGAAAGACTTTTGTTCTTTTTGGCATAGCTGATCAATTAGATGCGTAGGATGGAGTTACAAAAGCTCTTACAGTTTGCAGGAGGCTTTATGAACAGCACAGTGCTATAAATGAAGTTACAACAAATGAATGATATTTTGAAAACTGAGTTGTTCTTCTTTATGTTATATAGCTAAAGCCCTCAATTGCCACTTATTTTCCATAGGATTTTGATGCCACAGAAATGCACATGAAGGGTCAGTCCTTGATTCAGTCTGCCTTCATGGGAGAAAATAAAGGCAATGGTTTATACCTGTTTTATACATAGGGAGCTGAGGCACAGAAGGGCAGACTTATTTTTATTCTGTTGTGTTGTTTGGGTTTTTTTATACCTGGACAAATTTTCAATAAGCATTTTATATTAATTTCTATTTTTGATGCTTTCACCATCACTGTATTATCTTTCCATCAGCAACCCTCATTGGTCGTAAGTAACTTGCCCAAAATCTCTGAGGAGGTCAATGGGAGAGCTGGGAACGGAACCTTTCTTATCTGTAATGACGGTCAATGCATGCCTCTAGACAGGGAATAGATATAAACCTTCATCTAAAATCCATGTCGGGTTCAAAAATACCTTTTAAAAGACAGATGAACTACTGCAGGATTACAGTTCCAGGTGAACCAAGCCAGAGCCAGAGCAGGTCCTTACTGAATAACCTGCTGTGTGCAAGGTGAAAGCAGCACAATTTCAAGGCTGCGTACCCTTAGAAAGTCCAATGATCCCATGGAGAGCGACTAATCGACTGGGAATGAACCAGTACGTCTTGCAAGATTCTTTTTCTAGGCAAGTTGGGTGCCAGCAAAATAGTCTAAAGAGGCAAAAGTGAAAAGTTTAGTAACTTATTTATGCCCAGAAGTACAGTAACTGGAGTGCAGGCTTGTCAGTGGAGTGTGACCTCCTGTGCCTGGGCTCCCAGTCCTCTCAAAAGGCAGCACCTTTTCTTTTTTATAATTCACTAAATTTCAGTAGGAAAATCCAAATGCATTATCATCCCGATATTAATTTGCCATGTTAGCCACTGCTGTAATGCCCAGATGGTCAAAAGAGCAGGGAATAATAGTCATTTGGGAGGAGACAATATTACAGTTAGATAGAAATCACCTCTTTAAGGATTTATAGGAAAAAAATTGGTGCAGTATGGTGTCCAGCTACCTCCCCAACTGCTGGTAATGCATTTGTGAAGGCACTAACACATTAAGGATTGAGTCAGGCTCCCCCTTATCTTAGAACAGCCACCAAGTGGCATTCTTGCAGTATTAACTTTCTGTCACTTCCAGCTCAAGATGTGACCTAGAGTAAAAGGCTTCCTATCTCCCCATCAGCTCCCTTAACTACTCCCTCTCAAGATGCATGTTAATTTTGTGCCTTCATTTCACAGTGCTCAACCGAAAAAATGATGGACTTGTAGTAATATTCTTCCAATTAAAAGAAAACATTTGTATTGTCAAAGTTAAAGCGAATTTATACTTTCCAGAAACTTCAGATACAAAGGAGCATGCAGGTTGCAGGCAGGTGCATTGCAGTTTCTTCATTCTCATATATCACTACATTTGCTAAGTTAACAAAGCAAAAATAACACAGTTCTCTGTTTCTTTAAAGATTTAGCTCTTTTTTTTAACCTGGGTGCTGCACCAATGTGAAACCCCCCTGTCCTTAAAAAGCCCCCTCCCTCCAATAACCCAGATCGATTTCTTACAAACGATTGTCATCGCCCATGGCCCGCAGTGACAGAGGGGCCGGTGGGAGGATGATCAGAGGCTCAGGCATCAGCTCTGCCTGAGCTGGGCCACAGCTGGACGGGGCCAGCTCCCCGTTCTGCTTTCCCAAACCCAGAGGCAGAAAAAAAGAGACTACCTCTGCTTCGTGCTGCCGGATGAAAGGAATTACAAACTGCAGCCAAATAAACTGCCCAAAGCGGCACATTATACTGGGTGTTTATGCCGAAGGTCGCTTTTTACACATTGAAAATTAATAATCATAATTATGACTAAAGTATTGATGAGAAATAATATACAAATACATTTCTGTGTGGCCAGTCTGACCTGTGGAAATGTGCATTTGGCTTTTTGACTGATATACATGACTTTTTTTCTTCACCAGCGCAAGCACCACTCCACCTCCGTGCCCTTCCAGGTCTCTTCCCCGTGGGAGGAGGCAGGTAGGGTTTGACGGGAAGCGACGGTCGCAGCACTGGAGGTTTCCCCTCTTTGCACAGCTGGCTCTGGAGGGCTCCAAACCTGAGGGGGAGGAAGGGGCCACCAGCAGCCGGGATACACTGGGAAAAAGTGTCTCTAGCACTGGGAAAGCGGAGAATGCCAAAAGAGCTAAGCCTCCCTTCATCCAAATGTTTTACCTTTGAGGGCTGGGGCTTTTTTGGTGTTGGTTTTTTTTTTTTTTTTTTTTAAGGAGGAAGGGGCTGGGGGGAGGGGGGGGGAGGCAAAAATGCTGACCTTAATTAATGGAAGGCCCACTAGACCCGAAGGAAAAGGTTTGGCTCTCAGAGCCCAGGCCTCCCCCTGAGCCTCTCCTGGGTGTAATGAGAGAGCTCAGCTTCATTACTGGCAGCTGAGGGGAAGGGTCACTGAGGCTGGATTTGCAGGGCCTTCATTGAGGGATCACTCCATGCTGAGAGGAGCTGGCCATGCTCTTGGACACCTGGTCATTAACATTGCTAATTAGCGGCCATTAATCAGGGCCCTGGGTTTTTTGTTGTGTGTCACTGGCTCAGAGGAGCCAAGTGAATAAGAAGATTGTTTCATTACCTCCACAAGAGGTGGAATGAAAGCAGTTCCCATCAGCTCAAGATGAGCTGAATTAAGGGAAAGGTTAGACAACAATTTAAGATGAGCTGCCGAAGGGGAGCTGGGGGACCTGAGCTATCCTCTGAGAGGAAAACCAGTCACCTATAATTAATGAAATCTTCCACAACCTCATTCTAATCACCGTGTGAGCTTCTCACAAAAAAAACATATCTTTCACATCCGAAGGACTCTTAATTTATCTGTTTATGAAGTTCTAACCTTGGCAAGCTCTAATTCCATGGGATTTTAGCAACATATATATATCTAAATGCAAGTGTGTATATAAGTATATGCTCATATAGCGTGAGTGTGTCTATGTGTTTGTTCAGTATACTTACCTGAGTCAGCAAGGATGCTTTTTACACAGCCAACCCCACTGGGAGGGAGAAGTGGGGGGAAACAAATCTGTATTTAAAAGTATCTACACTGTATTTAAAAGATTTTTTTTGGTTTCTGAATTGTATATAAAATATTTATCTACATATTTGTATTTTCTATGCTATGGCTGTGAAAGCATAGAAGAAAATCAGTGTCTTTCAGAGGCAGAATACTTACAAACAAGTTCTGTTTCGGTAGGTTAAAAATGACATGGGAAAAATGATAGTTATTGGCATACATAAGAAAAAGTAAAGAATTTAATTAGCAACCAGATTGTTAAAATGCAGTGTTCTCCTCCTATGCTCTATTGTCTAACTTTTGTGGAACAGGTGTCTAATTTTCCTAATGGGATACATTTTAATTGACAATGTAGTTTGATTGTTTTTTACCAATTTTCAGTTTCTTGCTTACTTTTAATATAATAAAGTCTTTATTTCTACAAACTCAGATGCCCTCAAGAAAGTAATTAGAAGCAGGTTTTATCTGCCTGTCCTTTTTTATAAACCACTTTTTGATTTCTAAAACCAACTAACTAAAAGCTTGATTTGTTCTGCTGATGTGTGAGAGCCAGTAACTTTTAGTCATATGCACTGAGCATTTCAATCAAGTTGTTTGCATATCCATTCATTTCGGAAAGACTCTCAAAATGGATTACAAACATTTAATTGTAAGAGGAATAAAATAATTAAGGAAGGACAAGTGGAAGTTAAAAATATGCCTAAGGATTCACAACAGTTATTGGATCATTCTCATCATGGGGCATAAATTCCTTCTTGTAGTTTCAAAGGACTTTATTCATCTAAGGCACATTGCCTTTCGTAACAACAGAAAGTAAACCCGTGTTTCTTATGTACGTGATTCTCTTTGTAGAGCTGTGAGGTTGGTTAAAAATGTCCATAAAACTAATCTTTGGAGCATTTCAGCTGGTCTGGAATTCTATAATATGATTTCTGGGTCTTCATGGGAAAGTTGAAGGCTCAAGGGGAAATTACACAATGAACAGCTGAGAAAAAGTTGCATTCTGGCACAGAATCATGCAAATGGGGCACATTCTTCAGTTTTCTCATGACGGATTGTCTCTGAAACTACTGAGCCAAGTTGCTGAAATGCTAATGAAGGAGAAGCATCAATGAGCAGTGTCATCCTGGGGGCTTCTGAAGGGGACAGAGTAGGAGACAGAGGGAGGGGGCGAGGGGGAAGGAAGGAAGGAAGAAAGAGAGAATGAAAAGAAACGGAGCAGGAGGAGTTTCAAATATTGAGGCTGGTCCACTCTTAAAATTAAATTGGGGTGGGGGGAATAGAGCTGTGATGAGCTCTGATGAACAAGACCCTCTTGGCTTATAAAAACGAATAAAAGCACTTACAAGCTGAAGAGTTTGGCTTTGGGCTCGGGGGAAGTGAGTGTGGGCACTGCTAACACTGGGGGCCACCCTTCCGTTTCATACGTGGGGAAGGTGGGTGTAAACAGAATAGGATCCCATTGCAAAAATGTGGGGGAATGGTGCTTAATGATAGGTCTTTGACTTGACTCTAAAAATTGTTACTATTCACAGTTTTTTAAAAAGCACTTTTCTGATGGCACAGAATTCTATTAGTAATGAAAAAGTTACTTTTTCCCCAATAGATAGCTGAGCTTTATAACCAGATACCCCAAAGCTCAGCTGTGAGTGCTTCCTAAAATATTTGGCTTACAAGTCTTAGATCTTGAAACACATTTATATTAAAAATACCCAGCGGGCTCCATTTCACAGACTTTCAAAATTGTTCTGTTCTCACTCAGACCCCAGCATAAATGGCCAAAGATCTCAACAAGTTGGTACTATGCTCCTTTGAACATCTGGCTGGAGGTTGCTTCCAGTCAGTGTTCCTATAGGCGCTGCTGGGTGCTAAGGACTTTAAAATATGGCCCTCAGCACTCCAGATGCAACATGTGTTATTCAAGCTTGCAGAAGGGCTGTGAAAAGCTGGCAGCCGCAGAGGAACAAAATTCAGTCATCTGCCCTTTGTCCTCATTGCTGGTGAGAATAGAAAATTAGTAGGTGTCGTAAGCCTGTGTGTGGACAGGGGAGGAAACCAAACTCTCAAAGTTTGGGTCAGTGTGAGGCAGGGCTGTGCAGTGGATGCATCACTGGACTGCCAGTCTAAAGCCCTTAGTATTGACCTCATTTATAGCCTCTGGCAAGTCCCTTCACCTATTTTTGTTCCCTCTCTCACTTTTTCCCTCAGTGTGTCTATTCAAATTTGTTGAAATGAAGATAAATATCTCTTTCTATGGCCTTCTATGTTGTCCACCAAGACAGGGCTCCAGCTTTACCTGGGTTTTTTTGATGCAGCTCTACTACCAGCAGAGATAAAAATGGTATAGCAGAATTGCACAAAATCTGAAATCTAAAACATGAAATCTTTCAGAACAGTTTGGGAATGGCTGTGCTATATTGGGCCCACAGCTGTTAGGTGTGTTATTGTTGTATGTAATTGTGCTTTAATGGATTGCTTCAATGATGTTTTTTTTCTGCTTTCAAACCTCAGCAATACTTACAGCCTTAGTTTCACAAGGAGATTTTAAATGTGGTACCTGTATTTACACATGCAAATCACTGGGTGATGTTTGCCTGCCCACATACTGCTTTTTTTTAAGTTTATGTTACCTCTTGTAGCATTATTATAGCATCTAAGAGCTCTAGGCACAGAGCAGAACTTGTGCGAGCACCAGTTTCCTTGATGCTACAGTAACAGCAGGAGACAGCAGAGAAACAGCAGAGAGATGCAGGCAGATGGGGGAACACCACAGTTCTCCTGCCTGTGGTCCCATGGGCAGCAGCTTGAGGCTGGTGTCAGCACGCTGGTGACCTAGTTATTGCCCACTCCTTTTGGGTTGTTTGGTATGAGAGTTTTTGCAGATGGTATTCTCCCAAGTGAAAGGCATAGCCTAAGGGTATTTTCGTTTGAAATCATTGTGACTAGACCACAAGGACTTGACCAGGAGCTGGTCTGGCCATTTGAGAGACTGATAAGAGGAGAAGGGACCAGCTATGGAGGAGATACTTAAAACACAGCTAGCATGTGAGGAAATCTCCATGGGTAACTGGCCCTGACCCCCAGGGTAGAAGTTAAAGGAGGAGAAAAGGGAGTAACTTCTCCCTCATATAGTCCACATAGGCACACAACCCATATTGCTGCTAACCTGCAGCGAAAGGGATAACAGCAACACAGAGGTGGGCACATTAGAATATACAGCCTTTCTTACTCCCAAATGGTATTGCAATGACTGTAATTAATGTGATTATGGATGTTGTCCCTGCCTTCCAGGACTCGTGCCACCTTGGCTGAATCCCACCTCTCCACACGAAGCCCTGTCCTGCTATGTAGCAGTGTCCCAAAAGAAGACAGGGCATCCTCCCATGCCCAAGGACCCCTACACCCTCCCCACCACTGCAGTCATCTCTCAGTAGTTAGTGCATCCTGCCCTGCTCCCAGCTGCTGCACACTGCCTCTCACAGACTATTGGTAGCAAGCTGGGATTGTGCCAAACTAGACATTTACTCCTCCTTCATTGCTGGCCTTTCTGAAATATTTTCCGCACCCCTGCAGGTGATGAGGGATTTCTCACCTTCTGAAAATCCAGCTTGTGCTGCTGCTTCATTTCACTGGTTTCCCAAGTCAGTGCCATAACTTCCTGATTTGCTGTGGAAGAATTGCTCTCTCAGCCCGTCTGCGCTGTTAAAAAAGCTGGTAAGTGCTGAGATGAAAATATGAGCTCTTTTCTGTAGGGTGGTTATATAGTTCTGTAACTAGTGGAAAGTATGTGTGCATTGGGAGGGCGAAGAGAAAGAAAAGCTGTTTAGGTTTTATTGCTTTGATTTAAATAAAAAAGAGTTTCCTCCATAAGAGCTGGAGGTTCTTTGGTACTTTAGAAGATTTTACGATGTTCTACCCAAGCAGCACTGAAACAGTAAATGAATGTAACCAGAATGCAAGATAGGTTATCACAGCACAAAGCAGGCCGGGATAAAAAAATAGAAAATCCATACATAAATAAATATGGATGAACACGAAGAGCCTGAAAGCACAATTAGGGCCACTGTGTGGGTGCAATAAGAAAGCACTTATATTGGAACCCAAAGTTTCGATTTTATCTAATCAAAAAAGATAAATAACATTATTTATCTCTCAAACTGAACTTTTCCAAAGTCTAGGCATGTCTGAAAGAAGGATTTTTGCTCAAAGGGTCATCTCAAATGCTATATTGTACATAGCAGTATGATTACAGTGAGCAAGAATTAGGAGATCCTAAAACGCGCTGACAGCCCCAAACATGCCTTATTGTGCTCCAGTGCTCCAGCTCGTATGGTACAGTCAGGGGGACCACCCACAGTTCATAACAGCCATAATGGAAAATTGTACGGGCTGGTCTAGCTAGGCATAATTGGATGGGCAAGAAATTGAGTTTTCCAGCTTTCAGAGCTGTTTACTTGACCTGTTTTAATTTTAGTTGAGATGGAATAATAGGTTTCTCAAGGAAATATTCAGGCGTTGTCACATTTTAGCCTAATAAATCTCATCTTCAGGAGTGTCTCTTAAGACGTTCACTTTTCTAATGGCAAAGAATACAAACTCTTGACATTACAGATTAAATTCCAGATAGTTATACAGCTAACAGCATTTACACTGAACCAATTCAACTGCTTGAAAGTTTTATAGGAACCAATGTAGGGTTTTTTCACCATATCATTTGACCCGCTTTCTCCCAGTCTGCCTGCCTGCGATTTACTTCTTCTGATATATCCTCAATGCAAGCCCTGGTGTGCCAGTGTCACCTTGAATTACGTTTATTTTGAAAGCTTGTGGGCATCCCTGTTGCCCCCCCTCCCCAAGGGAAAAGCACTTTTGGACTGACTCCTGAGGATTGGTATTGGAGTGCGTTTACTTTGCTCCAAGCCCAGCAGCTCTTTGGGCTGAAACTTGAGAAGAGGCTACCACGACATTTTTAAAAACAAATGGGACTTAAGCTATGCGACTTCCTAGGCAACATAGCAGAGGCTACAGAGCTCAGATCTGTTACGTTCGTTGAGGCAAGTATGTGTTTATGGGACAATGTAATAATAAGGACACAGTTTGTTTTGGATGGATTATTGTCCATGGTGCCACTGAGTTCTGACAAAACTCTAACACTGCAGTTGGCCTTTCAGCTGAAAGTTCACACCATACCAATTTTGGAGGGACTGAAAAAGCCATAAAAAGGTGTGAAACTCAACGTCCTGACATATGGGCTGTGGCCCATGAGAAGCAGGTGTCCCCAGAATGCACCAATGCTTTGGGTGATCCTCACTGCCAGAATAAGCCTTTGACATCCTAGACAGCATGGCACAGGTTAAATCCACCTTAGATTGTTCTCATTAACATCTCAGTCATAATTCACTTATCCAGCCCCCAAAATAGGCCGCTCCTCAACCCTTCTAGTTCTGTGTCAGTTTGACTGGAGGTTCTTAAAGGCACTAAAGCCAAACACCATTTTTCTAGCAGCACTCTTACAGGAAGGTTATGAGAGTGACTCAAAGAGACTGCTGAGTCTTTCAAACCATTATTTTGCAATGTTCACTGTCGCAATACTTTTCTTTATCAAAACCTGGGAGTCTGACACATATGAAAGATTTCAATAACTTACATTTTTGCAAAAGTCACACAGTTGTCATAAAACAGGAAAATAATCCAATTTTAAGGCAAATTGAAAACATTTCTAAAAATTGAATCAGTACCAGAATCTCCCCTCCACTCTCCTCTGCCTAGAGCCACACTCATCTGTTTGGACCCAAGGTGTGTTACCAAGACACTCTGGAATAAATTGGTCTGGTCTTCCACACTGATGGGAGTTTCTCTGACTCAGTGGGAAATTTGCCTTGACTTCATGGCAACTGGATCAGGCTTTCTGCAGCCAGATAAAGGATCCCACTTTCCAGGGTTTTGCATAGTGTCTTTCAGCACTGCAAAATCTGCTCAGGTTATTAAAAATAATAATGTAATCAAACTGACTTTTATTCCTTTATATTCTTGCTTGAAAAACCAAACTGAGAAAAAAAGTATAAACTCATTTAGCCTTAATCTAAAACAAAAGTTTGGAGCCAAATGTCCATGTTCAGTCTTTTCATTCTTTAAACACCAGTGTCCTATTAGATAGAGATAACACATAAGGGGTACAGATGACAAACAACACGTTCATAGGATCTGTAATCACTCTCAACAGAAGGGAAAAAGAAGTGTTTATTTACCAGTAATTAACATTTTAACTAGTGTTTGGTGAAATCCATAATGTGATTAAAAAAACAAGAATTCCTGGATTACAGGGAATAGCAATTACCTAAATAAAAGCCACTGAAAAGTTGTCCAGAGGTATATAATAATAATAATAAAAAAGATCCCCCTCCGCAGTGGGAAATGATTACACAGCAATCCATGCCACTTAGTCAAATATCAGAAAAGGATCCCATAGACCCATAATTAGCAATGTACCAGGCAGAGCCATGAGAAAACAAGCTGGTCCTCAAGACAATAATCTTCATTGCTAGCACCCATCCAACAGGCTTCATCTCGAGCAGTGAATGAGGCAGGCAAGATAATAAAAGGACCTAGAGAGCCAGCAGGAAAGTTCCCCATGTGCTACTTTGAGTGGCCTTCAAGGGGGTAAAAGGAGGAGAGGTAGGAGGGGGCAGAGCAGTTGTGCCGCCCCCCACCCCAGCCCAAAAAAGAATGAAAAAGAATGGAAAAGAATCCAACTTGCTTCTGTAGAAGCTGCCTAGCGACACACAACTAATTACTATGACTGGTCCCCTGTTTGCAGATCTTGTTATCAGTAAAAATAATAATAAAATGAGCCCTAGCAGTCTGGATATCTGCAATTACAGTGTGAATTGCATGAGAGGATTATATGAAGTGCTCTTGGCGTGGAGGGTGGGGGACCAAGGCGCTTCAACTTGAGAGCAGTAAGCAGCTGCTTTGGGGCTTTGCACCTGCTGCTCACCAGGCTGTTTTCACCTCTAGACGAAAACAGCTTTCTCTCTCTCTCTTCCTCTGTCTCGTTTCTTTTCACACAGCGCACAAATGCAAAAACAGAGGAGGATTTTTATTGGGGGGAAAAAAAAAGAAAGAAAATGAAATCGTCTTCTTAAAGAAGTTTCACTGAAGCAACATGAGAGGCGTCTTATGGCAGCGAAGGGGAATCTGAAGATGGAGTGCGGGGCCAAAGAAACAGGCAAGCCGGCTCCATTTTAATGCAGAGGCAGCAGACAGAGTGCGATCTGAGATTGGCAGAGTTTCAATGTAAATCCAGGGGGGCAAGGGGGATGGGGCTGGGATGAGAAGAAAGGACTCTTTTACTGTTTCATGCTTCTAAGTCCTGCCGATCAGCATAAGCTCAGCTCGACATTCTGGGAATAGCAATGAGGCACACACAACAATCAAAACACCCTAAATCTGTTTGATGATTCAGACACTTCGTGCATCTGCACTGACAAAATGGGACTTCAATTAAATAACTTGCAGATTTCCACAGAGGGGGGAAAAAGTCGGGGGAACACGAGGATTTTTAATTAGTAACTCCGAATACAAGCCGTTTTTTTTAATTAAGTGTTTGCACTACCACTTTATTCTTAAAGGGAGATTTGTAAGCGCGTGGGATTGTTGTGAAAGAAGATCCTGGACAGTTTGTTCCTAACATTTTGTTTCAACCTGCATTTGCTCCTAAACAGCTTTTCTTTAACAAATGAAACTCAGCTACAATTCCAAGCAAGTTGTTCAGATTAAGACCGAGATTTTTTTGAAAGCTTTAAATGCATGCACACATCCATAAATATATACACACATATGTGAAGTGTCCAGGATATGTTTCAAGGCCCTGCGACAGTTTTCCTGTATTTCTATGGTTCAGATTACTCTGTGGCTAACCTAGTTATATATGTAACTGTACTGTAGACGTTACATACGTAACTGCACCGTATACAGGGTTTAAACAGAGATAGTAGAAGTTTGTCACACAGTTGAATGAAATTCCCATATGACTTTACTGCACTGCAGTCACCACTTTTAAAGCAAACCACTAATGATGGCAAGTTTCACAGTCTGAAAAACGATGGGTGAAATCCTGGACCCTTTGAAGTCATTGAGTGCTTTTCATTGACTACTGGGGTCAGGATTCACGCTCAAAATCTCTGGAGTGTGCTCTGACATGGCACAGTGATCTACATGTCTCTCACACACACATGCACTGTGAACCTGCAAAATCTCTCCGTGAAAAGGCATCCTTTCTGCAGCAGGCCGTGATTTCGGAGCTTTAGAAAACAGATCTGGTCTTTTTAGTAGACTAACCACATAGTGACACTAGAATGAGGACACTCCTATGTTGATTTAAAAAATATCACCAAAGAGGAAGCTGTGACATTAACATATTTTTGAATATTTGTCTCTCAGTTCTTGGACAATTTTTGTGTTGACAAAACATTTACAATGATGTGGAAGAGATTAAAAGTTGGGTTTCTTTTTTCTCCCCTGCTTTTCCTAACAGGGGTGCAGCAAGGAGATCATATAAAGAGGGACCATGATCATTTATCCAAATGCAAACAAACCTAAGTATGAGGATTTACCACAGACTGACTTTCTTTTTTAAAAATTTATTTCATGTGTTAATACAAAGACTGTTTAGCAAAAGTAGAATGCCAGGATTTGCATATGAATAGGTACCTAAAGATCAACGAGATCAACTCATTAGGGCCTGAACATCTAAACATACGAAAGTCAAAGAGGCCAGAGCTCAAGAGCCCGGCTGCTGAGATTCCCAGTGACTAATCCAAGCAAAGCTGGTAGTTTTAAATTTATTACTATTTTTCCTCCCTTAACGAAAAATCCTTTACCTGAAATCAAAGCTCAGTCCAAGGAAAATAGCCTAGTGACTGTGTCCAGGACTCAATTTCTTCCTTTGCCACAGCCTTTCTCCATGGCGTTGGGCAAGTCATTTAGGAGGGGATTCGTCTCACCTAGCAGTAGCTGTCTCGAAGGGAGGGATTTTAACTACCTTGTCATTCAGGTTCCCTTTGCAGTCAGTGTAGAAAAGGCACTTTCCAAAGGGCTGTTCGTTCTCGCTGTAGTATCCCCTCCCAAGACAGTGTCTAAATCTCTGGCTGCAGGTGCTTATCTCGTCCTCTTGCCTGTGCCAAGAGTGTCTCAGGGTGGTTCAGACTGAAATGAGTATGGAGCCTCATGTGCCTCAGTTCATCGTCTGTAAAATGGGATTAAGTGATTAATGCTACCCCTGTATCTCATGGGTGAGTTAGGAAGTGGAATATATTATAAACCACGAGATGTTCGTATATTAAAATAGTGGGAGTGATACGGATGCCATAAAAAGATAAGGTCCTGATCCAGTATCTGTGGCAACCAAGGGAATCTCTCCTCTGGCCTTTTGTGGGTATTAGATCAATCAATCCCCAGTGACATTATCCATTCACTGCAGAGTAAGTGAAGGTATGGCCAGAATTTTTCCACCGGCAGAGAAGGGAGAGGGTATGGGAAAGCCCTGACCTTACTCTATGCTTGAATAGTACGAAGAGGGAAAGCACAAACAGGCTTTCAAAGCTGCCTACAGGATTTGGACACATCAGCTTATTAATGTTAGCGGAAACTGGGCATCCACATCTCTGGAAATTTCAGCCTCTGCATTTACAACACAAAAAGAGCCCAACCACAGAGGAGATATTTCCCTAATCTTGGCACCACTGCAGATTTTTGTTTGAGCTTCCTTGGATTAGACCTTTAGCAAACGGCACTGCTCAGATGTTACAGGAAGGACACATTTACTCCTCCTCTACCCCGAGGTGTAGCAGCCCAGTGTCAGGGCAGCATATTCTCGTGGCTAGATCCTGAGCCTGTCATTAAATCCGTCTTTAGACCTTGGGCAAGTCACTTAACCTCAGTTTCCTCTGACTGTAAAGTGTAGATAAAATATTCCCTGCCTCACGGCAGTATTGGGAAGATTAACAGTTAGACATTGTTCTGAGAGCCTTGAATAAGAGCTGTGAGTGCATGCAGAGTACTGTTTCTATTAGATACTGCTTTCTCTTTCTACATACAGAAGGACTGACTTTTAAACTGGCAGGAAGCCCAGGCCCGTGACTAGTGGTGCGCCCCATTTGAATGCACAATAACTACAGTTGCATGCACAAATTGGGTATCCGTGCATGGAAACTGGACACACAGTTGTTTACAGAACAGAAGAGTTTCTCACTCGCACTTGCTTGGAAAACTCAAGGACTCCATTTATTAAGTAGAAAAAGCAATACCACCACTCGTGCAGTATCAAACAGTTTCTAGGCAGCATTTTGAACAGGTTAATAAGGTATAATATCATTCCCTCCAGAGACTGTAAGGTGGCACTTTATATTGACCCAAGTTTAAATTTCACACTCATTTTACAACTCTTGCCGGCTGTCTTGGTTTGAATGTGCCAGACGAGATCCTTTTGGGGAAGTTGAGAAGAGAAAAGATCTGCATGTATTTTGTTTGATGTGTGTAAATCAGGACTGAAATAAATGGCATAAGTGCAGTTTACCCTGAGATAAACTGCACTTGGCTGAGGATCTGGCACTCTTTATATACAAGCCCATAAACAAACCACAATCAGGACAGCATACACATTGTGTGAGGCCTCCAGAGGGCTGCTTTGCCAGGGATTGCACTCTGCTACCCTCACTAAAGAGTCCTGTGAGGGCTGGGTGGACAGGGAAAGCACTCTGGTCCGGGCTGCATTGGGTGGTGATGTGCTAGTGAGCTGCAGGGATCCCAGCAGCAGCGAGCTGTGGTGGGAGGAAGAAAGGATGCATATTCCCTCTGTGCACAGGCTGATCTCCAGGCATTTTCCAGGATCACAACTGACGGAGGAAAAAAAAAAAATCTCATGAATAATGTGGGGGTGAGAGGAGAAGGGAGTGAGGGCAGAGAGCCACTGGCTAGGACAGCGTTGTTTTTTTCACTCACACAGAACTCCATTTGCTACAAAAGCTAAACCTTTAGCCCAGAATATCTCATATTTCTGTATTCTCTGCTTTGTGCCTGGCTGTCATTGGAGGTATGTAGAAGATATGGCAGCAAGCTTTTCCGCCTGCTTTCCTGTCCCATACAGCTTCAGGGCCAGCCTTGCCCCAAGAGCATCCTCCTTACAGGCACCTTCCAATGCCCCAGGCTCGGTCTGTGCTGTGGCCCCGTTAGCAGCAGGAGTCAATGTTCCTCTCACACCTCAGCACACTAAAAGGAGATGATATTCTGGCATAGCATCAGGCCTTGTTGCCTTATTTATGGGGAAGAAACAGGCTGCATAGGTCTCTCTTCAGGGTGGGTGAGCAGCATCAGCTTAGGATGTCCCCATCGCTATGGCTTATCTGCTTTAAGCAGTAATGCACTAATTTACTACTGTGGTAGGAATGATTGAAATATTTAGACATAATGGAGCAAGTTTAATAGGGTCTACTGAGAAACCCAGGTGTTTAGATCAGCTTAAAAATAATAACCTTCTCCCCTGCTGAGCACTTTCTTTTCACAATAAGCTCAGCTTTTATTCTTAACCATAAAGACTACCTCAGACAGGAAATTATTCACGTGATTGGTCTTTACAAGTAGCGGAGGGTTTAAACTCGGGGCTGGAGAGGTCATTAGTGGACAGCCATGTGATTAACCTTTGCTTGCCCGTTTCTTTTCACACTTTGTTAACAGCTCCCATTATTGCCCTTCTGTGTCTCTAGGAAGTAGTTTATTGACAGTATTAAAAATACATAGCTACAAATTCCAAAGAGCCCATCCTTGTGTAAAACCCCCAGTAATTTCTAGCCAGATTATATATATGGGGCAGAGCCCCTCAATTTCTGGCGAAAGGGAATCCAGAAATAAATCTGCCTATTAACACTGGATTTGAGTTAACATCTGTTTGGTTTACCCATTGCAGGACCTGTTCCCTAGCCCGTCTCAGAAACTTTTATACCACAAAAAAGGCTAAGGTTTAGTTAAACAATAGTGTTAGTGCTTGTCTTAATGTACCGCAGCTTAATAGGAGTCACACCAGATGCTTAGCATCTTTTTGAGTAGAGATAGGCATCCAAAGGACTTTGAAATCTTGATCAAAATGATGCAGTCTGTACTTTCAGTGCTGCCTGTTTTGATGTTGAGATAATTCATGTGCCACTTATTTGTTTTCAAACTAAAAGAGCAACCTTGGGTTTCTCTTCTGAACTGCACTGGCTGTGCCCCTGGAGCTCACAGTGCACTGGGCGAGGGACAGCTGGACAGCAGCGTGCGCTACTCTGTCCTCATACCCATGTGCGACACGGTCCCCTCCCTCTAACGCACACAGACCCAGAGGGTCTCGTGCACGGTAGGATCCCTTCCCACAGCCAAAGAAACCAAGCCACGGAAAAAACAACGTCAAGGCAAAAGTGAAAAGTCACGAAAGAGGAATAGAAGTTCTGTGAATATAATGCCAAGTGGCAGCATTTTGCACTTGTCTGGACTTTGCAAGTGTCTTGCATAAAATTGACAGTAAAGATTGCAACAGAAAATAAAAATACTGCAGCAAAGGCTCGGGGCAGGGGAGGGGGGGTGCCTCTTTTACTTATTTATTTTGCATTGTTGTTGCAGGGTAAGTTCAAGAGGGAGGTGAAAAGGGGGAGGTGTTCAATGGGAGCCTTTCCAAAGCAAAAGGGTCTTTTGGACAGAAAGAAGAGTGTCAAGGCATTTTGACAGAAAGTGGCTGAATGTGTCTTTTCTAGTTAACTTCTGTGAACTGTTGGGCATTTCTGCACACAAAGGGGCACTTTCTTGGCAGCTGAGGAAGGAGGGCAGAAGTCAGAGAGGGCAAAAGAGGAAGGAAAAGGGGAACATCAGTTTATGAATGCAAAACTTACAGTAGAAGTTTTTTTTAAGTAGAACATGTACACTGAAGAAAGCCCCCGGGGAGCCGTAACTTTCTGAGCTGGCGTTTATTTGGCAGAAAATCCAAGCCTCAGTGAATTTACCAGGAAACATCCACCCACAACATCACTCAGCCTGAGCTCAACCCAGCAGGATGCTGAGCCTCTTCAGTTCCCCTTGTTGCTCAGTATTGTGGTGCTCAGCACCTTGCAAGGATGAGGCCATAGCTCAGGATGGCTACAACCCTGGTTTGCACCTGCAGATCCCAGTGTCTGTTGTTGGACAAGGTGAAAGCATGAAGCATGGAGATGAAAAGTCATAGAAGATGCATACGTGGTCCTAAAGATAGCTCAGGCACCAGTGGCTCTAACATCCACATCACTTGTGGTACCGAGGCTAGGTTATTTAAGGCTGGCTCGGATATCTCTACACCTCATTACAGGTCAGATATATCCTAAGAATTCAGCACTGTCCATCAGTTACTCTAGACTTTTGGGTTTTAAATAAAATGGAGAAATTAAAGCACTTGACAGAAGTGAAAACAAAAGACAGCTTTAGGGATTATGAAAGCTTCCATAAAGACAAACAACAAGGAAAGAACCTTTTTTTTCTTTAGTTTTGCTGACATCTGACTATTTCTTAATCTGTAACCGAAACCAGACTAGGCCTTCCTTTATGATGGCTATAGATCAGAAGTGAGGCAAGAGTTGGAATTTACTATGAAACAATTAAATGAAAAGCTATTCCAGGGGAAAGGTGAGATCAATCAGTGCAGGTCTCTAGAAACAGCTGAGATGGAGCAGTGAGAAATGAGCAGCAATGACAGGAACACTTGAAATGGGAGCCTCAGCAGCAGCTTCTAATTGCAGAGTACATAATTTTGTTTATTCAGAGGGGGAAACTCAAGGTAAGGCCCCCAAGGAAGAGGCAGCTTGCAGTTTAGTTGGATCCACAAACCCTTCTGGCATTGGCCTTTTATTTATAAACTGGTCGAGAAGTAGTTTTGTGAGGAGAGTCGCCAATGTATTTTGTGCTTTGAGTTTCCTCTCAGAAGGAAGAACTATGCTTTAACCAAACTTAATTAACTTACATTACTATTTAAGAGCAAAGGGGAATGGAGCCACAAAAGCCAGATAACGACTTGTTAGGATGTTTTTTGCTTTTGAACACTGTATCAGCGGCATAAAAGCAGTTTATCAATGGCATAACAGAGGTGTTAGTGATGTTTTAACAGTGAAGAGCCTCTGACCAACACATTTTAGTAATTTACCTGTATCTGGTTACAGCCCTCTAATTAAAGCTGTGTCAGAGCTTCTATGTATTTTCAGCTTTCTGGAGTTTATCACTTGACTTTAAAAATTAGCTGCTGGCTAAATTTTGTCATACAAGGACTTACATAGGAGCGTGTTTTAAATAATAATAATAAACCCCCACTTTGACAGCTTTCTAAGTTATTATAGTGTTTCAAAAAAGAAATCTGTCAGTTTAGGTTTTCTTAGGACCCCCTGGAAATGGTGCTATCTGTTAAACAGCAGTCCCTGACATTTGGGGATTGTTTATAAGTGTTGGGAGTGAAGCCAGGTACCTCAGCTGAGGCATGTTTCCAAAACAAGTTATTGCAGGTGTGTTTTATTAACTCACCTCCCCACGTCTTTCTTCTGTATTTTAGGTCAGAAACTCCAAGAGCTGGGTCTCCCTGCTCTACTCATGTTGTTTTAGTCTGACTGCAGTACAAAGGCAGGGTCACATTTGCACTAGGTCTTGTTGTGCTGTTGTTTTGTTTGGTTTGGGATTTTTTTTTTACAGTATAAAAAAATGAAACTTGGCTGAACTTGAGATTCTTGCAAGCTCTCAGCTAGAGTTGTGCATGGTTCCCTCTTCTTCTGCAGCAGATGTGTCAATGTAGGAATATAGACTCTACTTCCTTGGTCCAGTTCTGTACCAAAGCTGTAGGTGAGAGTCATCCTGAATTTGATCTGCCTCTGAGCAGACACATGGTATCCTGATTTTTCCTGGTCCTCCTGTGTTGGGTGCAAGTCACCCTCTGGCCATCAGTCAATAGTAGTAGCAAAGGAAAAATTCCCTCTCTGCACTGTGCTCCGAGCATAGCTTTAATATACGGCTGAATACGGGACTCTTTGGTGGATCTTGTTGTAGGACTCTCTTCTGTGATAACTCCTAGCTGTGCTCTTTCTTTGGATGAGCCCAGAGAGCTCACTGGGAATTGAGTATGCTCTGGGGAAGCCTTGAGCATGCTGTGAATGAATGGGTTTGGCACTAGGTGAGACAAATAAGGGGTTTTTTAGTCACACAATTGTTTCTGCCCGTAAGCTATTGCACTTCACTCTTTACCCTGCTGCTCCATGTCCTCTCCCTGTAGCTGTTGCTTTCTCGCTTAGTAAGGAAACATCCACCTGCTGTTAGCAACAGAGGCTGGTTTCTCACCATCCTGAGACCACAGGTTTATCTTAACACCACCACCCTGAAGGCAGCAACACCTCTTATTCTGAACCTTGAGGCTGTTTAGTGTCTCTGGCAGGCTTGGCATTTACTTGCCTGTTTATTCTGTACTTTCACAATCAGAAATCAGCTGGGGTTTCAGTTGCTGACAATATTCACTTTTTGAGCATGTTTTAGTTTCGCTATATAGCCAAGGCATGTCTAGGCAGGTGTAAAAGGCTATTCTTTTTCCTCATGCTGGCTAATGTGGCTTAAAATATTCTAGTCTGAGAAGGGTTTTGCAAGTGTACTTGGGGAAGGGAAAGTCCTTTCAGGCTGCCATCATGGCACACCTTGGTGTTTTAAATACACAGAGACCTCATTTAATATCTTAGCAGTAGGCTTACAGCTGTACAAATCTGACTAGAGCAATCACAAAACTGGTTGCTCTTCTGACACAACCTTGTGACTAAGCTTTCCCCTTGTAAGGTTGGTTTTGTTGGGGCTTATTGTTTTTTAAGGTCTAATTTCTGTTACATTTGATACACCTGTTATGATTTGGAAGGGTCACTCAGGCTGGGGGGGTTCCAAGTTGGGATCTGAGCTTTGCCATAAGCTGGTGTGATAAAGAAGTCCCTTCAGCCACCTTTGTCTCCCTTATTCTTGCTGTACAAGTGGACTGATAGTACTTCCCCCCCTTCCCCACTTAATAGAAAGCTTTTAGAAGGATGCCCTTCTTACTACGTTGGTGGGGTATCTTGCTTGGTTTTTTGACTGATAGCGTTAGCTTTTGCTATAATGCCAACATTAAATAATGAGAAATGAGTGAGACAACACTTCTTCCCACCCTGTACAGGGTACACCATATCACAGCAGTGAGTATTTTTGGTGAGAAGAGATAAACAAGCCCCTGTGCTTCTGCATGGGGAATGGCCACAAAGGAGGGAGGAAGGACGGACAAGATTAATTTTTTTTGGCAGTGTTTTATTTTGAAATCCCAAGCTGAATGGATTGCGTTAACTTGCTAGCAAAGGGGAGAAGAGGTGCCGGAGTTCTAATATCACAGTGTTAACACAGTTTTGGTCCTTTTTTTCTCCCTTCTCTATCCATTTCTGTCCTGGAAGTCGTATTTACAAGTGTGTTTTGTGGCGTCAGCCTCTGTGTATATGAAATCTTTGTGTGTTTCTACCTAATGCTGAATTTTAATTGCATTTTTAATACCTTCAGAAAAAAAACTTTTCTGTAACTGGAATGTCAAAATACCAAATTAAGCTGTGTGGAACCTCTGTGTTTCGTCCTGGGTAGCGCATGCTTTGGGTTCAATGGAGCATCTCTTCTCCAAGCACCACCTGCACCAATTGGCAGTACCAGATGCTTGGCTGCTTATTCCACAGTCCGTCCTTAGGGTGCTCGGTACTCAGACTGTCAGGACAAAAGCTGATTCAGACCAGTTTGATGCTCAGGTATACTGAGAACTAAACCACGAGCAGATACCATCAGAACACATTTCACTTGTGACCTTTCACAGCCAATGAATTAGAGGGATTTTCCTTTGCTGTGGATCAAATTTAAAACTACTTCCCAGGAGTGAAAGGTCATTGCGTGGAGTCATGATATCCAGTTAAATACAGCTAAATAGAACTCGTTAGCATCACAATGAATGGAGTTATATATTACCTGGTCTGGAGGACGACCGAGTGGAGTAGAAAAAAGGGGAGAGCAAAGCAATAGATCCCTCATCACCCTTAATAAAGCACTGTAATAGCAGAGGAAAAGCACAAAGAGCAGAATTTGACTAAATCTGCCCTTTAAATCTGTTTTTTCTTGACAGCAATATGAGTGGTCACAAAAACATGGGAAGTGTTGCATAAAGGATGTATTCTCCTCTTGCCGTGTTTGCATTCACAGGAGTTACAAATCCATCAAAGTGAGAATATACCATTTACCAGCTCCTGGCGGGGCTTTGATCTCCAGATACAGTCTGCACCAAGGAAAAAGGAAATCCAGTGATCTTGTGTCTGAAATCAGATTCCCTTGGAGGGGCAAACTGCACCTCTCGACATTATCTGATTGGCAGAAGGATCTCATATATAAGTGGATCCATGACATCTTTTATCCTTCCAAGCCGTCTCTCATCTGGGGAGTCTTTCTTGCTCTCCGGGCCTTTCCTAATGACTGTTATTTCAGCCTTTCTGTTTCTAGTCATATTTCAGGAAGGTTATTTTCTTCAGACTGAGTGTGAAGGTGCATGGCTCGTTCCTCAGCATTGGCAGCAGGTCAGGGGATGTGAGATGAGTGCACGAGGCTTTGGGAAGTGCTTTGGGATCTTTGGAGAAGAGGCTGTCTACAAACAGGGAGGATCTAGACACAAAACTTAGCATTGTTGTCCTGTGAAGTAAATAGCTCATAGTCAATCATTTACCTTGGTGATCTGGCTTTTCTTTTTTTCTCCCCTGCTTGGCACGGTTGGGTCTTTGTATTCTGTTTCCCTATTTTCTGGGGGAGGGAAGGGTGGATGAGGTTAAAGAGAAGAACCAGCTCCTTTGTTTGTTTTAAATGAAGCGCTATTTGAATCTTCCCAACCTCTTTTTGCAACTGGTTCCTTTGCTTTATACATACTGTTTTGACTTTTCTGTGCTTATTTAAGGCTTAATGTTCATAATAGCCAAGCAAGTTACTGTCATTAGTAGTCAAATAGAGCTGGGCATCTACAGAGGTTTTTTGCTGTTTAATTCAGAAGAGATCATTAAGGTCTCTGCTCTGGCTTCCAGCATAAACTGAACTTGGACTGCTGCACTCAACAAACCTACCTCAGCTAGCACATCTCTGAGGACAGGCATCTCTTCTTGATGTGCAGACTTCAAGCCATGGATGAGCTGCCATAGATGGTATTAGATTTCTTCTCTGGCTGGTTAAGCAGAACCCAAGATGGGGAAAACATTAAAGAAATAAAAGGAATTTTGAGTATCTTGTGGCTATAGTGCCCTGCTTAAAAAAAGATGTTCCCAATATCCCCTCACTCCTGTTTGAGGCCATGCTCTCCTGCTCCCCTTTCAACACCAGATCCAGCAATCTGCTGCATTTCAGGAATTGGGGCAGACATCCCTCTGAACAAAAACAAATTTTTGTCCAAGTCAGCTGAGTGTGTCAGTAAGTTAGCAACAGTTTTGCTCCCTGCTGAAACACTGGAGACGCCATGGGTATGGTCCGGCATGCAGCAGTGCCTCTGCTGGCTGTTCGGGTGGTATTGGCTGCATTTGGAGCCCCAGACCAAAACCATGCAGTTCCCAAGCTATAATGTTGAGAAAAGTTGGGGACCCTCACCCCCCTCCAAAGGAATTTTTTTCATTTCTTGCCCCAAGTATGATATACAAAACATACCTGCAAGCAGAGTGTTCTGGCAGCTGAAAGCAAGGAAGGGGGACAAATGGGAAAGAGTAATACAGAAAGAGGATCAGTACTGAAAATTCACATTTATGCATGCTAAACCAGGGATTAGCCACAGTGGGTGTGAATTATTCTATTAGTATACCCAAATAAACCAATACTCAGTGCTAGCAGTCCCTATCTAATTATTTACAATGATTCACTAAAGAGATCTTAGCAGAGGATGGTCCTGGGAGAAGTCTGGAATATTTATGGGGTTTTTTTTGTTTGCTTTTGGTTTTTTTGTTTTGTTTTTAGAAGAAAAGTTGTGTTTTAGTGACTTCCAATAAACCTGCCATCCGTGTACTAGAAATGCCTCAAAATTTCCACCCCTGCCTGAGGCAAGCTCCACTGGAGTTAGGCAGTGCTGATTTACACCAGCTGAGGTGCATGATTTTATTTTACTTTATTTTATTTTTATTGGGGTTTTTTGTCCTTGGTTATAAAGTTTTTACTAGCTGGAGGAGATCACATTCCATTCGGGAGCTCGCTTTATGTTCTTCAGATAGGAAATCATCACCTTGGTGCAGACAAGTTTCAGCATTTTGGCATTGAGAAAAGAGGGGGCTGGGGAGGGGAGCAGGTTTATGCTTCCTAAACGAAGCACTTCACATGGATGGGGAAATGCCTCCAGCAGAAGCAGGCAGAGGGAGCCTGTTCTGTAAGGAACATCTGGAAATAGAGACATAGCTGCAGGGAAATTCTGGCCCAGAAAACCACTGCCTGCTCTGACTCTGAGCTCTCCCCATCACCTACAGCCTCCTCCTTTCCCACAGGCTTAACCTGCTCAACATGGGCTTTTCCCAGGCTAAGGCTACCTGAACAGGTAACATGATACAGTGATCTGTCATCTTCAATAAGGTAATCAGCCACCTCTCTCTCTCCCCATTTTTTTAACGAAGAAATTATCTTCCTCCTCTGCTTGTAATGCAGTGTATCTTTTTGGATGTATAGAAATGCTGTGTACATCCGAGCCACTGCTGAGTGATTCTATCAGTTTGGTTTATCTTAGAATTATTCTGCACTTTTGTTTCTAAGGCAACCACACTTTTTGAATGAACTGCGGAGTAAATGAAGGTATCCAAAATATGTGACAGTTCAACCTACATGACGTGTCTCTGCTATACTAACTACATGCAGGTAGCAGTTCAGTTCTTAAAACATTTAAGGCCAAATGGTATCTTGAGGTCTTACAGAACCTGATTTACATCAGCCACGAGTCTGATTCTTGCTGGTATGGGACGTGGTGCTTGGTGTGGCCAGGCAGGTGAGCACCGTGAAAGAAAAAGCAGAGCCTTGAGGATAACAGACTGGTCCTTAAAGAGTTCAGCAAGTCCAGACAGCTTCCAGGTGAAGAGAAGTAATAGGAGAAATCCTGAGAATTTTATCATGAGCATTGCTGTAAGTCTGGTTAAGGGGATGAAGGTGTTTGTTTATCTGTTTCCTATTTAAACTTACCAGGAATCGAGGTACTGGAATTCTGAACTTTTCAGTCTCCTTGTCTCCATTTTCTGAGGGTTTCCTCTCTCTGCAGAAACAAGACTTACTGTGTGTTTTAAAGATGCATGATTTTTCCAGTGTAGATCAGTTTGGAACTGCAGGAATCATGGATCATTTTTATTTATTTATTCTGAGGGTAATATCACCTGTAACAGAAGTGGAAGTGGTGTGGCAGCAAGAAGATTTCCCCTACATCCGGCAACAGGTGAACATGAAATAGCAGCCTGTGAGCTTGGGGAGGGATGGTTCTTGGTGTGAAGGTGCAGTTCAAGCCACCTCCATCATACCCAGGCTTCCTCTTTGGCAAGGAAAATTTCTGAAGCAGGCTTTCATCTGTTTCGTTTTTATGTTGTTCAGTCCTGGTGCTTCTAGGTTCCTGCCCCTCCCCCCAAAAAAGAAATATTTATTTAATAGATTTTTGCATTGCTCTTGCATTTCCATTTTTAGCGCATGCAGATGTGCTTGCTCTGATGGAACCTTTTATTTTACTAAATGGGGAGAAGGATTTTTTGCACACACCAACTGAGCTGCAATTAGGATTATTACAAGAAATAGATCCAAGGAAGGTTCCTGTGCAGGCTAGGTCCAAGGTTCCTTGGCAACAGTTTGTGTGAAAGAAATGAAGACATTTCCTTTATAATATTTCTTTTCCTCATATGTAATCTCTAGTTGGGACTTTTCTTCCCTTGAATTTCTCTTCCCAGGAAAGCAGGTAGGTGTAACTATAGGTATTCCCCTGAGCCTTCTCTTAATGCCATAATAACACAATGGGACTGTTCAAAGATGTGCTTGAAATATTCAATCACCAATTCTTCTCTGAGCAGTCAAACATTATTCTGCCTTTGTTCTTGCTTTCAGCTAAACAAAAATCAAGGCTATGCCCACCAAAACTTTGGCATTTAAGCTGTCATCATTTTGCCTTTGCTCCTGAGTGTTAAAACATAGAAAAGCATTTCAGTTTCCAAACCCAAGCATGTGAAACACTTGCTTTGCTTAATGTGAAGCAAGTTCAACAGCAATTTATGAACGTATTCTGTGACATTCTTGCAGCATTTTCACAAAAAAGCCGGGTAACCCTTGCTGAATGAGCCAGCCTGTAAAATTGCAGCAATTTCCCAAGGCACTGTCATGGCATGTACTCACCAGGCTGAACGCAGCTCAGTGCATCCAATTGATATAATTTCCAGATATCCAAAATGCCACAATCTCAGAAATGGAAGTGTAGAGAGTCATCTGCTGAATTCTGCCAGGCAGTCATGAGGGTGAGAGTGGGTTTGGACCTCAAGTCTAGACTAGCCAAACCTGTATGCTGGGGAGCCTGGGAGGACTTGCCATTAGGGGATTTGCTCCGAGCCGTCAGTGCTGTACCTCATACAGGCTATGAAAATAATCCTTAATGGGTGGGCAGGAAGGGATCCCTTTAACTCCTAGAACTTGACGGAAAACATTTTTAGGTGGGAGGTTTATTTTAAAGGCCTCTGACCTGTTTTTCTAAGGGAGCAGTCACCAGCTTTCCTAAAATGTTTGGACAGCCTAACGACTGAAAGGTCTGAACAGCTTCTCTCTGCTGAGCAAACTCTAGAGACGGCATTTCTTTACGCAAGTTTAACAGTGGGTGGTAAACAGAAAAATGTCTCTTCCCTCACATGGCAACATGATGAGTCACGTACAGCTTGTCAGGAAACAATGTCTGGTTTATGTTTGCTGCAGGAGGAACACCTGACCTGGGATACCTTTTTTTTTTCCAGGTAATTAGTGGGTGAGGTTATCCACACCAGTGCAAGTATTTGGGGATTAGCTACATATCATTCAGCAAAATTGGGAGCATCACTTAGCAGAAACTCAAAATAGTTACTGCTACGTGCAGTACATGCTTCTGTGGCTTTTTTTTAAGGTAGTCATGTCAACTACCCCAAACTTCTCCTGGACCACTCTGACTTCTCTAGAAGTGAAAGCAGATCCTTGCATAGAGAGTTAGGAAATAGAGTTAACTCAGTCTCTTGTTACAAAACAGGGTAATTTCTGAATTTAAATTTTAGGATTTCTGTTCATTGAGGTAGTTGAGAGGGGGAGGAAACTGAAAGCAGCACAGTTTTCACAGCCTATTTTCATGTTGGAACATCAATGGAATATCCCTCACTCCACCCGTACGTGCAAGTCTGGGACTATCATAAAGAGATTTGCACCATTAAAATAATTTCTCAGACAAAATTCCCTTTAGCTGATACATGTTGTTGTATTTAAGTATAATTATATATACACATATAACTAAGGGCAGACTGGATTGGTTGGGATAAATTGAGTAATGCTAAAATGAATACAAAATTAATAATAATACTAAAAAGCCTTTGTTCCTCTGCAGCTGAGAGCACTCAGTATTTTGCAGACCTGGCCTCCTAAGCAGTCAATACAAGGCTAGATGATAAAAGTTGGGGTACAACAGTGTAGTAGTCTCTTTTGACAATATTTCTCTGCAGCAAAATAAAGTTATTCTGTTGTTACATGGAGCCCAGGTAAAACTGATAGCATGTGGCAGTGGCTATTTTTATCGGGTGTAATGCCTTCCCAGGAGGTGTTGGTTGTGCCATCTTCCCTGGAAACCCAGAAGGATCTGCTGTGCTTGTGTGGCAACAGATATTGCCAAAATGAATTCTCAGAGCAGAAATTGCCTGTTCCCACTTAAAGCCTCTTCATTCAACATTTGTAATGACCAAGTCGCCTTGCAAACTCCTCCTCAAAGACCTGAATATATTGAGCTCCTTAGATCTTCCCCCATAAGTCTTGTTCTCCAGCTCCTGTATTATTTGTGTGGTTCATTTCTGAACTTTTTCCACTGTTTTCAGATACACAAGTGGACCTCCAAACTAGATGTAGTTTTGCTGTCATGATCTTGGTGTAGTTCCCTACAGAGGCAGGCTCGCTTCCCCACCTCTAACTTGATACATCCCTTCTCATACACAAAGACGACACGCTTGCCCTTTTAGCTGTAGCTTTGCATTGAGAGCTCATGTTGAAGCTGTTATCTCCACTGACTTTTTCAGTCTCTCTCAGGGTCACTTTTTTCCAAGACAGAGTCTTCCATCTTATAGCCGTAATCTGCCCTCTGGGTTCCCAGATGTATCGCCTTGCATTTGGCTGTATTATGTGCAGCCAAACTGAATCACAATCATTTGACCAGGACATTCGGCTCACTCTGTAATGGTAACCAATCCTGGTGATGTCTGCTGAAACTTTATCAGCAAGAATTGTATATCGTCACCCAGGTTGTTGGTAAAAATCTTTAAATACTGCCAGACCATAAGGGAGTATGTTCTCCTCCGCCCCCCCCCCCCCCCCCCCCCGGCATCTCTAAAGGTACCCTGCTAACTGGTATTTCTCCCTTAAATATTGCACCCGTCACAAAGATGGTTTCAGGATATAGAAAGTAGATACTATGTAATTCCTTTTAACGGGAGTTTTAATTCAAATTTTCACTTACAGTAAAAAAGTTCAGGAACCCTATGTCAACAAACTGTCTTCGTGAGCCTGCCCCATAATCCTTCTACCCTGCCACCCCCAAAAATATCTCCCAGACAGGTTTGCTAATTCCTAACCTGTATCAAAAATGCACTAATACATACACTGGTATGAATTATGTCCTTGGCACTAATTATCTGTTATTAAAACACTGAACAAACTGTTCCATTATTTTTCTGGGATCGCACTTGAGCTAGCCTCTCTAGAATGCAGCGTATAATTTAAAGTCTGGTTTCCTAAGGAAACTTTCTTTAGTCAGATCTGGACATCACTCATTCCTCTCCAGTAACAATTGAAGCTATTAGCCAATTTGAACTAAATTTCCTGGCAAGACTAAAGTTCCAGAGTTGCTAATTATTAGCAAGTTTTGTAAACAAGTTCCAACAAAAAGAGTGAAAGAAGGAGGCTTAATGTAATGCCCATTGCTCAGCCAAGCCTACTGGATCCCGGAGACTTCACCTAAGAGAAGACCTTGGGGAAAGCTGACTCTATAAGTTGAGTGTCATGGTACTGATGGAAGATGATCTCGGGGAATTGCTTATCTCTTTGTTCCCACTGTTTTTTCTAATGTTAGACTAAGTTTAACATACCACTTCTCAGCTAGTGCCTGTAATACACTTCAGTGTGTTGTGTACAACTCTTGTTGCAAAAATGTCTATTTTGGTAGGTACCGTGTCCTTACTTCTAGTCCGATGCCAGCATCCTATTAAGAAGGTGGCATCTTCTTCCTGTGCTCCACATGCAGAACAGATGTAGCTGCAGACAGTTCCTGCCTTTTTCTACTGATCTATCTATTACTTCTCTGTCTCAGGCTAGCAGTGCTCATATGTGTGACCTATAGTTTGTGTGTTCCTAATAAGCTTTTCTTAGAAGGCTTATATTCAGCTCTTTAGACCACAGATATTTCAGGAATTCTGTTGGCTTCTGTGAGCAGTTGACTACATATTCCAGCTTACAGTTTTTATTTGACCTTATCTTGTTTTCTTCTGTTGTATACAAGCTTTATATCACTGATTATGCATCTACTTGCTGTATGTACAGCTGCAATATTGACATTAATGAGGGCTCCAAGGTAGCATCTTTGTTATAATAAACTGTTAATATGGCCCTAAAAAGCTCCCAGCTGCTTCACACTGAAGCAGAACAACAAGCAGCAGCAATGTGAATTGTCATTCTGTATATACAAATATACAAGAAAATGAGAAGTTATTAATATGAAGCAATACATAGCGACTAAAACAGGTAAACAGGCCTAGAGCTGCAGCTGACCTGGGCAGTAGCTTTCCCAGAGTAGCAGCTCATGTACACTTGATGAAGCAGGTGTAAGGGTTTTCCATTGTGATTTGGATGGAGATTGAGGATATGAATTTTGCCTGGAATGTACATTTGACTCCACAGTGGCACCCTACTCATCAAATTATGCTTTGTTATGATCTTCCTGAAGATCTCAATGTCTTTGACGAAAGTCACTAAAACTGCATGGCAGTCTAAAGAATATCACAGGAAAATATTACCCCTATTTTGCAAGAAGAGATTAAAGAAAAGTAGCAGTAGCCAAGCATTTTGACTTTCAGGCCCATATTGTAATTGTAATTTTGTATCTCCAAAATGTGCTGTTCTGAGTGCAGCATCCTGCTGCAGATACATCTATGTCTGAAGGCCACATACTTAGTACTTATAATGTGTGCCACATTATTAAAATGCTGATCTGTGATATTAAGTCGGTATTGGGTAGGAAGCACAGAAATCGCAGCTGTATGTGCAATGTTTGTTGTATGTTTGTCCTCTCTACAACCTGGTAGTGGTGAAACTGCCAACAGGGTAACTCATTCAGCCGCAAATTTACAGTCAATGAATGACAGTGGTATATGTTCCACAGACATGTCGACTTTTGAGAGACCCATCTTCCCATCTCAGCCTAACCACCACTGTCCACCTGGTGACAGTTTGGAAGAAAAATGAACGTAAGAAATCAGAGCAAGAGGAACAGAGAGGGGTAATGCTGAAGATGGTTTGGGAGGGGAAAGCAACCCTGTCGTAGATTGCATTTGCCCTCACTAGCCTTGTGAATGCTGACTAAGTCGAGGTTACACAGAGATGTTAAAAAGACAAGACACAACACAAGAGGAAGAAGTGACAGGATGAAAGGTTTGCTGAGATCAAATGAGAGAAATGAGGACTCGAAGGGTCAGTCCTCCCTCTTATGCTTGCAAGTTCAGGCATTGGCTGTGCAAGGAACCACAGATGACAAAGCAGGATCTGCTGAATGACATAGGGATGAATGGCCTGATTCTTCACTCTCTTACACCAGCTTTGCATCTGTGATACCCCCTGTGACTTCAGTGCATAAAGCTGGGAGCAAAGGAGCAGCAAGTCCTCTGAACCAACTGTGTAGGAGTACTTAACCCCTACTGGGCGGGTCACAAACCTGTGATTGCATTAATGCTCCCCAAGGCCTAGGAACACTTTGGGAAGATTTTAAGAGCTCAGTGTTTAACCATTTATTTAGCTGTAAAGAAAAGAAAGGAAAGGTTCTATCTCTGCAAACATTTCCCAATAAAATGGGCACACTCACGAGTGAGTTCTTGTTCACTGCAAGCCCTATGGAGTTCCAATTGTTTTTCGCTATCTGGTGAAAGGTAGGAAAAGCAACAAAGTGGTAATAGCTAAAAATATCCCAGGAAATTTTTGGAAGCTGTGCAAAACTCCTGCAGCGATAAGGGTTGTAACCAATCCTGCAAGAAGACCGTACACAAAGCTGCATAGTGATTACATATAATCAATGCGGGATTAAAACCATATCCTCCAGTAAATTATTCTTCTTTCTACAGACCCTGGTCTAAAGTGGCTACAGACAACTAATGCCTCTCACAAGTGTATCCTCAACTTGGACTGAGAAGATTTTGAGTTTAAATGCCATGCTGTATTTAATGTGACTATTCTTCTCAGCTTCGCAGACCGTGTAGATATTAGCCACAGAGCTGTCTCATTAGCAGTATTCCAGCCATTACAGCACTAAGGGAAGATGAATGTGTAAATACAAGTAATATTATCACTAAGTAACTTAACTATCAGCTAGATTTTTTTCCTGGCCCAATAATACCTATAGCCTTTCTGCCCACTAAATACAGAAAAATAAATTCATTATTTGCTTACACTGTGCAGTGCACATGGTACAGAAATTTGAGAGGGGGTGTTAATGAAAACCAGAAGCACAAGTCGGCACAGTGATGCAACTGGACTGATTCGCCTTACCAAGAGCCTGGGCTTATTCACACAACATAATGCTGCACTGACATGGTCATATTGTTTCTGGGCTCTGAACTGGTGTCTCTGCATGCTGAGAGGAAATGGCTGTTGATGGTGCTCTGAGCAACCTGGAGGACGTCTAAGAAAGCACGGGTTTGCACTGTGTGGGCAGACCCTTTGTAGCAGATTCTGTAGGGTCTTGCTCCCATCGGTCACGACAGTTCAAGACTTCAGTGGTCATGAAAGCTCCTTGTGTTCAATGGGAAGGGAAGAGCAGGAATCTTACAAGAAAAAAGATGATCTTTCAGCAAATTTTTTTTTTTTTTTTTGTAAATGCACTGGTGAAAACAATTTAATTTCATGAAAATATATGGTGTATTAAGTCAGGCAGTTCACTGTGACTTCAAACAGATCTAGCAAAGGTGATCGGTTCTGCTAAAGAGGTGGGGGTGTTTTCATGAAATTTATTTTAATTTGAAAGAAAATCCTTTTAAGAATATATTTTGAGATTAAATATTGATCCTGTAATCCACCATACAGAACATGTGTGTAAACACAATCTGTAACACAGAATGATATACTGTAAAAGAAAAAATTGTTTTTATTTGTTTTCACACGGTTTTAAGTTGAACCACACCCCTGTGGTCCAAAAACTTGGTCTGAGAACACCTCCAAAGCAACACTTAATGTGTGTGTATGTGCATTAATGAATTTCTGTTCTCAGTGAAAGAGGACTGCACGTCTCAGCACTCTGAATAGGAACAGAGCATTCAGTCCCTCTCCATAGCAAATTCAACCTTCAACAAGTTAGTTCTTCCAGGGATGGCAGTGATGCAAAACTGCTTTGCAAATGTTTTTCTGGGTTTTGTTGCTAGGTGATGACTTGGAAAACTTTGCTATTCCTGCTGAGAGGTTTAAAAAAAACAGTCCTCACATTAAAGAGTATAAAAAATAGGCCATCTTGCTCCGTAACTCCCATTTCCTAACTCCTGGAGTCTGTACCCTGTGTGCCTTCTACGCTCTCACATGCCCCTCTCTCCCCCCGCCTTGGATCTGCTCACCAGAAATTGGAGGCCCAAAAAACCACTTCTATTATAGTGTAAGAAAGGGAGAGAACATTAATCTTTCTATCCCTGACCAAAATAAGCAATTTTGCAAGTGCATGTTGATTTATACTGGCCTTTCCTTTCTACTTCAATTTTACTGTTTTTTAATTTTATTAATTCAAACCTGAATGAACAGATTAATTACTGATGAAATGGTTGCAATCGCTTTCATGTAGCAAGAAACAAGAAAGCTTTGGGGATGACCCCACTGCAGTTTACTGAATCACGTACCGGGGCTGGATGCAAAATCCCTTGACTGGTAGCATGTTGGTAACTGATGAGGAAAAGATTTAGAGGTGACACTGTGGAATCAGGTTGGGAGCTCAAAGACTTATTCCTTGGGCTATTTCCAAACTAAGCCTGTTGGGGGGGAGGGGGGGGAAATAAGATGTATTTAATAAATTCATTGTTGATTTTTGTGTCTGTTTTGTTAGGATATTTTTGATATCTTATTATCTGAGTTTCCAGACATGTAACCTTGAATTAGTGTATGGCTAAACACAGTACGCTAAGAAGCAATTAGCCACTGCTGCGGGCCTAGAAAGCTATTTCTAAAATCAGGGATCAAAGTCTTGTACTATAAACTGAATATAGGAACAAACTTTTTATATAATGGGTCTGGACCAAAATATCAATAATGGTTAAAAATTACAGTGGTCAGGAGCTAAAGTCAGAGGAGCAAACACCTATTTTTACCAGCCAGAAAATAAGGATCACTGACCTTTATATCCTCAATTTGCAATCTGGCTCATTTGGAGCTTAATCTTGTTTCATCAGGTTGGCCCAGTAAGAAGACCCAAATCTCATCTCCAGCAAAGTTCTTGGCTTTTGACAACATTCGGTCTCTTAAAATGATAGCACTTCTTGAGTGTAACTGGCACTGTACAACTCCATTGAAAGACATAAAGCCAAGAATTTCAGGCCCTAATCCTGTAAATCCCTGCATTTTCTTTTAAAATCTATTCACGTGAAAAGCTCCTTTGGCTTCAGAGGCACCATTTGTATTCATGACTTTACGCGCATGAGAGTTTTTCTGTGATCGGGGTCTAAAACCTGCAGGAGAACCAACAAGCCTCAGTGTCTGACTCGAGTTTCCATCACCCGGTCCTAGAAGGCTTTTGGTGGTTGTGGGTTTGGCTCTGCCGCAGGACTTGTTTTCTCTCCCTGTGCAGCCTCCACAGCAGGCGCAGAAGTGCTAGCAGTTGCTTTAACACTTCATTAGTTATGGTCCGATGGCAGAAGTTATATTCTCTCACGTCAGTAAGCAGTAAGTTGGATGACGGGTGGGAAAGAGGCACTTGCTTGCAGGTCTCAGGATGGGCAGTCCTTTCACACGAGCAAGTGGCACCAACATTGTCGTAAGAGATTGCTGGATTTCTGGCTGCCTTTTTCTTTTTTTTTTTTTAATACAAACTTAAGTAAGCAAGAATGTAGTCAGTGACAGGTGAATTAGCTCCTCTCCAGCCTTTATTATACCGAGTGGATGGCAACTATACTCTCAAAGATTCAGAGGTGCATTTGTTATCTCATTATGTATTCATCCCCATGAGAAAAATTATTCATTGCAGCATTGCTATTCTATGCAGAATATTCCAAGAGAAGGGAGGGAGCTGGATACCATATAGAGAGGGGGCTTTTTCTGGTTGGTGGTGTTTAATACCTACTCACTAGTGAGATTTCTGTGTGGTTTATAGAACTTTTCAGCTAAGGCTAAAATTCTTTAAAGGTACCAGTTCAAAATTAACTGTTTATTGTTGGAACAGCTTACAATGGGTTTACTTCACCTTGTAAATCTTCTGGTCCTTGGGTCTACTGACATCAAGTCAGATTCTCAATAGTGTTAGAACTTTTGCTTTCTTCTTGTCACCTGTCTGCAAGTAAAGTGTTGTGGATCAGTTAATGCTTTTGTGATAGCACTGAATTGTCCTTAGAAGCTTGCTCTACTCAGTACATATTAATGTGTTTTTAACGTGTTTTTTAAAATATATGTGAATCTGTGTCAAGTATGAGAGAAGGAAAAGGGGATTCTAGTCTGCTTTCAGGTATTTTAAAACAATGGTGAAAAGTATAAGTTAATTTAGTCAAATGAAAGCAATTTGCAGTAGTGCAATACCTAGTGGGAGCAGTTCACTTACACATCGGCACTGTGAAAGACGCCATATAAAGGACTGTTAGAGGTGGGTCTACGAGCATCCCTCTCCCAGTCTGGTGGAGGGTTTCTGCCAGGTGAGGTGGCACGGTGGGAGTTGCAGTGCTCGTCTGTTTTCCTGGGGGACCAAAGGCTTACAAAGGTGTGCTGTCCACATCCATGCATATGTCCCCCTGCTAATGACTTTTGAACTCATTTGCTGATTTCATCTGAACTTCACAAGAACGTAAAGGTCTCAAAGATCAGTAAGTTCCTACAGGTTTCAAGAGGTTTCCAATTAGTCGTGATGCAGGGGCCCAAACTGTAGAAAATCAATATAAGAGAGGAAAAAAAACACATATAAATGACCAATTATGTCAAATACTTCTACTGGAACTCCATCCTCAGACACCTCAGACACCAAAGGCAATGATGAGAGGTAAATGTGTAGGAAACCAGGCTTCATTAGCTTCGTTAGTGTGCAGAACTGCTTGTTCCGTTTTGGGTGGTTAAACAACCATAGGAGAAGTTTGGTTGCTGAAAGTGCAGTAGGATCTGGGAAATGCGTGGGGATGGTGGCTGCTGGCTCCAGCAGAGCTCTTACTAGACCAGACACATTCAGAAGTCTATGCAATGAGGTGTCCAAACCCAAATGACCTAATTGCCCTCAAATGGAGACAGTTATGGGGGAAGATGCAATTGTCCAAATACTTGGAAATTTGCACCCTTGGAGCAAAAAATAAAGTCTGGATAACTGAGATAGCGGATGAGCTAATGATTCGTTTGGATTTCATTATGACTGGTAACTGTATTAAATGCGAGGAACAGTCTGTGGAAACTCCCTTTAAAGATGTGTCTTGGATCAAACAAATGATTTGCAGGCAATTAGTTTGCTGTGAACAAATTGTCCAGGGACAGATAATGTAATAATGGCTACATGCTGCAGGAGTTTTCCAGAGGAAAAAAAAAAAAAAAGAATGACTGGAACCTGTTTAAAGATCAAACGCTTTGGCGGGGGGTTTAGCTGTGCAAACTCACGTTGGTCTGCAGCGGAAACAAGACCAAGGGCAAGGTCCTGCACATGGATTGGGGCAATCCCAAGCACAAATATAGGCTGGGCGGAGAATGGATTGAGAGCAGCCCTAAGGAGAAAGATATGGGGGTGTTGGTGGACAAGATCAGCATGAGCTGGCAATGTGCGCTCGCAGCCTAAAAGCCAACTGCACCCTGGGCTGCATCAAAAGAAGCGTGGCCAGCAGGTCAAGGGAGGTGATTCTGCCCCTCTGCTCTGGTGAGACCCCACCTGGAGTACTGCATCCAGCTCTGGAGCCCCCAACATATGAAGGACATGGACGTGCTGGACCATGTCCGGAGAAGGGCCACAAAGATGGTCAGAGGGCTGGAGCACCTCTCCTATGAAGACAGACTGAGGGAGCTGGGGTTGTTCAGCCAGGAGAAGAGAAGAGAGACCTTATAGCAGTTTTTCAGTATTTAAAGGGGGCCCACAGAAAAGGTGGAGAAGGACTCCATCAGGGAATGTAGCAATAGGACAAGGGGTAACGGTTTTAAACTGAAAGAGGGTAGATTTAGATAAGATATAAGGAAGAAATTCTTTACTGTGAGGGTGGTGAGGCACTGGAACGGGCTGCCCAGAGAAGTGGAGGTCCCATCCCTGGAGGTGTTCAAGGCCAGGTTGGATGAGGCTTTGAGTAACCTGGTCTAGTGGGAGGTGTCCCTGCCCATGGCAGGGGGGTTGGAACTAGGTGATCTTCACGGTCCCTTCCAACCTAAACTATTCTATGATTTTCCAAATCCACGTTTCTAACAAGGAGCCAGTAGCAGAGAGAAGCCCCGCTGTGGCATGAATGAACCAAAGAATCAAGGAAACACCAGTACAGGTGGAGGAGATGGAGATTTGCCGAGGTTTCTATCGGAAGGCTCTTCTGAAGAGCTGTACCCATAGCTGGGGAGTGGCAGAATCAGTTTGGGAAGCCTGCAACTTGCCCATGGCGGTGATTCACCCACGCTTTGCACCAGCCAGGTCCAGGCGAGAAGCTTCATTAGTGTGGCAGAAAGTAGCAAGCCATGGTGGGTAGCAAGGTGAATTAGTTCAAGCCGTGGTAGTGTAGGTAAGCATCTGCTGGCTGTGCTCTGAGCAGCCTGGAGCAGGGGCAGAGCAGGACCCAAACCAAAAATAACATCAGAGAAATCAGCCCTATGGTAAAATGCCTCTCAGTGCTACTGGAGACAGCAATAGCGCAAATATTGTACAACATCTTGAAAGGGTGATGCCTGACTGCAGAAGAGGCTCTATTTCCTTTACACGAATTAGATCGCTGCTGAGGAGGTGCCGCTGGATGTGGTCCATGAGCAGTGTCACTCTGATAGGGAGTGTTGTCGCTGATACTCGTGTTTGCGGTCAGCATGCATTCTGGACCTATTTTCTTTTAGTAAATAGTTTCCTCATTCAAAAAATGAGGTTTCCATCACACTGAAGGTAATCACAGGTGGAAATCAAATTTTTCAAGTCATTTTTTCAAATAGTTTCAGCAAAGGAAGGAATTGGAGTGAAATCGCTGATGCCTTTGGTGCGGGCTCTGTCACTGAGCTGGTAATTGAAGGAAAAGACCATTGACAGGGTATTTCAAGGTTTATCCTTCACCCTTTGTTTTTCTTACAACTACTCGAACAGAATTTTATTTTTATTTCATGTCAGGGCAGAAGGAGCCAAATCAATAATATCCCTCTACATACCCCTACATAAAGCACCAGTGTCTTTTTCCTTTTTTTTTTTTTTCCATTTTGTTAAGAAAGGAAAAATACACTGGTTTTATTCTGCCCTTTTCTAAGCAGGTTTTTGTTCAGCAGTCAAAATGGTTAATGCTTGCCCAGCCCTAGCTAGGAGAAAACATGTCTCCATCCCATGGCTCTCCAGATTTGCGTATGCAGGGAGGGAGCTCGCGGTAGGGCTGGAGCAAGCGTGGTGCTCCCCTCCCATGGGACCAGGCAGGCTCGAGCATGTGCATGCCAGTGGTGTGGCCCTGTGCAGACTGGTTCGTTAAGAGACTAATTGCAAACCTGCCCTAACCGACTGAGCAAAGAAATAGCTGCTCAGGGAAATATATGTGTCCAAAGGAGATGAGAGTTTCCTATTGCCCTGAGTTGTTAGACGTGCAAGCATGCCTGGGTTTGCTGCTGAAGGACTGGGTGTGCTGTCACAGAAATGGCCTCCAGAGCTGCTTAGGGATTCCCAAAGGGGAGACCCTGATATCTTCATGACGTGTGGTTGGAAGTGGTTTGGTCACAGCAGCGAAAAATGTAAGTTTAAAGGTGATCTGTGTTTAGGTGATGGGGATAAATCAAGGGATGCTGAGGGCAGCTATCCATGGGTAGAAAAAGATAGTGATTAAAAGAAAAAGAAAACGATTTGTTGCTGTGGACATAGTGAAAGCGGTGTCACGTGACTGAGAGGAGACAGGAAAGGGGAAAGAATTTTGGAGAGATTTCCATGGCACTAAAATTGCTTTACTTTCTCATGTCACTGGCTAGGATGTGCTGCGGCTCATGGCACCGCCTTAGGCTCCACGGAGGCGATGAGTAAAGTCGGGGTGGAAGTGTTGCGAGGGGTTGATTTACCCACAGCTCCAAGTTCATTTTCTCACGATGCCATGAGCCCAAACAGTTCCCACCCACCAGCTCGTCCTGGCTGCTCCGTCCTGTCCCCTTCCCAACTGGTGAAACAGCCATCCATGGGGCCATGTTACGATTTGGCTGAGGTATCTGATCTTCCCGGAAAATAACCTGGCACAAATGAAAATTTTTTTTCGTCTACATCAGCTCTGTGATACACTTCACAGTGTTGTGGCAACACATCCGAGGGGGTGGTGGAGGCCAGAATGAGCAGCAGGGCGTGGGAATATTTTTAGTTTGATATTGCCATCAAAGGTAGGAGCCTGCCCTTAAATGTCACTGAAATTTAGAGAAAGTAAGCACCACTTTTCTTACGGGGTCCCTGTGAGAAACAGCGTAAAGTTCTTTCAGAAATCACATTAAAGCAATTGTGCTTCCAACTCAAACATGCCAGGACCAAAAATGTAGTATCTGCAAGGCCCACGGGAAAGGGGTGCAGTGGGTGTCTTTTGGTGGGAGCTGGGATGCTGTAGGCAGCACTGAAGCAAAAGTTTTCAAATAGGCTTCAAAAAATAAGTAATTTGTCTGGTTTTCTCCCATGTTCTGACTTGTTTAGGTAGAAAATGTGATCTCTACTAATAAGAACACTTTTTAAAATGTAATCAAAATGACTCCAGAAGTTAGGGCTTTAAGCAAAATAGAAATGTATTGAGACTGACACTAGAAGTGTTGGGAGTTGATAACTCCAACACGTTTACTTGTAACTACTGTCAGGATTTTGAAATTCAGTTGAGTTGAGAGGTTTCATGAGGCAGCTAGTTTAGAAACATTTGAAGTTGGGTAGTTGTGCCTCAGCCCTAATTGCAAGCGGGAAGAAAAGCATGTTTAAAACAACAATCTCCTCTTTTCTGTGGGTCCCAGTGAGCAAAAGGGAGGCTTTAAAGAAGACTTTGTTGCCGAATTTCCACTCCCAGCATTGAAGGATTATAGCCCCGCTTCCCCCCCTCCACTATGAGAGAAAGGCAAGTTCACTGTAAGTTGAAAAGCAAAAAACCAGGCTAGGAATTTCTATGTACAAAGCAAATGGACGCACATGGCCCTTTTTGGGATACTTGGGCAGGTCTCCTTAACCACAGCTTGTTTTGCACTGCGTATCGCTCCATGCGGGCCATTGTTGACACGCACCTGTCTGTAATTTTGGAGGTTCATCTACCTCCAGCAAACTATATTTAAAAACTCAGTGCTGATTAGAGGAAAAAAAAAGTTCAGGGGAAGGGATTTCCTAGTTCACAAATAAGAATGTGCAGTGGAGCACTCACTAAGTAAACAGAAAACATGGGCAGCTGAGAGAAATCAATTTAGCTGAACAAACAATGTTCCATGTAATGAACTACTAATTATCCTTTTATGCCATGTCAGTCTGAGTGATTACAGAGCTGTGCAGTTTAATTTGACGTTTGAGCATTGCCTTGCTCCATTAGCCTCATATAAAGCTACGACACGTTGAGAGGAATTAAAAAAAAATGGTGGTGGGTTGGGGGGAGGGGGCTGTATTTATCCAGAACTAAGTAATCACCTGTAGCAGTCATGGGGAAAAGAGCTTCTTCATTTTTTCTTCTTTTGGCTTTTTAAATTCTTGATTGTGGTGAAAAGGGCAGCACTTGGGAGACACGAAGGAGCATGTCGGATGCTCATAGAAAACTCCTTCGGCATGTTGATAATGTCCCAGATCTTTAGAGCCTGCATTAAACTATCATCAAGGGCTAGAATAAATAAATTGCATAGATCAGACATACATACAGATCAAGGGGAAAGCGGATGGTAAACAATACAGTGTGGGAGTAAATATCTTTTCCTGGGTACTTTCTTTTTACTGGTGATTTGCACACAGTAGGTAAATCAGATCCCTAGGTGCTTGGGAAATCTCGTGGTTAATCTAGGACTCAAGGACATGTATTATAAATACTGCTTTATTATCATACTGTTTGTCCAACTACCTGTACTGATAACAGGATTAGAGGGAATTAACATATGGAGAAAGCTAAAGACAGTTTGTTGGGATATATATTATGGCTATTAACTCTAGAAGTACCATTGCAGTACCTATAGTCTGATATAGAGCTACATATTTTGGATGAGATTTTCCTTTCATGAAAGGTAAGTCAAGCCCAACGTCACTGAAGTTCTAGGGGAAATTTCCATGGGAAAGGTGCAGATGCAGGGAGGACCATGCCCTGTGTTTAGGTAATACACCAAGATGTGAAACAGTGTCATGAGGGATAAGTGTGACCCAAGTGTCCAATGATAATATTTATGGTGTTGCATTCATTTAAGCACAAATTGAAAGGCAAATGTTTAAAAACCATTTGGTGTAACTACCTGACACTTCTGATATGCACACCACTGAAATATGTGTCACCACACCTTCCAGGCTTACTCTTCTCACAGCATGAACATAGATGAGAACTCCCAAGGTGGGATAATATTTAAAGAAATGCATCTTCAAAATATCTGTTTAAATTTTATTTTAAATATCAATGAGAATGAGTAGCAACTTGACTGGAAAAAGAAAGAAGAAAAAGGAAAGTAAAAAGCCTCCCCAAAACTGGGAAACTCAAAGATCCAGTTGGCTATTTTAGCTCAGATGTAACTTATATGAGGCCAGATCCTTGGCTGATCTTAATGAAGAATCCCTCTTTTGTCAGTTAAGGATGGGGCCTGAACACACGCCCGGAGGACACGGTGGCCCCTCTCTTGCACTTGCTGTTGACACACAGCCTGCTTGTTTTGGCCGTCCCCTAGGCTGTCCTCAGGGCCTCCATCCTGTCCCCCTTTCTTTCTGGGTTTGTTTTTTTTTTAGGTCTGTTAAGAAATATCACTTTGACAGCCCTAGAGACTGGGGGCTTTTTATCCACCACAGAAGTGGAAATTTTCCTGATGCTGCATTGCCAAAAGGCTGCAGCCCTGATGCTGTTCAGCATGGGTGCATGCGGGTGTTTGGACACCTGTCTGCTGCCCAAGCCACAGCCCTCAGCCCGCTTGTTTGGGGTTTTTACACAGGACTCAGCCACCTACCAGGTGATACCTGGTTTTTGTTTGGGTTTTGGGTTTTTTTTTTGGTTTTGGTGATTATCCCATTGGGTTGGATTGAAGCTGAGTTGAATTTCAGCCCGGCTGCAAGGCATGACTGAGCTGCAGGCTCTTACCCCAGGGCTGAACTGGCCCCTCTGTTCCTTCCTAATGTGCGTTAGACACATTGGGGCCTTTCTCCGCTGTGCATTTGTAACTCCCATTGATGCTAATGGGTGTGACATGTGTCTATCCAGCGGAGAATAGACCGCATTGACTACAGCAGTTCCCCGGCCTTGAGCGATGCTCGTCACTTGATTAAGCCAAACTAATGAGGCACGACCGGGGCCAATGGGAATGTGTGGGACTCGGGCGTCGCGAAAGCCAGCAGAAACCTGCAGCTTTTACTGGGGGCTGGGTTTTGTTTCACCAGGCAAAGATGCAGGATGCCACAGGATGGGGTGCACAGTAACAGGTGCTGTCATAGAAATGAACAGTGCAGAGCGAGTTCACCATCGCTGATGACAGCACCCTGAATTACCCTTTTCTAGAGGTAATTACATGTGAGAATGTCTTGTGTGCTCAGCAGGGTTTAAAGCTAGGTTTGCTCTTGGCTTTTGCTCAGTGTGTTTCTACATTGGATCCTGAAGTTGGCCCTGCAGCTCTTTCTCTGGGGCCTATATAGGTACGGGTGTATTTTTGGCTCTTTAGCAGGCAGCCCGCAGGTGGCTAAGGCAGGCAGCAGCCTTTTCACCAACATTAAACGGCATCCATTTGTGAAGTGGGAAAGGTAGGAAAAAGCAGAGACCCCGCAGTGAGCGTTTCTTGCCGGTCGCCCACTCTGCAATAAGAAGAGCCGTGGGAGGCACAGCTCCTCCGCTGTGTGCTCGCCCTCCAGTGCATTGCTGGCCACCGCCTCCGAGCGCAGAGCACCTGCCGTGCTTGGGGGGAGCTGGAGTAGGGCACGGGGCTGGGGCTGCTTTTGCTTTACCTGGGCCCAAATCATCCAAACTGGGCCAGATGCAAGAACACAAACTTAAGGTGTGTGCTTGGGATCTCAGTCTAGGTCTGACCATGACTGTGCTTGCAGAGAAACAGGTTGGGAGGAAAATCGAGATTTAGGAAGAGGCTGACACCTAACGAACTGAAAGCATGGACTTGGCCTCTGTGAACAGGTGTGTAACCCATACGGGCAGGAGATGCTGCTCGCTGAACTGAGGCCAGGAACCCTGGCCTTCCTGCAAGCACAGCATCATCCAGAACCACTGTGTTAATGCGAGGGCACAACCTAGTAGTCCAGGGCCAGACTACAACGACAGGTAGGTCGGATGTAGATCTTGAGAGAAAACAGCATTAAAAAAACCTAAATCCTATTTTAAGACTTGCTGTTTTGGAGAGCCTGGTTGAGAAGTTGCCTGTACTTTCCCCTGTACTTTACCTGCTGGTACATTCCAGGTCAGAGGAGGTTTGTATTTTTGTCATATTGCAATACTTGCCTTTATGTAAGTGCTGCTAAGAATAAAAGTAGCAGTGGGAGAAAAACATCAGTTTGATGTCTAAATTTGGAAAACTTGATGAATAAATCTATTAACTTCGTTGTGGGGAGAGAAAAGAATAGCAACCCTTTGTTTAAAGAAAAGATAAAATAAATATAAAAAAAAGAGCTGATGGCCCCCTCTGGTTTTCTGAGGTGGGTTTTTTAATGTTCTCTTGTCCCCTTCAGAGGGTAAATATTAATTGACTCTGTTTAATCTGTGGGACTCTGGCTTGAGAAGACATGGTCAGTTGGATCTGAGAGGCTTTGTCATGATTATCAAACTCTTTCAGTATTTGCAAAGGGAGAGAGCAAAGGGGGAAGGAGGGTTTGTCCGCTTGAGTAGGTGTCGTCCGAGAAAGCAGGATCCTGCCAGGTGCTTGGCACCATCTCTGTCCCCACTGGCACAGTCACAGTGGGCAGCCCCCTGTCCTAGGACAGTAATTAATCAGCAGGGAGGCTGTGATGAGAAGCAGCAGGGGGGTCTCCGAGACTCCAAGCTTAAAACTGCCCCAAGCACCTCTAGTCTCCTCCTGTCCCTACGTCCTAGGCTGTGTGGGACTGTGTGCACCAGTCAAACCCCATGATGTTTAGAGTATACGTGGGAGTCTTCCGGCTTTGTCCAGAGCGGTAAAGGACGCTGCCATCTGCATCTTGCAAGGCAGGTACCTCCTTCTTTCTGCCCCAAAGTTTAGCACAAAGTAGTAAAGTCCATGTCACAGACCAGAGCATTTTATGGCAAGCACCGTCTTCCTTTACCCAGCACCTCTGGCAGCGGCGCCTGCCACTTTTCTTAGCGTATCCAGAACAGGTCACTTTTACTTTTATTTGTTAATTATGCCTTTATTGGTAAATTATAGATTATTTATTAAGCAATTGAAGTTGAAAGCAAGAGGTTAGAAGTGAAAACATCTATTAGTCAGATACTAGACTAGTATAGTCCTGGCTGATCTTAAGAGGTGGATAACTTCCTAGTCATCTCATCTGTTTTTCTCTTGAGGTCCCTTATTTTTGTTCCAGCTGTTGGACCTGCAAATTCAGCATTCAAGTTCTGCAGAAATGCTGGCTTCAAACTATTCCTTCTTTCCTCTCTTCCTAATCCTCCACTCTAAATCTTTTTGGAGCAAGAAGCTGGCATACAAATGTGAATGTCCTGTTTAGTTCTTCTTCCCAAGTGGCAGCCTTGGGTGCTTAATGACCATTTCCCTCTCCTGTTTCATACTAAATTGGCTGGGCATGGAGGAGAGGCAGTGCATAAACTAAGCAAATACTGTTTATGTTCTTCCTGTAGCTGCTCTTTGGACACCTACGGGTCATTAATTCCTTTGTTCCCAGCCAACCTGCCAGCTGGTGGCTCTCCTGCCCAGTTTGAGTCGTTCCCTTCGTGTGGGCTGCTGACCCGTTCCCACTGAGCTGTGCTACAGGATGCATTCGGGAGGGATCAGGACTGTTGGGACATTACTAGCTTTCTGCTGAGACTAGAAGTGATATAAGTGATACAGTCATAATACAGATAACCAGGAGCTCTGTCTCTTTTTCCACCCTACCCTCCACATATTGACAGTGTTAAATGAAAGAGTAATATTATTACTTTGGTGGGGGCATCAGGCCATGCTAGCAGGTGGATGCCACTGCTGAAGAGAGGCTAAGAGCTACGCTGTGACTATAGATCCATCACACAAAAGCCCAAAGGTGTTACTGCAGCCTCCAAGAAACAGCCTATGATGGAAAGCAAATCAGCGTCATCTCATGACACTGCTGTTCCTGTAGGTTGTGAATTTAAAAGAAGGCAGGCTGAGGAACGGAGCATGGAAATCCCTGCTGATCAGGAGCGAGACTATTTTTCTCCTATAAGAACATTTGCTCAGCTTTTTGATTTCCAGTGTTTCTAGTTGCCATATCAACCTGAGAAATTTGCCTGGCAATTGACAGCATATTTTTCAACAGAAGATTTAAAAGATTTAGTTGCATCAGCTCCAGCATCTGATTGTTGTGATTTCACTGTATCTTATTTTATTTTGCTCCTAGTATTTGCTTTCCAAGCCACATTAGCAGGTCACCACGGAACCCCACCCCACCCTTTCACCAGGCACATCTCAGGTTCAGCAGTCCATGTGCAGAAGTTAGGCGCTAGGTCAAAATGCAGCAGACACCAGTAGCAGGGATAAAGCCTGTGGGACACATCCTTCTCAGGTGGCAGGCTGGGAAAGGCCACAAGCATCGACAGAAACACTCAGGCTTAAGTTAAGTGGCAATTTCAGCTTTCATGTTGCTCTGAAGGGCAGATGCAAGAGACACGGTGGAGGGCAAGGAGGTTGCTGCTGGCTTAACCGTTGGACAATGTGTTGGGTTTTTTTGGAGCCTGCATCTGCCCCCATCTCCCTCCCAGCACCATCAGGGTGGGGAGGAGTAGGGTGGGGTGGGAGCCCACCTTCCCACCTGTCCATCCATCAATGTCCTCTCTCCAGCCCTGGCCATTCATGGGTCACTGGTATAAATGGGGACTGAATCTGCCATAGTGCTGATGAATCTGCAGGGACTTTTCTATGGTGAATATATTGTTTGGTTTGTTGTGGGTTTGTGGTGGGTTTTTTCCTTTAAAAGGAATAAAAATGAAGAACAAGAAAGTCAAAAAGCCCTAAATCCTTACCTTTTTAAAGTGGAGACACTGCCACAGCAGGACATAATGGCTCGCTGTGGTGGTGGTTTGCCTGAGAGCCTGGAGATTTATGTAATGAGAAACACAATTCCTGCAAAGAACATTGTTAAATCTTTTCAAAATTTCAGCTATAAGCCATTTTATTGCTAATAATATGGCTAGATTCTCCTTTTGAAGAATCTGGGAATGTTTGACAAGAGGGGAAAATGGAGAGGACTTGAGGCACCATAATCTGTATTTTCCATTTACCTTGCTGAAGCTTGAACAACACGTGTGCCACAAATGATTTGTTTATTCCTAAGAGCCCCCAAGGAGCCCAGTCTCCATTCTCAGGCATATAATGGCTATTCAAATGAAAGCTTTAATAGATTGTTGCAGATCTGATATCAATGCAGTGAGAGAGAGAGATATGCAAATATTCGAAATTAAACAAACTAGCTCCTGCCCTTTGCCTTTGGAGGTGCAGTCTCAAATCTGAATGGTGTCACCAATGCAACGAGTTTGTTAGACTCATCTCTCTGGAGAACTAGTTCCTTTTTGGTTGGTTTTTTTTTTTCTGCTTTGCCTCGCAAAGCTGTTACATTGTTTGAAATATTTTCTCTGTAGCACTCATGACTAAGGAGAGCGTCAAACAGGGCTGAAATCCATGATGTGTTCTGATTTGAGACTGAGGAACATTGGCAGGAGAAGGTCCTGCTGTGCTGATTTGCTCTACATCTTCTTAAACCAAGGCTCTTAATCTCAGTGCCTTCCCCTGGCCATTTCCCCCTATGGTAGAAACAATTCTGGAAAAGTGACAGTCAAAAGCTTGCAGAGAGTAGAGCTGTAGTTCAACTTGGGACTACAGTCTAAACAAAATTTGGTTCTGTCCACACTGCAAGACAAATCAGGGGATTCGCTGATTCTTAACAGAGCCCCTGTTCCTCTTTCTCTCCCTGTAATGTGTGTGAGAGCCAGGCCCAAAAATCACTTCAAAAATGTAAAAATAACATGTCATCCCCCTAACCATTGAAACCATGCCAGCAGCTACTGTGTGCATTGAACAGCAGGGAAAAATAATAATTTTACATCAAAAACACCATAAAAGTTTTCAGTGTCTTCTAGTCTTGTGTAAAACTGCTATTATCTTGTCCAACCCCCAAGGCTTTTCACACAATTATCAATTATGCTGTGTAAGTTTCAAAAAAAGGCAGTGTCTGAAACACGGGCCACATGGTGGATCGCACAAACAGCAGCGGTAGCGTGGCTGTGCCTGGTCGGTGGGAGGTCTACATGCACCTTGGCTCTGCCACAGGCTCCTGGCTCAAGGGCAGAAATCCCCAGAGCATCCCTGTACCCTCCTATCTTCTGTGCTCTAATCAGAAAAGCTTTGAAGCAAGGCTTGCCTTTTGCTCCATCATTACTGCTGGTGAACCAAATGTTCCCAGCAATGATGAGTGGGACTCTATCTAATATATCTCCAGATATCTGCAAACATCTAGAAAACACCTGAGCTACACTATGAGGAATTAAAAATAAAGAGAGAGACCAATGCTCAGCAGTAAGCATGAGGAGGGCCTTGCTTTGGTTGGGGTATGTGGACAGTCTTCTGGCTTTAATAGGGACCAACTATGGTCCCTATGTTGGAAGTATTGTGGGAAGGTGGGTTTGTGTCTCAGAGACTTGATGCTCTGCTTCATTAACGTTAGCCAAGGCTGGGCACCTTAGAGTTTGGGGCGTGGAGGATCTGATGAGGGCAGATGAGGAAGAGGGCTTCCGAAAATAAATTCTCAACTTTAATCTAGCTAGTTGTTTATTTCAGAACCAAGGCTGGAAATGCCCAGTAGCCCAAATGACAGGGAAAAGAAGATCTTCCCATACAGATGTGAACAGTATCATACAGAAATGTTCCTCAAAGCTGTATTTGGTAAGAGTGCTTGGGGCCATAGGCAAATCCCATATTTGAATGTGGCTAGACATTTCGTTGCTACTTGAAATTAAAGGCAATCTCTGAAAACTACATCCGTGTTTAAACACAAACCGGGCCGTAAGCTTCTTATGGGCTGTGGTTACCAAAAAAACAAAAAAAAAAAAGGCTGACTCACAGTGGGAGAGCATTGGGTTGGAACGTTCCCATGCAATCCTCCCCGCTTTCTGGAGATGCCAAGCCTGTTCCTAGACACCCAGTGCTCCCATATTCCTCCCTTGACACTTGCAGGTCATTAGTGTTTCTGAAAGACTGACTTAAGAGCTTCAGATGGGAGGTGTTTCTTTTGGTCTGTAAGTAGCACAAAGGAGAAGAAAGAAAATTGACTTCAAAGTTTTTCCAAAATGCATGCCCAATTCGAACAGATTTGTCCAGTTTCCTTGTTAGTGTGGGTTCCAGGTCACAGCTATGTCTAGCACAGACTCCCCTAATACCATCACCAACCGCATAATTTCTGCATTGAGCCCTTGTTAAGCAGTGTGTAGAAGCAGATTTGTATAGGAATTTTCCAATTAAGTGATTTTCTAATTCAAAAACATTGATTAAAAACTGATACTTCTTGTGGGAATCTGTTGGGTTTGGCATATCTCACTTTCAGTTTAAAACATTTTGACTTGGTCAGCATTTTATAATGAAAGATTTTTTTTTCAAGTAGAAACACATGATTCTATAGGAAAAATATATTATGGAAAAAATAATATATAAGCATGAAATAATGCCAAAAATCTTCATTAAGGTCCAAGCAGCATCTAACCAGGTTTTGTTTCTTTCAGACTACCAGTTTTCAGAAATTGAGATTGCCGTTTCTGGTCCTGTTTAAGACTGGGGAGAAAATGTGAAATTCTGAAATCTTTGCAACGCTGGAAAACAGTTTTCCATGAAGCTCTTCTCCGATGAGATTGCAGAAATTCTTCTGTTTTCTCCTTCCTCCCTGGCTCTGTAACCATGCAATTCTGTTCACGCTGTTCTCCAAGACAAAATCTGAGCCAGGCTGAGATTTGTGCTGATGGTGAGTGCCTGCCTTTTTTTTTTTTTCTTTCTTTCTTTAAATAAAACAATTGCCTAAGGCATTGAAATGGGGCTGATAAAAAGCAGCTTTTAAAATTCATTTTAGTAAATAGTTTGAAACCAGACCATAAAGTCTCATAACTGTAGGTTTGCCCTTAATTGTACCTCACTGACAGCCCATTTTCCTTCTCCTCTGCAACCAGTCTCCTTTTTCTTTAAGAGCAAAACATATTGTATGCTACTTTTGAAAGATTTGTGGGGTTTCTCGCAAATTAAACAAGATCTGTAGGTAAACAGTGTCACCTAGTGGATAAACGGTATCAATTTTTCCCAAACAGGGGAAGAAGTTTGTCTGTGGTTTATCCATTTTGTCCTAGAGAAATATTATTTAAAATTGGAAAGAGCCCCGTACTGTGAAATGGGATTATTTCCAAATCGCTGCAGAACTAAAGATGCATAATGTGGTGGCCAGCACTGAGCTGGGATGTGTAAGTTGTGCACGGGCACGGATCCAGTCACATCAGCAGATACAAAAGGGGAGAACAGATTCTCCAGCTCAGTGCCGGAACAGTGAAAGGTTAAAGCAGCACAACGGGAAATACTAATTTCCTGGATGTGTAAAGGTGTACCAGGCTCCACATCACCTCCTGCACCATCAGCTGCACCTCTCCAGGCACAGAAAACAAGAGGAAGTCATTAGGTGCCTTTGCCATGTGATCAGCTGAGGCTCCTGAGCAGTAAAAGCAAGAAATTGCAAAGCACTTGGATGAGAGATTTGGAAGAGAGCATCTGAATGATAGAGAAAGAAAGAGTATTACAAGTTCCGTGGAAAAATCTCTCATTCCGAGAAGGTGGGATGATGACTTTGGGAATATGGTGGTAGGTATCTATGAGAAAAGTTGCCTAGGGAGAGCAGGACGTATGATAAGGCCTGAACAGTTGGAGGTAACAGGGTGGAAATTAGGGGGGTGACAGCCTCAGTCAAGGGTAAAATGCTCCAGAAGGAAGGCTGTGCTCCTGAAAACTAAGGGAGACTGAATATTCTGAAGACCACTTAGAGTACTTAGGTTTATGTTTTCTGACTAACTTGCTGTCAGGATCCCTTGGAGTAAACCTGAATTTGAACTGAAGCACTGGAGGAAGAAATTAATATAAACAGAATTAAGCCAAGAATTATGTGGGGAACAGTTCTTCAGCCTCCTAGAAATGCTTTGGGGAAAAAAGAAAAAAGTGGAATTCAAGCAACAAAGGTGAGAACTTGGGTAACTTGGTTTCTAAACAAAAGAAACATGGGCATTCAGCTGATTCTGTGCAGGCTGGGTCAGAAAGTGGAGGTTTTGTGATCCCCTCTCACTACCCCCCTTCTTCCTCCTCCTGAAGACCATCACTGCAGTTTGTGAGCAGATCCTTGGAGCAGGGTTGGACATCTCAACTCTATAGCTACAATTGCATTTGTTTTTTTCTGAAAATCCCTCTAATATCCCTACTGCTTTCCTCACACCTTAATGTAGCTGCTGCCTGTACAGTTCCTCGTGATGGGGCAGTGAGAGCACAGCACTGAGGGGCAGGGGAGGCAGTGAGGACCCTGTCAGTGGGAGCAGTGAGCTTGTCCTTCCTCAGACATTTGGGCTGGATGGTTCTCTGCTGTTATCACCCAGTGCACCCAGATATGGTCCCTGGGCTGCTGCTGGATGATGGGATCATAAGGTAATTCAGGTGGGAAAGGATTTGGTGAGGTTTCAAGTCCAACCCTCTGCTCAAAGCAGAGTCATCTGAGACCAGGGCAGGCTGTTTATCAAAAACCGCAGAGGATGGAGAGAGATGGCACAACCTTTTTGGGCAATGTGGTCCAAAGCTTGACTGTCCTCGTGGTAATATAGTTTTTCCTTGTTTCTAGTCAGAACCACTTTTCTTCTGGTTTATATCTGTTTGTCTCTTACCCATATCCACCATGCGTGTGTCTACTATGCACCCCTGGGCTGGTTTCTCTTGCTGAAATCTGTGGATTTGCTGTCTTGGTCAACTACCCTGCCTATAATTAATGCAAGTCCTGCCAAGGGCTCTGTCATCAGTTACATGGCCCTGACACAGCCAAAACCATGATTTCACTGGTTTCATTCATGAGTAGCTGAGATCAGAATGGGGTGCTGCATGTTCCCCATGGAAAATTCTTCCCAGCATGCTGGATCTAGTTGAAAAATGCATTTGTGCAGTGGTAGAGCGTGGAGGCTTCAGTGGAGGCTTCAGTCACGGTCCTGCTGTGGTATGAAAAACCAAGCCCTTGTATGCATCCCATTCAAGGGTTTGACAGGAGATAATACAGGACACAGAAAGGGGCAGGTGCACAAAGGATTGAAATCTTGGAGCCACATTGAAAAAGAACCTGAAGGAGAGTAAACTCATGGTTCCAGAGGTGGCTCTTCCCTGTCCAAGAGGCAGCAGGCGGGAAAATGTGAAAGTGCCTGTCTGAAAGTTCAGTAGTTGGCCAGCAGGACATTATCAGCTTCTTCTTAACATAGAGACCAGTCATGAAGAAGAGGAAGATCATGCGAGATGGTGAGGAAGAGAAAGATGCAAAGGGATATGACGCCCCTGACCTGCAGGCCCTGTATCTTTGGCCTCCAGAGTACTGGTTGTGGGACCAGCTCTCAGACTGAAGGTCTTATGTTGACATGGATTTGGTCAAAGCAATAAGCCAAAGTGTTTTGAAGAATGCATGAAGGAATGTTAGAGTTGTAGTCAAAATGATAGATATCTAATTTTCATAGTTCAGGAAACCTGAACTCTGACACTTAATTACTTTCCAAGTAAAAGGAAAATATGTATGGCAGGTTATTCTGCTAAGTTTATTTTTGGCCTCTGTTTTCTTCATTTTTGTCATGTATCAAATGGATGGTCTGTCATTCTTCTTCAAAAGACTGAAAGCAATTATCGTGAAAAGTCCATGGAGCTCTGTACACAAGCAAGCTAAAATATGCTGCAAGTCAGGACACTTTCTCACCTGAGTATACACTCTATTTCCAAAGCAAACACTGGCATAACTGTATTTACTCTGGTGAAGTTTTCCTTCAAACTATTTCATTTTTCTTTTTTGTACTAGTCTTCTTGGACCAGTTCCCAGTGATCAAATCAGTGGAAGGCACCATCATCTACTGGTCCTCACTGTGGGCATTGGCTGGCACAGACTTAGTCACATCACTTTGATTGTGCCTCAGTTTACTCCTCTGTTAGTGCAAGTTCTACACTGATTTTCCACAGTGGTCCCATTCTTGGGATCTCAGAGCTCTTTCCTCAGCTATCCTCTCTCAGATAGTCAAATCATTACTAAATCAGGCACTTTTCATTTTTCCCTTCTCAAAGAGAAGGTGATACTAATTTCTTTGCTTATTAAAGTGTACATGGGGAGGAATCCTGTTGAGTTCAGTTATACTACAAGACGTAAAAGCAGTGTGCGAGGTTAGAATCTTCCCACGTGAGTTACAAGTGCAAAAAACAGTGAGCAAAAAAACCTGAATGGATCAAGGATCCCACTCCTGGAAACAACGGAAAGAAGAAATATAAGTAGCAGCTGGAAAATGCTGCTTCAGTAGAGGTCTCCTCCCCTGTAAATAGCTGCTAACTCTAATAATAAACAAATAGAAATTTACTGATTCTGTGGAATCCTCTTTTGCTTCTTTATGGAGACACTTGTAGTAAAGCCTGGGATTTATTTTTAACAATAATAAAAAAAAAGTAACTCTCTTCCCACCAGGAAATCATAATTTCTTCAGCCAAGAATATCTAGTCTGAAGTCTGAGTAGGGCTGGCATATCTCTGTAACAGTGTGTAATAACCGCCCAAACATCTTAACATTCCCAGCCTGGACCCATCCCTGCTGTCAGCAAACTCATTGGATGCTCTTGCTTGGCCTCCTGGCTGCACGTGCTCCCGTATCCATGTGCTCTAATGGCACCACGCCGAGCCCAGGGTGAGCTGCCAGGTCCCCCGGGGACACAGGTACCATGCAAAGAGGGGTTTTGCCAGGCAGCCTGCCTAAAGCTGAGAGAGCTGTTGCCTGCATACAAAATTCCCTTTCCTCTGAGATAGCAGCATGCATGAGTGCTCCTCAGCCCCATTTGGACCCGTTTATACACACATGGCCAAATGGTGGGAGAAGATGTCTGTGTGGGCAAATACTGTTGCCAAAAAGGCAAATTGCATCGCTCAGGTAGATGGGAAACCTCTGGCAGCTGGGAAAGGATATAAAAATATAATCACATTAACACCCATCCCTCGGGCTGTCTGAACAAATGAAGAACCAAGGCAAGCAGCAAGCTAAGGAAGTGAGCTGATCATGAAATACTGTGTGTGCGCAATAACATAACCACCAGTTTGGAAACTTTTCATTCCTCTTGTCTCTTAATGTGAAATCATCCTTCAGAGTTAACAAAAGTATCAACTGGAATGGTCTTTTTTAATCATAGAACAATATTTCTAGACACCGTATCCTATTTCTGAGTTGCAAAGAAAAGTTAGAAATCTTCACTTTACTTGCTTGTAAGCACATCATGATTTAAGTATCATCATGATTTAAAAGGTTAAACTCTCCCACTTTGTTGATTTGCTGTTTTCAGTATCCATTGGCTGTTCCCAGTAGTTCTGAACTGTTATTCTGAGGGAAAATAAGCCTTTTCTAACGAGCTCTATGTATGTGGTCCATGGAGGACATCTGTGAGCCCAGCTCCACTAATATGGCCCAGGATATAGGGGGAAGGCAAAGCCACGACACAATTTATCAGTTTTAAGAAGAAGGGGTGGAGGGAAACGTCGTGTGTATCCTCTGCCGGAACATTAAAAAGGCAGCGGCTATTGCTGTAGTAAAGGAGGCCATTTTTTACCCACTTAAATGATCGGTGCACAAGAAAAGCGAAACACAAGGCTTACAAGCCATCTGCATCCCACCCTTCAAGGTGGCCTCATCCACTAAGTAGTCACATTCCTGAGTACTGGGGAAATTTGAGGAGCTAATTGTTTCCTCTGACTCAAAAGCAAAACAGCAAAGCAAAAACATAACAAAAAGCACCCAGCGTGTTTCTGAAGCTCCCTTTTTAAATCTGCTTCTCAGTGTGCATAAGATTTTTTCATATTATAAGCAGTTTCTCAGGGTGATTCAGCTTAGGGCATCAGGAAGTGTGAGGCTAGAGGACTTCATCAAATTTGAAGGGAGAGCCTGGAGGAACCATGAAAGACTCCACATTTCCTCAGCTTCCCTCCCAGATGCCCATTTGGATTTTTCAGGAGTGCTACGAAATAAGCTTTTTATCGATACATCACCAGTTCGCATCCAGTCCTGGAGGTCACGCCTTTCCATGAGAAAACATGGGGGAGCTTTGAGAGGTGGCTCCGAGCCAGGGGCCATTCAGTGGCATCTCCAAAATGTTAGCAGATCTCAGGTCATTTTCACATGAAACAGCCATGTGAAAAGCCACCACTGCTGCTGGCATTACTGGTTTAAGGCTGGCTGGGTGTAGACACCGATTTGCCCTCTTGATCCTTGGGGCGGGCTACCAGGGTAGGACATTAATGAGGCAACCAGGAGGAGGTCGCACAACTTCTATACATGTAGGACTTCAGTCTTCCAATGGTTTCATTCCAGCACCTTTCCCCACAGTAAATGCCATGGAGATTCTTGTTCATGTTCTAAAGGCTGCATTAAATGGGATGTTTTAAGCTGAGAATATTTTCCCAGCTCCTGGAAAGGGTTAGACGCACAGCCCTGAGGTGGGCAAAGTGTGTGATTGCCATCAAACTAAGCAGCCTTGTTCAGCTTGCCTTGGATTTCTTTATATGAGACGGGATGATTCATAAAAGGAAACGGTGAGGCCACACAGGTTGTCAAGTCTCTAGTCTAACCAGGTGTAATGACTGAGGTTTTGCAGGCGAGCTGCAGTTAAGGGGAAAAATAACAGATCATGGGTCAAATCCATCCCTGATGCAACTCCACCATCTTCAGTAAAAGATACCCCCGTGTGAATCTGGCCCCATGTTCCTCACTCATAAAATAAAGCAAGATCCCTCCTGCAGCAGAATCAATTGGAAAAGGGGAAGGGAAAAAAATATGCTTCTTTCTAACCCACATTAAAAATAATCACCTTTTTGTTGCACAATGGGGCAGCAAAAACCAGTCCTACTAGACACCGGAGTACAATTTCCTCAGCATGTCACAGGGGGAAAAAAAATTGGCGTAACCAAGAGGTCTCTTTCATCTCTGCTCAGTTCTAAATGATACAGGGAAGAGGGGAAAGTACATCTATATATCTATATCTATATATCTTGATATCTATAATCTGTATCTATAATCTATATCCAGATATATAGATAACTATCTATGTAGATAGATATATTTGTGCTTCCTAGATTGATTTTGTCACTAGTGTGAGATCTGGAGGTATTCAGGAGGAATTTTGCACAGAGTGATTTAGAAAAAGAAAAGAATTATGTTCCTTCTGTTGATTAGACCTGTTGTTTAAAAATAGTAAAATACATCTGTTTTAAATGCCAGCTAGAGTTGTCACTGCTGCATGGTGTTTTCTGTCTCAGCTTTTTCGTCCCTTTTGGCAGGTCTGTTGTGTACATGAGCTCTACGGGAATGCAGAAAAGCCACCTGAGGGAGAAAATTGCTAATCACTAAAAATTACTAATCATTCTTTCACACTAAATAAATCCCACCGAGAGGTTTTTAGTTACACAAAGGTGGAATTTTTTTTCCCCCCTTTTCCCTCTTTCCTCCAGCTAATGATACAGAGGTGCAAAATGCAGGCTATCACATCCTACTATGCATTAGCTGTGGCATTTTCACGTGATAAGATCTAGGTCTGAGTCCAAAATAAAAGCACAATAGCCTGAAAATCTTCTAATGCGTGCCACTAGCACTTCGCAACCAAAACGGCAGGAAAAGCAATTCAGACAGTCACAGAATCATCTTTCTGAAGTTATTTGTATTCCCTTACCGAGACTGTGTCCCCCACGCACTTGGCTCCTGAAAGGGTTTAGAAGCTAAACAGATGAGGCAGAAGGTTGGAAGAAATAATATAATAGATATAATTTGATCTGCAATTCTTACAGCTAGGGAACGCTGTGAGTAAGTGCTTTTCTCAAGGTCACTTGAGACCTCTCTAGTGGAACTAGAGGCTAGACCCACGTCTTCTGAGCTCTAGAGTCCTAACCAAAGGAGCCCGCTGCCTCCCAGCTCTGCTCTCCCAGCACCGCTCCCTTGCTCTTAGAAAGGCCTTCTCTGACACATCCTGGGAATGCACAGCTGTTCTTCCCACTATATTCAACAAATCCATTCACACCTAAAACTGCTCATTTGTCTTTGCTAAGGATGCTCAAAACATTTCACTGGCTGAAGCTCCTCTTGCGTGTGCATGAGACAGCGGGCAGCAACGGGTGCGTGGCAGGTGAGGAGCTCGGGTGCTGGTGTACAGCTCCTTCTCCACAGGGGCATCCAGCGTCCACAGCCCTGTGCTCTGGCCTCCCTTGTGCGATGTGCCTGGCCGAGTGAGCTATATAGAAATTATGACAGTTGACAGCAGTGTTTCCTGGGGAGTTTCCAGAGAAATGTGCTTTCCTGTTCTAATAACTGGGTAACTGTCTGAAACTGGGGGGCAAGGAATTCCCTGTAAAGGGAAAAAAGCAGTGGCAGCCCTGCTTATGTATAATTATGCCATTAATGTATTTAAAAATAAAAAATAAAAATCAGGCTGTATGCCTTTGCTTGCTCCTTTCTATTTTGAGCCTCAGAGCGCAGCTAGGCACCTTCTGCTGTCAAGAAGGTGGCATGTTTTGTGATTCCTTCAGCCTCTTTGGAAAGCATTTCAAGCTTTGTATTTCCAGGCCCATACGGGGCAGCTGGGCTTTCCTCAGGCTGAGCCACTATGCCACAGCCCTGCAGGTGCCATCTCCCAGCTCTGCAGCATTCCTGTTTCCTGCTTGAGCAGAAACAAAATGAAGGTGACAAAATTACCTTGTTTTCGGTCCATCATCAACAATTTTATTGTGGCATGGTTACAGATGCTCCACCACTGAAGAGGGCCTGTTTAATTTATGTTGACACATTGTGGTTTGATTCTCTGGATCAAATTTAGGCGTGATGTAAGCAAGCAGATCCCAGGTATATAATACTTGGAATAGATTTTTATTTCCATTCCTTTCCCCTCTGTTTTTGTATCTGTGAACACAGCAGACATCATCTAAACTGAACCAAACAGAAGTGCAATATGTCTTTTACCACTGCTCTAAACTAGTCTGAAACTCACCTTTGTGTGTCAGCCGTGCCTATTCAGGTTGCAAGACAGGAGACCCTCTCCGGAGCATTTTTACTACACTCATAAAGAAAGAATAGAAACCCAAGAACAGTTCCTAGAGAAAGGATGCCATGAGGCACGAGCAATGTCTGGCTACAGGTCCTCTCCTAATCTCTTCCCTGGACAGAACAAAGTAGGACAGTGCACTTAAAATACATCTATTTTATAACCAGACTAACGGCTGCTTTGCTGCTGTCATGAGCGGTGACATTAAAATGCTATTGCTGAGCTTTGGCATTAACACCTTGTGGGAAGCACCCGTGAGGAGCTGGCACCGCTCGGCCCTGCGACTGTCCTGGGAGCACTGCCCACACGGGGACCGTGGGAGCGGGCACTGCCACTCTAGGTCACTGCAGATTGCCTTGGTTTGTAGTTTCTAAATCCCTAAGTATTTTGCCTTGAAATATTTTGTGCCTAGAGAAGGCACACTGGAATTTTCTGAAGCAGAACACAGCATTACGTAAATTTGATGTTTTGATATTTTTAAGCTTGCATAATTCACTGAATTCCACCCAAGTTTGTAGTTTCCATATATCAGAAGCATAATTTGTCGGTCAGTTTTAGGCTTCCTCAGAGAGACTTATTTTTTCCATTGCTCCATTCCCCAGGGGTCCCAACAGGCTGTGACGGAGCCTCCATGGAGCACCCTTTGAGGGAGAGACCGGAGATGGCTTTTTCAAAGGTGAATATGAGGACTGTGCTGAAAAGCTGCTGTTTTGTGGCCAAAACATGCCCCTGCCATTATCAACCGGCAAAAGCTACTGGCAGCTGTAGGAGACCACAGTCTTGAACGAGGTGGGTTAGTACTAATTACAAGATGTTTATTCAGTCTAAGTAAAATACACTGCAGTTTACTCATTAGCACCTAAAATGGCACATTTAATTGGAGTAATATATTAATACAAATAGGGGATTACAGCTAAGCAGGGTGCTTAACTGTCTACAGTTAATTTATAGTTAACTAAGGTGCTCATTTACCCTGGTAAGGGTATACATCCACAAAGCAGCTTTGTGAGAGAAGGATTTCATCATGCTTTAGAGAAGCGTAGGTGCTGGGTCTTCTCTCGTGTCATCTGACCTTATTGGCATTAATGTGTTTGCAACAGGAAAAGATACCTTTCCTTTGCCCAGGTAACATTCAAATGTCCTTTCTCAACTCAGCTTTTCTTCAGGTGACCATCTAATAACTGAAGCACAGTAAAAATATAGTCTATTTTCTCATGTCTTGTATTTGCTGAATCTTTCCTATGTCCATAATCAGGGCTGATCCTCAACTGGTTTATTAGAAATTTATTATGAGATCATAGGTTGGTTTCATAAAACTCGTGCAGGAGTGGACACTTTTATGACTGATGAAGCTTAAAATTATTAGGAAACAGTCTCAGCTCAACCCAAACCAGCTATTATAATCCAAGATAAAAATGTTTTCTCAGGGATTTGTGCTGATTAAAGTTCACGTGTACATTCATCTGCTGACTCCTCGCTATGTGTTTCACCAAGCTACCTGCAAATCAGGTGAAGAATACCTTGATCTGGTTGAGCCTTTAATTGCTCCATTGAAAATGACTGAGGAAGAAGCAGACCAATAGAAAAAGAGAGTGTTGGGCTTGTTAAACCACAGGTGAGGTAACTTTTTGCCTGTCAGGATGGTGGAGAGGCTATAAAAGGAGGAAAAGAGATAGAAGGTTTTTTTGTCTGAAGTGAGCACGTGGGAGTAATTTTAGACAAAAAGAAAAGAGTTATTGTATGGGATGCTTTAATTCACTTGATTTGCAGTAAAAAAGAAAAAGTTGCTACTTGAATTCTAATCTGTTCTTCCTTTTTTTGATAATACTTTTACTTCTCTGGATCTGATGTATGTTTCTGAGTGAACCCTGATTTCTAGGGACCTGTGGAGCTTTTTTTTGTTCTTTATCATGTAGGAGGCAATGCTGTTCTGGTAGGATAACCTTGGCTGTCTGCTAGATGCCCACCAAGCTGCTCTCTTGCTCCCCCTCGTCAACAGGGCAGAAGGAGAAAATGAAACGTAAAACAGCTCATGGGGCGAGATAAAGACGGGGAGATTACTTACCAATTAGCATCACTAGCAAAACAGAAAGAATTCATTTTGGGGGGAAATTAATGTACTTTCAATTTAAAAATAGGGAAGTATAGTGCGAAATAAAAACACTTACCCCAACCCTTCTTCCCAGGCTCAACCTCACTCCTTTGTTCCCAACTTTTCTACCACCTCCCGCCAGTCAGCACAGAGGAATGGGGCATTGTGGTCAGTTCATAACACTTCATCTCAGCCATTCCTTCCTTGAACTTTTCACTTGCTCCAGCATGGTGTCCCTCCCATGGGACACAGTCCTTCAGAAACTGCTCCAACATGGATCCTTTCCCATGGGCTGCAGTTCTTCAAGAACTGCTCCAGCATGGGTTGTTTCCACAGGATGCAGTTGGTCCTTCAGGAATGGACTATTCCAACAAGGGTCCCCCATGGGCCACAGTTCCTGCTGGAAAACCTGCTCCTGTGTAGGCTCTCCATGGGCTGCAGCTTCCTTCGGGTCCCATCTACCTGCTGCAGTCTGGGGTCCTCCACAGCCTGCAGCGTGATAATCTGCTTCGATGTCATCCTTCATGATCTGCAGGGGGCACAACCTACTTCACCATGGTCTTCTCCATGGGCTGCAAGGGAATCTCTGCTCCAGTGCCTGGAGCACATCCTTCCCCTCCTTCACTGACCTTGGTGTCTGCAGGCCTTTTCTCTTGCACTTTTTCCTCACTCCTCTCTATCGTAGTTGTTGTGCAGTGTTTGTTACCCCTTCTTAAATGTGTTTTCACAGAGATGCCACCAGCATCACTGAAGGGCTCAGCTTTGGCCAGTGGTGGGTTCGTTTTGGAGCTGGCTGGAACTGGCTCTGTCCGACATGGGGGCAGCTCCTGGCCTCTTCTCACAGGCCACCCCCCACTACCAAAACCTTGCCACATAAACCCAGTACAACTGTTTTAATTGAGACACTTTGATTTTGTAAACGGGGGGAAAAATGTCCTGAAACCACATACGTATATGTTCTGTATTTCTGCTTGACTATGTTTATTGCGTGCTTTCTGTAAGCTCATTTTATCGGCTGTTTTTTCATATTAGGTGTTCATACTAAGAGGTATTTTTATGCACTGAAAACTCATCACAGTGTTCTGGGCTTTTTATATCACTGGTCACTCTGCCCTAACCCTAGATATATGCGCTGAATAACCACATTGTTCGTTTATAATGTCCTTGGCTTTTCTATAGCCTTGTCCCTATGATATTACTTGTGGACACAGTGGGCTGGATTGAAGACAGTGAAGTTAAAAGTGGTGATGTATGCAGCTATGTAACTGTGAGAAGAAATGTATTGATTCCACATACGTCCTTTTCTAACCTGCTGTAAGGTGTTTCATCATGTAGGACATCATGGAGATCTTATATTTGTTACTTAACATACATTGAAAGGTCTGACTTCTCTTTCTTGCTGGCTTTCTGAATGGAAAAAGCTGTTGTTAACATGTCTTGCGTGTCAGAGATCAGGCTGTTCATGATGGCTTATGAAGCTTTGAACATATATAGTAATAGAGAGGAATGGCAAACTGTTATATTAATGTAGCTGAAGCACAAAAGTGAAACTGTTGACCTTGCTAGCTCTGCATTTGGGGCAAATGTTACTGCAGTGAATAGAGTAACTTTAACTAGTGTTAAACAGAAGCTGGTTTGAATTTTGTTTTGCATGTTTTTCTCTGGTATAGATAAATGTGAATACCTGAGAGGGGCTGGGCAAAATGCTAAAGATAGTTGCAATTTTGCAAATGTCAGGATTTTTTTTGGTAAAAACTTTACTTTTGGACAAAGAAGGCAATAATGAAATAGAAGCAAAAATTATTTCCAGGGGTTGATAAGTCACTGAAAAAGTCTGTTACTCAACTTCCTTTTCTGAAATCATACCCTTTTGAAACAACCAACCAAACAAAACCCCTTTACTATCACTCTTGCCTGGCATGGCATTTGTATTCCCTGAACGGAACCAGTGGGTATCCAATAGGTGATTCAGCACAGCTCTCGGCCTCCCTCAGACAAAAGGTCCTATGAGTTACACTGGCTGGTTCCTGGGGTGTACAAAAGACACTGCAAAAACATATGGCGGGCAATATTAATAAGATTGTGTTGAGAGGTATGTATGAGCTACAGGGAGAAGCAAAGTACTCAGGCGCTTTCCATTCTTTTCACCCAAATGCAATATCAAATCAGCCTTGCAGGGCAGCGTATGGGAAGATAAAACTTATCAATGGGCCATTTCCAGGCTCAGTGATGTTATGTGCCTGCCCTAGGCCCTTATTCCATGGAAGCATGGAAGTTGATTTACATGGTCTTTCCACTGCATGCAGCATCACATTTCTTTACGCAGTTGCTGCCCCAGCAGGGGATAAAGCAACTGGGGGCAGAGGCACCAACGCACCACACTCAGCTGGCCAGCTGTGGGTTCGCGTGACTTGCATCACCTAGCACAACCCAGAAAAACCACCCTCTGCCTTCTCCACAAAGCAAAGCCCATGTGCTCGAGCCCAGCGCTGTTTCCCAGAACCATGCCAAGTCTCTTGAAGCAGGCTCCTTTCACCCCGCCAGTGCGTGGGTTCCTCGGGGCGCTGCGGCGCGGGGAGCGTTCTGGGGAAGCCCGTGCCGTGGCCATTAGCGCTGCACCGACAGCAGCCTCTGCAGATAACGAGAAGCCCTTCTGCCTTGCTGCTATTAAACTGCTGCCTTTTCACGAGAGGAATCCTGAATTCTTCCTCAAACCTAAACAAAAAAAGTGAGGCTTTTATTCGTTTCATCATTATCTAGGGCTGCCACATTCAAATGATTCTCCAGCAGTCCCTTCATTTCCGAGTGCACACGTCGAGAAGGGATTGGAAGCCTTTTGATTAAGAATAAGAGGTGATGACACTACAACCAGTGCAGGGTTGTCATCATTACCGTGTACCTGCACTTCCACAGAGCTCTCGCTCTGGGTTGCCTCTGATATAAAGCTGCTGTACTCTGTGCCCTAATTGAATGGAACTATTTTATAAACACGCATTCCCTGAATCCCAGAAAAGATCCTTTTAGAGGGGAAGATATGGGGAGGGTGGTGGGGAGGTGGGGAGCTAGATGGGCTCAGTTCCTGGCAGACCAATTTTGTCTGTGAGAGAGATTTCTTTGTTCCCTGCAAAACTGCTTGTCGTCTACGAGTGGATATCGTGGTTTTTTTTTCCCTACAAGTCAAATGAATGATCTGACCACCCACTTTTAATCCTGTGATTTTCCGCTTTTGGCCTGGATTACAAGTCACCTATGGCCACCTTTAGTACGTAGCAGGCTGCAAGTTTACACGAGAAAACATCCGTTCCTCCCTGGCCCAGTTTGTTCACTGTTCATGTCTGATAATTTAACTATCTGACTTGGTCACAGTAACGACCTTTTGGCAGCAACACAGGGAAGAAACCTGCCATCTACCCACCAGGGTGTTCTCATCTGCCTCATAAGATTGTATTCATGTGTACATCCTAAATCCACACCTCTTATCGTGGGAGCGACGCTTTGCAGACGACTTGTTAAGCAGCATCCCACTTTTCAAGCACTCTGTGCTCACACTCTGGAATCTCTACTGGTGATTTACTATGTTCTGGGTTAACTTTTAAGTGCTGATTTTGACCCATATTCCTGTCCTGGCTATTTCTCCATTCCGCTGTGATATAGCTGTAGATGTAGCGGATAGCAGTGTTGTGCCTGAGCCTGAAAGGATGCAGGATCTGTGCTGGGCAAGTGCCTTCTTGGAAACTGGTCCCCCAGTTGCAGTTCAATAGTTAAACTAATCCTCTGCTATCTGTGTGTTTAAACGTGAAGGGCTTTTATTGTTAAACAAGCTTTCCCTGGAGCCTACATTTTAGTAAAAATACTCTAAAACTGCTATATGAAATTGTATTAATAGACAACAAAAATGACAGCCAATTCTTGGTACTATTTCAATAGCTATGTATGAAATTTACTGCATAAGGGATGTTGAGTTAAAAGTGGTCAGAGGAGTTACTTTTATCTTGGCTTACATACAGCATTACATTTACACCTGAACACAGGCTGAATTATCATCCAGAGGAGTTGAGAAGGAATCTCTTTTCTCCAGGAATGGCAATTATATTTGATTAGGTACATGGGAGCTTTTTCCTCTCCTGGCCAAGGAGCTGAGGGCAGTGCTTTGAAGGCACCCAGCCTCATGATCAAGGTGTAAAGCATAATGACAAATGTGAAGTTCCTGCAGGGTCAGAGTCAGCTACAATAGTTCAGGGGAGAGGGCATCGGACTGGGACTTAAGAGGCTTGACTTGACTGCCCTGTTCTTCCACTGGGCTGCAGGACAAATCGCTTCCTTTCTGTGCCACAGTTTCCTTATCTGTGAAATGGTGGTAATGAGCCTTTCTTCTTCATTTCTCTTTGTAATCGATCCAAGAGCTGCAGGTAAAACATGCTATACAAGCACTTGGTATTACTGTGTTTGATTTGTGGGATTTTTCTGTGTGATATCCTAACGCAAGGAGTTGTTTCAGATTTGCACACATAAGCTCAAGGGCTGTGGTGTTTGTCATCCTGCTGTTAACAGCTCTTCCCTGAAATCATTTGGATGTACAGGCAGTACTCCGGTTTTGTTTTTGTTAGGATATCTGCAGCCTGCAATCTTAGCGCAACAGGATTTGCTAGTCAAGCATAGCCCTCGAACAAAAGCACCCAGAGGATGTGCCTTTTTAGATGCCCTCCTTTGCACAATGAAACCCCTGTCCTTTTGCCTCTGGTCTCTGCTGGTCCCCTGTTGGGAGGCCTCCATGCCTGTGGTCATCAACAGTTTGCCAACACGATGATGAGGGGGAGGAGGAAAAAAAAAGCCTTTGACATGTGTAGTAACTTAAGACTCATTCCAAACGTGTTTGCTTAAGCATTGCTAAGGGTTCCCTCCTTCCCGTCCTGGTCACTTCTCCCCTCAACCTGTCTTTGTTTCAAGACGGGAGGAGGCTGCTGGAAGGGGCGGGGGGGGGGGGTGTTCTGTGGCGGTGCCTGCTGTGATCTGGGCACTCTTTGTTTGACAACGTGTGCAGAGTCCTGGTCACCTTCTCCTCTTGCTAATGAAATACATTGGGTTGAAGAGTCCTAATTGTGAGGTGATACCCCACTGAGTGTCAAAGCAGGCGGGGTGTGCATGATGCTCTTTAGTTTGGGTCATTGGAAGTGATGCAGGAGGATGGTAGATTAGTTCCTGCTGAAACCTGAGAAGCTGCCTGTGTTGGTGAATGTCACCCCGTGCTCAGCAAATGCATTCAGATGAAATTGCAGAAATCTTGGGTTTCAGGCCTAAGTGACCACTACAGGCACTAGTAGTTCCTGCCTTTGGAATAAACATTTGCTGAACGCACTTCAGCATAATAACACTTTGTGCAGCAAGCAATCGCTCACCACCCTCTGCCTCTTCTCGCTGTTGTGACAATTCAAATGCTACCCAGACCACAACTATGTCAATGTCTCCTAGAAGTGTTTTACTATTAAATTACTTAACTTCTCTTCTCTTGACTAGAAGTCAGAGTGCAATATTTGCTTGTTGAATATATTTGAGTTCACTGTGCTCTTTCCCCCCTATCTGTTCCCTGGAGCTGGACGGCAGGGCACTAATGGGAGATGCAGGACATGCAGCCCCTCCACTAGCATAACATGCAGAGAGCGCTTGGTGATATCAGTGACCCAAAATACAAAATGACTTGTCCAAGGCCATAAGTATCCTCCCTTTCTCCACCTCTCCAGCTCATTTGCTGAACACTATTAGCTTTTTAGAGTAGGAGCAGTACAGTGCAGATTGTTTATCCAGTGCTGTGGGATATAATATCTTACTTATACAACAAGGTTGGGGGTTTTTTTAGTGGTAAATCGATTCTTAGGAGGTTCAATGGATGTACCTTTTCTTGACACTTGCAGAGTGAGGGCTGGAGCCAAGTCTCTTGACGCCTGGCCCAGTATGTCATCTGCAATGAGATCTTCTTCTGGCGTTGGATCTCCAGGATGCTACTACACATTTATGCAAAAGGACTGCTTGCACTAAGAGATGAAAGGGTCTGCTTTGTAAAAATGAAACTATACCTGTAAAACCTTTATAACAAAGTGTGGACAATGGACAATATTATGAATTCAAGATCATGAAGATTACAAAAATGGCAAAGTGCTTCTCTTGCATTTTATCAGGCCTTTCTGCAGTATTTAACTCTGGAATCAAATTTCTCCTCCTGTTTTCAAAATTTATAGAGCCAACCATGAAATTAGGGATGTGTCAACTGGAAATAAGGAAGCATTTGACTTTGACACTAAAATTAATTAAACTGTTATTACATTGATCTCTACAGCATCTGTTCCACTTGTATGCAGAAATGCTAGTGTGCGCTACGGGACCATTTCATACTGGTGGAATTGGATGCTGTGATCAGCCATATGCTGATAAAATTATTCTTTTGTCAGCATGTCTGCCTGGAATTGCTTCAGGAGCTGGAAACATTCAGAGTAACAATGCTTAGTGCTGAGTGCTTAAGATTGCTGATATGAAAGGGACTTTTGGTCTAGTTCCATACTCCACATACACTTCATACCTCACATACAGGTTGGCAAGCCCGTTCCTGTGTACGCATCCAAAAATGGCGTTTTAGAGCACTTGAGTTTTGAGGCCAAATTTTATTTACTGAATGGGGCATCACTTGTTTGCAAAGCTTGACCCAACTCTGGGCCAGTTGAATACAGTAGTTCTGCTGCCACTTTGGGGGGATTGGGTCAGACCCCAGAGAAGTCAGGGTAGAAGAAAGCAGACATTAAGAAACCCTGCTAACTGCTAACTAAGCGTGTCGGGTGGAAGGTATAGGTAAATAGGTTTGGGTATTGGGTGGTCCTTGGCAACGTGTCTGTGTTATGCTTCTGCAGCTTATAGATAGATCAGTCACAGGCACCAAATTCCATCAGAATATAAAAGGTTTGTGTGGCAACTGGCAGAGCTGCATTCACGCTTTGGCTTATTCTATGGTTTGCATCCAGAATTTTCAATGAGTCCCTATTTCACTGCGCACGAACAACGTGAGATTTTTCAGGTGCTGGGAGGGGAACTGGAAAGAAGAAAAATGAACCAAGTTATTGCAGTGGCTTGTAGAGTAATGATAGAGGAACTGTCTCAGTCCTGAGGTTATCTGCTTTCCTCCCAGTGTGGTCAGCATCGCACGTGGAGCCCTGTAGGTATTAAAAAAAAAAAAAAAAAAATGATGATGACATGGGCCAAATCCATCCATGGCTAAAGATATCCTGATGATGAGCAGAGCCTCATCTAATTGTCTGGGTACTGTCCATATCTGTAATTAGTCCCTAAATATGCACCTGAAACACAGCTGTTACAAGCTTTTTTTAGAAAAAGTGGCCATTTAAAAACGGGTATTGTGTTGGAGAATTTTCTTTTTGTAGTTTCTGTTTATGGTTGAAAGTAATTCTCTTCAAGCCTTGAAAAGGATGTAATTATTTGCTTTTACAATTAAAGCCATAAAAGCGGCTAGCTATTGTTGCATACTCCTTGAAAACATGCTATTGCTTTTGATGACTGTGATATTATTAATCAGTTAATTATCATCACTGGATTAAAATAAAAATGCCCAAGTAAACACAGACGCCTTCTCTTTCAAGAATTCATCTGAACACTTCTGAGTTTGCGTGTGTGCTGTTGAGGACTTGTTACGGTTCTGCTGTTCCTCTATGCACAACGGCTGCGTTCTCACACACAACGTGCGCAGGCACAACCTGCAGCTCGGGAAGCGTGCAAGCCCCTGAAAGGTTGGTGCTTTGTAACAACTCCATCAGATGTCACCACAAGGAATTTGTCTGTCAGCAATGGCCAGCTAGGTGATTAGCTGACACAGCTACTCACTGTATGGGTCACTGGCAAAACAGACAGGTTAAAAAATTTAAGACATTTGTTCCAACTCCTTCTGACTGTCTTGCTGCCTTCGTTGTGCTATCAGCTCAGTTGTCTTGTGCAGGCAAAATAACACACAGGTTGGCACGGGCAACAACCTGTTTAAAAGTAGCCAGTCAGCCCATAGTGGGCATAAATACTGAATTTTGTTTGTTTGGAGGGGAAATTTTTTGGCCTTGCTAGGGCGGTGTTTGCTGCCTCTGGCAGTGTGGAAAGGAAAGGCAGCCCCATCTTCCATGCCGAGCACTGCCTGTGTCCTCACTGCTACCAGTGCTGCCTGGTAACTATTTTAAGTTTCTTAACTCTGGCCTCAATTTGTGTGTCCTGTTTTCACAGTTGTAGGAAAAGCCAGATCAGCCCACAAAGCTGGTTTTGAGAGACAGAGATAGCTTTGCTGTCACCAGAAGTGCAGCTATCTGAATCCACACTGAAATGGGAAATTTGATTTCATCAAGCTGCATTTCAGATTTATCCCTCCCATCTCCTTTACTCACGCAGGCTTTGCATGAAATACAGCCAAGGGATAGTTTGGTGGTTTAAAAAAGAAAACAAAACATGAGTGTTAGTGTCCTAGCTCTGTAGATAAAAAGTGTAAATGAGTGTTATGTTTGCGAGCTCTAACAACCCATAAAACCCAATGCCCAAAGACAGTAATATGCAAGTACCAAAGATCTATGGTAGAGTTGATGGTTTAAGAAATGGACAGCCCGTTCTTGTTACAACAAAAAGAAAAAGCTGATTTGCTTCTCTAAATTAAAGCTCCATTTGGCACTGTTAGGAGGGTTAAAAGTTGCTTTCCATATACCATTTAATTTTTTTGAGAATTACCCTAATGATATGCTACATGAAAGTTTCATAAGGGCCTGGATTCTTGACTTGCCTCTTCTGCACTCACACGTGTGATTCTCTTGAAGTGGTAATGGCTGGTGATGAAAGCTAAGGAATGGGTGCAAGGTGATTCTGCTGGCCGAAAAAAGTTGCATAGATGGGAGAAGCTAAAGAGCAGTTTTCATGAAATATAAAAGAGGCAAGTGTGATTGAAAGTCAGGGGATATATTTAGATAGAACAGGATCCTGTCCTGTGTCTAGTTTCCATGGTGTCAAAGTCTTAGCTAAATCCTCATATGATAAAAATAAAAGTAGACAGAAATGTACTCTTTTAAATTTTGATTATGTGTCAGAGGGACAGTAGGATTTGAAGATCTTGTCAACAGACAAAACAGAGAAGTATTATCCTTTTGTAGGATTCAGTGCACAAAATATACCACTCAGTTGACCACAAATACAAATGTTGAGAGGTACAAGCCAAAGAACATTTTGTACCATGTGTGTAAAGGAATTTATGTAACTTACACTGAGCTTAAATCACCCCCAAAAAAGGCCCACGTTCTCCTAATATTAAGGGTTTGACTTCAGGCTGAGAGAGCGTAGCTATTTAGACTCTGAAAGTAAAATGTTCTGCTGTGTCAGTTGTCTCAAGAGGACATGCAGCATCCCACTGAGAGGCATGGTGGAGGGAAATAAATCTCCCACTCCTCCCTGCATCCCTCCGGACCTCAATTCAATACCCCTTTTTCACAAATCTTAGCAAATATCTCTCTGTATTTCAATGTACCTATCTTTTTTCCTTCCCACAAAAAAATGGGAAAACCATTAATACTTTCTCCCTTTTTTTTTAAAGCCTGAAGAGGGGAAAATTTATCAGATGACACATTACTACTTACTTCCATGTGTTTGTGAGCATGGTTGAAAGCAAAGATGGCCTTATTCTGATGAAGATTGTGTATGCTCCACTGCAGTATTTTAGCAGTCTTGTCCTCAAGGCTGAGACTCCTTGAAGTTACACAAGTCTATGGATGCCACCAGCAACTCTGCAATAACAAGCCATGGCTCTACACTCAGGCTAATTACTGCTGAAGTCAAAGGGAGACGGATTACTTCCTGCCAGAAAGTGCTTGCGCTGCAGCAGAATGAATTCTGCGTGCAGAACCATTTGCGTGAGTTTTACTGTTTTCCATCCTGAATGCTGAAATTGAGGCAGAGCAGAAATTTAGCGATTTGCCAGAGGCTGAACAGAGAGGCACAGGCTACAAGGGGAAAGAGGTCAGGCTGGTGACTCCTAAGATGTATTCATCAATTGGCAGATTGCTGTCCTACCAGCATGCATTGCAAGGAAAATTAACTACCTAAATGAGATGATTTTGAAAGGACTTTTTTTAGCATCTCACTCAGCTGTTTTTTTGGTAGAGGAAAATATGGGATGTTAGCCAAAAACTGTGTATTCCTGGAATGGCCAAATGTTTTTCAAGCATCAGTACTAATAAGAGCGGGATTTGGCCCTGCATGTTTGTCCTGTGCTCTTCTCTCTGCTCTGTACTACTCAGTGCTGCATGAGGGGTTACTCTCCACTGTTCAGAAAACAGGAGAGGCATATTCACATAAGAAGCTCTAAAACTCATTGAATTCATTGTTAATTAGGAAGGGGTAGAGGAGAGCGCCCTGTGTTTAACTCTCTTGCTGAATTCTTGCAAGAAAAAGGACAGCCTCAAGTATATTTAAATTTTTACTGCCAAGTTAAACCCTTGCACACACACACAAAAAATCTTACAATGGAAATGCTGACAGGTCCTTAACTATAGTAGCAGTAGCAGTCTCTGCTATAATAAAGATATTGCATGTTATCAATAATCCTCTTTTTGCCTGAATCCCGGTCTTTCTAAAGAGAAAGGGCTTACTGACTGGGCAAATCTATTTATAAATTTTGTCTTGGCACAAGAGGAGCATATCGTCAATGCAGTGGAGATCTGGGGAGGCAGCTGGTCTGACTGCACGCAAGCAGCAAGCTGAGTGTCAAAGCAGGGCACTTAAATTTTCTCTCATTCCTCTAAAAGAGGGAGTGGGGGGAATTAGGAAGAAAAAAAAAAAAAGCTTTCCTTTGAACAAGGCAGGGTCAGAGGAGTTACAAAAGATTGAGTAAACTGTCACACTTGGCTCACTGAAGAGCTTTGAAGGGCTTTCACGTACTGCTCACCATTGGATGGAGTCATCTGAACTGGGAACCAGGGCGTGTGTGTATTTATACCGTACAGAGGCACACGTACCACGACAGCCCTAGCTGATAAGGATAGCTCTTCCTGGGGTTTGGTGCTACTTTGCTTTCAATAAAACAACGGAGGGGTAAAGCTGGAAGGAAAAGAGATAAGATCTCAAGGAGGACACTTACTTTTTTTTTCCCTTCCATGTAATTTTAAAAGGATGTTTTTCTTTGAGTATGCTTTGGGGGATTTCACATCTGTTCACTTCTAAGAAAAGTCTTGCAAAGAACATGTTGGATTTATTTCATCAACAGCATAAACTGGCAAAAAGTCGAAATCCTGTCATTTACCATCATTTCACATTAGTGATATTCCAGTAGAAATTGGACTTTTTCCTTGCAAATGGTAAGAAATAGAGATGACAATGCTCCTTAATGTTCCTGTACACCTGCAGCTGAGCGGTAACAAACAATTGTCATATTTCCCCAGGTCCTTGGCCCATTTCTAACCAGTGTGATAGAGGATAAAGCCACCCAGATATTTATTAAGTGACCATGTTCCTGTGTGCACCAGGGCTTTGTGAATTCCTTCTTTCACCTTTTTGTAGTTACTTTTCACAACTCATTGTGTGCGTAGCATCAATACTGCATATGTACAAACACTGAGCTGCTGCGTGCTATGAGTTATCAACTTAACTCTGCTTGCAGGCTTTCATTGCAATTCTTCACAACCCTTTCTGTAGGTAGTCTCCTGGAAACACTGAGCAGTTGATAAAAGAAACATTTCACTCTTATTGATGGGGTTGACAAAACGATGTGGTAATGGAGTGTGTGTAGAATAAAAAAAGGGTGCACTGACAGTGTGTAGTCTGAGCGATACGGCTCTGGTAATGGTAAGATGGGTGTTTGGGGGGAGGTGAGGATGTGTGCTCTTAGCTTTGCTTCTCATTTTCTGGCAGCTCTGTTGCTTCACAAATCCCACAAGTGCTTCACAACAAAGTACTTTATGTATCAGTATATCTTGGGCAGGATTTTTATTTTTTTTTTAAAGAGCTCACTGTTGTCCTAGCAATGTTTGATTTCAGGCCAGGGATGAATGGTTTTGAAAAATCCCACTCTGAAAGTATATGGCTGTCCTCTATTACATGGATGTCAAACTTTCCTTCTCTTATACCCAAAGGCTAAAGTTTACTCAAAGCAGAACAGCAAGGATCACTTTGCTCTCATCAAAATAGCTTACAAAGTGCAACCAATAAGTAGGTCACCTATCTGAATGAGATACTGTATAAGTAGCATGTTTGCCACCAGAGACTTATGAGCGAGTCCCCTATGGTGTATATATAATAGTCTGTTGGTGTGATCCAATTCCCACAGATGTTTAAACCAGACCTTGGTTTAAACGGAGATGGATCAAGGGGTATGCATCATATATGAACTATGGATGTGTCTTTTTCCACAAGGCCTTACTGAAGCAACTGGGGATGTCACAGAAGGCCAAAATTGATTGTACAAGTTCACTTTCAGTCTTCACAAGCCATTTGAATGATCCAGACATATTCGTCCAGAAAATGTGGGGTAGGCAGGGGAGGAGAATAATGCATGTGGCAGTGTTAGCTCAGGACATCGATGAACTGTTCAAATCTTGCAGGTGGCCTGACTCTGACCCTCTTAGTGACTAAAGAGACATTTTCTTTCACGTTTCTGTCTTCTTTCTCAGCTAGCTTTGGCAGAGTGGCTCAACGTTATGGGGATGATGATAAAGACAAAATTCCCAACTATAGCAACGGAATACTGAAAGTCTTGCTAGAGAGGCTGTAATTTGGGCAATTGTCTGCTGACTGCTTTTGCTAATGGAGTGCATTACATCCAACAGCCCTAGCTTGGGAAAGGAGTCACAATTTGGCCCCCAGGAGCTGTTAAGCTTCTCTTCCAGTGCTGTGCATTTTGGCAGGGCTCAAGAAAAATCTCCCTCCCTCTGCAGTGAAATTCCACCTAGGGAAGAGCATGACCCAACATGTTTAAGTTTAAACTTTGACATGGCTTGCGTGAAAGATAACCTTTGACTGCAAGGACCCAGGAAAGCGCTCACCACAGGAGTCATCCAGCTGAAATCCCAGCGCTGAGTTTGCTCCCCTCTGAGTTTTGAAGACTGTGACTATAATTAGGAGGTGCCTTTGATGGATTCCACCAACACCTCTTCTCCCAGAGGACAGAAGTCAGGCTTGTGGCTAGTGGGAGATCAACTGTGAAAGCTGAGACTCCAAATGTATTGCATTGGAAAACCATAAAGAAGGGTACAGCGTCACCATTAATTTAAAACTATTTACAGTGCTGATAACATGACACAGAGAAAGGATTGGCACTGAGAAAGAATTGTTCTGCAGGGACAAGTTAGTTCTTCTACAGTTCTCATTACAGGAGTTGTCTTGCTCTGGAGAACTGTTATTCAACAGTAAAGTACAATCTTTTCAAGTGATTTAAAAACCCAAACACCATAAAAACCAGCCCTCTTTGCCCTTTGTGTAATTGCATATGTTCAAAGTCTGGTCGGTCAGTCAAGGGTAGAAGAGTCAAGCACTGAACAGAACTGAACAAGACCAGACTGCCTGGCTGTACACTCTCTGTAACTATCCATTTATTTTAAGGGACAGGAGATGCATGTGAATTTATTCCACTTTTAACCAGGCATACTGACTATCCAGAGTTATCTGATTTCAACCAATGTAAATAGGAAGAAAAATGATGTGCCTTATTAGGTGCTCTGTTTATACCTTCCTGACTGGGTCCTTGCTCCTCACCTTGTTGTAGCTCTCCCTGCCAGCAGCGCAGGTTTTATACAGGTCTATCTTTTGCCCTTGGTCTTCGCACAAAATTTCAGTGCTGAAGAATGCTCTTAAACCAACTCTTCTGGTTAAGGTGTAAAATTAATTGTGATATTCTTTCTCTTGCCTGGACTAAGATACTTCACTTCAAGGAGCACCCTTTAAATCTGTATATAGGAACCCTGGGTGCCATCACCACAAACATTGTGTATGTGGTGTGTTACAGAGCAGGAACGGGTGACCAGGACCTTCATTAGATGGCAGATTTCCACATTAAAATGAACATTAGCAATTTCAGCCTCAAAAACACTTCTTCTGAAAACAGTTAAAAGGCACTGAGAGCAATAAAATATTAATCATTGGCAGTTTTGAGAAGTAAAAGCATTTCCCAAGGGGCATCTTGTGGTGTTACAGCCTTGCCTTATGCACAGTTTCCTACCTCTCACTTCCTTCCTCATTAGGTTGGCATTGGGATAAAAGAGCAGAATGGGTCAGGAGGTCCTATTCCAAGTAATTAGAGAGTTGCTTCTTTTATCTAAGTGTACCTTGTTAAAGTATATCAGTGTCAGCCAGGTTAATTGGAACTTTAATACATAATTGATGCTAATTTATGGCCCTTTTTGTTCCAGGATGCTCATGCAGACCCCAAAGTCAGGATACACTTTTCTTGTTATTAATTATATACTGAAAACCAATATCCTGTCGGGAGGAGACCCAAAACTTATTACAGTTGCATAGCTTTTCTGCCCCTAAACCCCTTGGTTCACTAGTGGTCCATGCTTTTTTTAAAAAGCTCCTACTTAGCATAAAATAAAATGTAAATGTTTATTTCCGCTTTCACCAGTCAAGTTGGTCAGCTCAATGGAAATGTTCCTCAATTGTGCTGCTGTGAGAAGGGTAGGTAGGACTCCGCCTCTGTAGCTGACGCTATTATTCCTACAAAATGCTTTTTTTCCCCAAATTGACAAAAAAAAAAACGTGAAGACAGAAGAAAATATTATCACTGCCTTTTAATGAATCTAAAGGGTGAAGTCAGGGCTGTGCATTGCTTTTCCAGGTGGATCTTGCTGAGAAGGCAAATGAGGGCTGAGTGCTGTGCACCTTTGAGACGTTGTTTTCACTGTCTGAGGTTTGGACTGCCCTGGGGGGTAGCAGCTTTCCCTGGAACAGGAGTTTTTAGCATAGTTGGAGAACTGAGAGTCTCATGGTGACATTTCATCCAAGACACCTGGGAGCCGGCATCCCATGGTGACCAGGAAGGGCAGCAGAGGAGGAGTAGGTCAGTCTGCAGTTCCCATGTAAGACAGATAGGGAGCTGCTTAAGAAAATCATGGGACGTATGGGATGGCCAGTTCACTCATTTTCCTTATGGTCTGTACATCTTGGATTCAACGTTTATAGGCTTTCAGTGATTGTGCCGGGAAAATGTGAGGAACGCTTTTCCCTCTTGTCAGTTTAGCTGAGATTTTAGTCAGATTTTTTCTCAAAAGGATTCTTCCTGCACCTAAGTATAGCAGGGGCTGTACAGATAATATGGTATTATCAGATGCCCATGCTTAGACATATCTAAAAACAATGCCATTTCTGGGCTTAATGATGGTTCTACACGTACACTGAAAGTTCACCTGCTCCTGTACATTGGCAGATATTTGAACTGGTTAGATCCGATACACGTACAACTGGTTCCTCCTTTAATTTGCTCCTCGGTTCATTTTGTTCTCTGGAAAACAGATGTGGCATAACATCATAACATACCTGTAGTGGGTTGTGCTGGAACATGACACAACATGTGTCAAGTTTCTTTTGAGCCTTTCTGAGATCAGGTATCAGTCAAAAGGAGGTCATTTTAATTATCAATGATTAGTTAATTAGATGATTGTTGGACAGAAGAATCCAAAGATTATATAGCACTCTGATCAGTGTCTGTAACATAAAAGAAAAAATAAGATTTTTAAGTTAAATGAATGGAAAGAGTGGTGCTCAAAATTTCAGCTACTCATGTGACATTTGTGTAGCATTTCAGAGGGTGATGAGATGAAGTAGCATCCCTCAGTGCAACCTCATGAACAGTGGCAAATAATTAGGGATCACACTGCATTTTAGAAATTACCTCTTGATTTAAGTATATTCCTATGCGGTGTTGGTTTCTAGATGTCCAAACTGAACTATTTGTATTCGTACTGCTATTTAGGGATGTGAGTGCTGTGCAAAGCTGGTCTGCGCCAGCACTGCTTGCCCAGCTATCCCATGTGGATTCTCCTGCTGATGCTGCCGGATGGTTTGGCTGGGGACCTGTAGGACAGAGTGATCTTAATCAAATTGAAGGCAGCACTGATCACAGAAGGCAAGGCACAGACATTGGTATGGGGATGTTTTGGCAGCAGAAAAATCCTTTTGGTCAGATCTGCTGTTTTTAGTGATGCCTCGTGTGTTCTGCAGCTCTGTATATGCCAGAGGACTGAAGGCACTAACGGACTTTGCTGGCCCTGAGCAGGCCAGTGGCCCCATTTCACCCCGATAGTGTGTACACAACCCAAGCGATCATGCACCCAATGTACATAACCTAAAGTATGGCCAAACTTGGATACAATATCACTGCCTTTGACAGGAGAGCGTTTTGGAGTCCGGTTTACACAGCGGGGAGCTAAGGGTATGTTAATGCTTTGCATTCTTTAGTGTTTCAGCTGATGCAGTGTTTGCTTTCGCATCATGTGGAATGTTACCATTATACAGAGGTCCACCAGTGCCCCAGGTGTGGTGCAGCTTATGGTGAGAGGGAGCATGGGGAAAGCGCGGAGGTCAGTCCCTGGTTCCCATAAGGAACAGAGGAATACAGAGGTACCAGTGAGCTCCAGCTGCTGCAAAGCGATGAGGCGTTTGGGCCTTTCAGTAGCAAAACTGCATTTGCGAGTGCTCACTCAACAGAAATTGTGTTGGCAACTGTGGCAAAGAGCAAAGAGGGATTGGCAAGTTGATTAGGCTCGTTGTTGCCTGGATGGCTCGATTGGCCAGTGTTTAACACATCAATCTCCATGTGACTATAAGCACTTGAACTAGCTTCCTCCCACTCGATGCTTTTTTGGGTGCCAGCCTATACAAGGTAAACCTCCTCACAAAGTTTGGGGAGCTCTAGGTAAGATAGCATCTCGAGCAGTTCTGGTAACTGACATGATGTTGTACTGTACCTTGCTATATACTGTTTCACATGTGGCACAGACTGAGTGCTCTTGACAAATAAAGATATTCAGTATTTGGGGATTTTTATTTAAGGAAAAATACGACTATCTAGAAGCATACTTTGCAAGGAGGGTGAGACTGAGACAAATACCACTAAAAATTGAAGAAATCTTGAGGCAATAAGGATTGCATGAAAATCTCCCTTGTTTTTTTCTCTCCTTATTCTTTCCTGTCCGAGGATTTCATGAGAGACGACTGAGTGGAATCGATTAACCTCACAGAAACCCCGGCAAGACTTAATATTCTCAAAGGAAGGTCACCAGGTTTCAGTTTGTGCCAGCACTCAGTGTCCTGAGGTATTGAAGGCTCGGGAGCTGGAAGTGAACCTTGGTCTCCAGCAAAGGAACTAGAGAAATCTGCCAAGCGATTTGAATAGAAATTGATGTGGCGGTAATTTTTTCTTTTTTTTGGAAGTTGCTCCTGTTTTCAGGACCGTGCTCACCTCAGAAAGGAGGCTGGGGAATAATGTTTCACACAGCGGATTGTTACTGCTTTGGTGGCACAAAATAAACAGAATGGGGAAGGCAGTGAGTGCATTAGGGCAGGGGAAATAAAGAAGCATTTCTAACCTCTCGCAGCAATAGGCAGCAGGCCACATAATGAGCTCTGCTGCACTAGTGTGAACTAAGGGAGTTTTTTCTTTCCCCACCTCCCTCCTGATGCCGCATCTACCCATGCCCTGCGGAGAGCAGTCAGCTAGGGTTAGCAGCAGATAACCCTATCTTATTAAGTACAGGGTCTGATTTTAGGGGGTTTTTATTGGATTTGATTGGAGGATTTTATTCTTCCTAAAGGGTGGCTGAGAAACCTGCAGGCCATCAACTTGGATGGAGTTGGCTGGGATTTTTTCAAAGCTGGGCCAGAAACCGTCCCTTATCTTCATTGTAGCTGCAGCAATGCTCCTCAGGCGAGGAGCCAGGGCTGGAGTAAAGAGCCCTTAAGAAAAACCCCTGTTTTCTTGTAAATGTCTGCAATAACTAAAAACAAGTGAATCATAAGTTGTCTGGCATACCCACAGCTTTGCGTCTATACAGGCACAGGCTTGGCATGACAGACAGGCTGATGGTGGGAATTTCCTTCCTCTCAGACATTTCTTAGCTCTTGCTGGGACTGCCTGCTTGTCCCTACTGCTTTCCGCACTGTATGTGCTGCTTTGAATTAAAAGTATAATGATAATGAGGATACTATTGACTCATGAGTCTCTTTAAGACAAAGAACGTGCAAAAAGTACCTCAAGGTTGCCTGTTTCTAACCACCCCCCAAGGAAGCCCATGGATTTTTATTATTATTTTTTTTTAGGAAGAGAAGATGGAAAACAAGGGGGTTCACTTATTAATAAATGGTTGACTCCAGCAGTGACTGAACAAAACCGGCTAATCAGAGCTCCCTCAGGAGGACTGGCAAAATTGGGAGGGGCACCACTGCTCATACCAGGAGAGTAGCTCCTTCTATAGCTCCTTCACCGGCTAGAAACACTTAAACAAAATGAGAAATACTCTCCTGCCTGGTCCCCAGCCCTGGGAGCAGCCCTTCTCGACCATCACTCTGCCTGTGTAGGTCCTTTCTGGCTGTTATACATGTTTTGATTTTTTTTTTACCTCAGGGACACTTAAATTATGAGGCTGTGCTTGCCACACATAGCGGGTGCTGCGCCCTGTGGTTTTTAGCTGCTTGGTTTTTAAATCACACTGCTGTTGCAAAACAATTAGGTCTTTTTTGTGTGTGTGGTGTTTTCCTGGTCACAAGAGTCCAGCGGATGTTTCTGCTTGAACTGTTCTGCTTACCTGTTGCAGTGTATTTGCACTAACAGGCACTGATTGCACTGATGCTACATGCATCCGAAACTGCCTTGTGCTTTAGTATGAAAGGGTAATGTGCAACTCGGCAGACCCTGGCTTTGTAATTCTAAAATATTCAGGTGTTATACATTACCCCTTCAAAGCTGCTCAGATTAAATCAGTACAGATGTACTTTATTTCAGACTCGCGTGTTTCTGTTGTATGTGTTGCACAGCAGTGTTTTTAAAATCTTAGCCTTCAAAAAGAGATGAATGGGATTGAGGTTTTGTTAGGTCTATGTTGACAAGCTTAGGCTATGTGTATTTTCTAACATCCGTGACTATGTTTGGCTCCAAAATAAAATGTATCTTGAAGACATTCCCAGGAAATACCCAGTGAAATGCTGTATAAGCCTCACGCCTCCTCAAGGTGTGCCAAGTTCCCCAAAGAGCTTGTGGCTGATGCATTGCAAACCCAAAGTTAAGGAGCAGAATTACATTTCAAAAACGTCCCTGTAAATGCACTGTTTATTCTATGTACCTGGTACTGCAAGGGGAAAGAAAACGGCTTGGGTGACATTTGCTTCAACGGGAGCCAGTGCCGAGCTCTGAGCCTGGAGCGCCCTTTAGCGGACCGAGGTGTGTGGTGCACTGCATCTTGTGTTTTGGCTCCTGGTGACTGCAAATCACAGCAACTTAGGAGAATACGAAATGCCATTATCCAACCCATTTCCCTACCAGTGTAGAACTGTTAACGTGAATCCCGTTTTTCAGCAGTGTTGACACAAATCTTATAGTGAAGTCTCTGTTAAAGATGGGGACAGATGCCAGCTCTCCCAACTTCCACCTGGTAACCAAAAGGCCAACCTGTCCTTTGTTTGCAATAGTTTGCTGAGCAAAAAGCTGGACTCCTTGGTCGGTTGCAAGTCTGGACTTGAACCCCCCCAGCTGAGGGGGTTCTCCTGCTTGATTTGGAAAGCAAGTGCCTCTTTAATGCTAAGCTTATAGAGCTGGGACTGCTGCGACACGAAACAGCTCTTTCTTTCCTTGGTCAAGTGGGTTACAAAAACAAATGTGCTCTGCTACTGTGTGCCTCCAGCCCAGGAGAATGGAAGACCTCAAGCCCAAGTATTTATCTGCGGGGAGTAAAAGAGGCCATCCGAGGATGTGACAGGTGGAAGGGAAGGAATTGTCTTCTCTCTCCACTGGGTGTGAATTACCTTGTGACTACAAGGAGAGACAGTGGGCCTCTTATATCTCAAGTGCTGAGCGTGTGACTTGCTTGTTTCACCTTCCCTCTCCCCACTTGCTGTGGTGGCTGCATCTGGGCCATTTGGAGCACTCTATCATATAGTCTCTCTCCCCCTTGACCCCATGGGCAGACTGCGCTGACTTCTCTGGAAAAGTAGGACAGGATGTAGGACAGCAATGTCAACGATGAGTCCTTGGAAACAGATGGGCTGTCTCTGGCATGTGACTTCTGCTTACCTGAGCCCATACTTCGGAAGTGGATCCGACTCAAGCCTCTCCTGCACACCACGGCTGCCTATGTTGTGAGGTGAGGTGGGGCAGATACCATGTTTGAACTCCAGCTTATTCCCAGCAACTTGTGTACGTTGTCGTCAAGTCCTTGAGTTGACGATACAGAGTCCTTTTGTTTATACACCTGAATATTGGGGGAAAATCGTTACAAGTGTGATCCTTTGTAAATTACCCTGCCTACTGAGGGCACTTAGAACCTTAGAACTTAGGAGTTACCTGCTGCTGCTGCAAAGCCTTGACATACAACTTATAAACCACGATACAATTCTGGAATTGAAAGCACCTGTTAAGAGCTAAGTGAATGACCAGAGCAACTGTGAATGGAAATATTGACAATGAAAACCTGATTGAGTTATGCTTCTGTACATAAAATGCTTGAAAGGTCACAAATCGACCTTTTCAGGTTGTGACAAAAAATGTCCTTCTAAGATTTCTTTTTCCCCATAGACCCCATGCAAATTTTAGATTTGCATCCATTATTCATGGGAACTGTGTTATTTCTATTGGTTTTTTTTGCTGTGTGAGTGAAGTCATCACGCCAGCATTTGGCCTGAACTGCTGATGTGATGAGTGTTGCTTACAGGTCTGTCTTGCATTTGTCTCTTTGACAAATATTGTATTCTTAGCTTACACAGCCCTTTCCGATCCCTTACCTTGAGTCTAGCATGCCAAAAGTACTTGCCTCGCTGAACTTCAGACTTCCCTTTGACCACTAAAATTCACACTGTAATGTATGGCAGCATAGATTTTTAAGGAAGTAATCTACGCCACCGATAATAAATATCCAAAGGGCACTCATAAGTGTCTCCTCCCTGAAAGTATGTCTTGATAAAGGAGAATGTAAGGCTAGTCTCCATATCCACTCTGTACAGATAAATGAAAACCAGTGGTCTGAGTTACTGGCAGCCTATAGTGAGTTTGGACTGATGGCCTGTATGCAAAATGTTTGATTTCAGTATACAGTGCTTGGGCAGCCTGGCCCCAAAAGTTTTTCTTTACCGTCCTTCATTGTGATGTGATGGAAAAATACTGGTAACTGGCAGGCATATTAGAGTACACATGTGAATTTGAACCCCACATATTAAAGAATTTGTTGCGCTTTAGAAGAAGATAAAGCATCAGTGGCTTCCTTGAGAGCAGGAGCCAGTGCCCGGCTTTGGATGAGAATCTAAATTTCCTCCATCCCAAGAGTGGTCGGGTCTGGTGTTGGAGCTCTCGTCTTCCAGAGGGGAAGAGCAGTTGCATGTGGTAGCACATGTGACAAATGTGCAGAAAATCAGTAGTAAGTCTAATTGGTGACTTTGAAGGATGGGGGAGCTTGCAGGAGAGAGCAAAGGATAAGATCTTGACAACGTTGCAACTTTCCATAAACTTGTTTTGTTTAATTCCATGGTTTTGAACATACGGTCAACTCCTCACAAGCATTTAAATTACATTTCCTAGTGACACTGAGGGATACATTATTAATGCAGGATGGCAGGAGGTGTGTTCACAAATCCGTTTATCAGATAATGGGATTAACACGCATACCTCCTGAGCACTGCTTTAAAAAACTTACTTTTAAATCTACATATTCAGCGACTACAGCAGCCACATTACAGCACAACAAATGAAAGTGCTGGACAAGCGTTTTGAAGGCCTTCTCTCATGGTTCTGATAATACGGCAGTGGCCCAAAAGGGGGGATAAGCTCTCATGTTACCGAGTCGGTTGGAGGATGTGAGCTTCTGAACTACTGATAAAGTGAAACAAAGGCAGAGGAGATTGCAGCTGTGTTTGAACCAGAAAAAAGCAACAGCGAAACACTGAAGGACACTGTCCTGGCTGTACCAGCATCTGCTTTGCTTCTGATTTCAGCAGGAGACAGAATGAGCCCAGGCAGAGAAGGGGGAAAATGCAGATAATTTAAAGATAGGATCAGACTGAAACTTCACAATTAACTTCTGCAGTGTCCTATATAGGTCTGGCCATGCCACAGCCTATGTCTGTTTGCATGCACTGGTGTATTATGACTTTTTGTGGTTTTATTTCTTATCCCACCCAAATTCTATATTTTTTCTACTTTCTAATATATTCTTTATAGTTAAGTGCTTTTTTAGTATGTAAATTGTGGTCTGATGTGCTCTTTTTCTGGAAGTCTCATCTCTAGAAGCAGTTCTTTGAGTTTAGAATATGATCAACCCTGTGTTTGGACAATATTTTTTACAATAAAAATACAAGAAAATGCACCAGAGAGAGGTTTTCTATGACAATTAGCTGAACAATGTTCTGTTTGTCCAGGGACATGTACCTTAGCAGGACCTTCTGTTTTGTATGTAGCCAACCACAAAGTTTATTGAAAAAATATTTCTATAAGCAAATACAGTTTAATCCAAACTTTATAATTTCCCCCTCTTTTTAAAAAATTCCTTGAAGGGTAAAAAAGTATGGGGTTTTTTCAGCAAAAGAATTGCAAGTTTCTCTTCATCTTTATTGGTAGAGACACGAACAAAACTCCTCAAGCTGACACTGCTGAACATGTAAGTGTTGTAAACACAGCCTGTGGCTTTGTAGCACCAGCCCTTATAGCTCCTCTTTGCTTGTTTCATTCTTGCAAAGCAGAGATGAAGGAGCAGTTGCGATATGCAAAGAACATCCCACCATTTGCAGAATGAGCTGGTTTCTAAAAGAGGTTGGTGTCTGCATCCGTAATGCCCTGGCTTTGGCAGGGAAGCACTGCTAAAAATTCCTCTCCCCTATCCATCCTGGTGCTGCTTCTTACTCCCTTGCTGCCATTCTTACCCCTGTGCTGGTAGGCATGGATGGGGGAGACATTTCTTACCCTGACTTCACTGCTGAAGCCAACACACCCAACATACTCTACGTTTAATACTCTCACAGTGCATGTGTTAATGTCCACCTACTGAAGAACATGCACAAATTTAAAGATTAGCAATAACACAGTGAAGTATATTGTGAGATAGGATATGGAGTTTTATGGAGGAAAAGGATTAGTAGATATTGCAAAAAGCTGCTGCAGTAAAGGAAGTGCTGAGATTTTAATAACCTAAGGTATTAAGTTTTTATCTCCGTTTTTTCTAAAGCTCTGCATCAAGGGTTTTTTGCAGCCATAGGGAGGATTTACACACGTGCATCATCTATTAATGGAATCTGGAAGCCAAGCAGAAACTCTGGGCATCTTGAGACAAGCCAGGCCCAAACTGACTGGTTGTTCTCATGATACAAGTCCAGGGTGTGGGCTGGGCCATGGCCTTATTAGGAGTCACTGTTCTGTTTTGGCTCCTAACCTTCAAATGTCAAGGTAGACTGGATCTCTGCGAGTCCAGCACATGCATTTCTCCCTGTGGAATGAGAGCATGTAGCGCTAGGACAAAGGGGAATGGCTTCCAACTGGAAGATGGTAGATTTCAATTAGATATTAGGAAGGAATTTTTCACTCTCAGAATGATGAGGCACTGGAACATGTTGCCCAGAGAAGCTGTGGAGGCCCTATCCCTGGAGGTGCTCAAGGCCAGACTGGATGGGGCTTTGAGCAACCTGGTCTGGTGGGAGGTGTCCCTGCCTACGGCAGGTGGGTTGGAACTAGATGATCTTCAAGGTCCCTTCCAACCTAAACCATTGTATGATTCCATGAATAAACAGGGACAGGAATATTGGCTGTGGCTTTGCTGGCTCTCCACATCCCTCCTGTACATGCTCCTAATGCCATCTGGCAGAGTAGCCTCAGAAGTCTCCATCTGAGACCTCTCTGTTGTGCCAACTGAGCAAGGTGCTAGCAGCCATTGTGGCTGTGTCTACTGGAAAACCCAACCATTGCTTACAGACCTTTATACCACCCTCAGAGGAGAAGGACTGCTCAATTCATGTTGTCCTTGCTGGGAGAGCCCTGGCTATAAAGGGATACATTCAACGAGCCAGCGGCATCCCTGTGCCATTGGAACCTGCATGTGCCAGAGAACAAGGCCTGCAGAGACTGCGACACTGCATGTGAAAGGGTGGTTTACCACGCCGTTCTGATCTGGTAGCATGGAGCCAAATGAACAAAAACTTTTCCTTAAACCCCCTTGGTCTTGCTCATGTGGTCAGCCTGTGCCAGCTGGCACATGGCCTGTGATGGGGAAGGACTGTAAGCAGCAGTGAGAAAGCATGAGAAGCCCAAGGTGGATATGGCACGAGCAATGGAGAGTAAAATATATGTACAGGGAGCTTAAATCCTTACATCCCAGTAGGTAGTCATCTTTTTCCTTTTTTTCTAGCCCCAACTTCTTTTCTCAGTTACAATTATACCCTGAGAACATTTATTCCCAGGCAATCAAGCCCATACGTGGGTTTGTTTCTTTTTCTGCGTGTCCGTGTGAGTCTGATCTTACACAGATATTTTTTTTTTTTCCACTAGATGGTGCTTGAACATCTCCTCACCGCACGGCCCTGCAGCTGGGAGCCGTGACAATCTGTCCTGGCAGCCCCTGCTCCGCCAGGGAGCCCAGCTCAGGGCTTTGGAAGCAGAAGCATCCAGCAGTGCAGGTTTGGCTCTTGGCCTGCACCCTTGGCATCGTGCTCGCCATGCCATATGATTAATAATGCATTTCTTTTCCTCTGCTGAAAACAGCAGCAGCAACAAATTATTGCTCAGTGGAAAGCCGGAGATGCCACGAGCTGATTCCTGAGCTCACACACTTGTCTGCATAGCGTCATGATGTCATATATAAAATGAGGCAATTGGCATGTCTTTGAGTGTTTTTATTTTGGAAGTCTGCAGCGTAGCTCTGTTCCAGCATAAGCTGTTGGCTGTATGGTTTGGGAAACTACCAAAATATGGCTGGACTCTGTTCTGGTACGATGCCATTTGATGGCAGATTGTCTGAATCCACAGCCCCCTAGTGATGATACCATTGGGAGAAGGAGCGATGCCTGCTACTTGTGCTGTGGTGCCTGTTAGCTCTGAAGCTCAGTTATACTATGGTTCATGTCAGTACTAAAATTCACTGCAAATGGTTCAAGACAGATATGAAAACTGCTCTGTGAGGAGCTCTGTGAAGACCAATCTGATAGTCGTTGATATTTAGCTGGAGCCTGATGGGTATAAGAAGTTTAACTGCGTTTCTGGAAAAAACTTACTTGATTTTACTGTCCACAAAGAAGAGAAAAAAACCCCATCCCTGTCCTCATATCTTCTGAAAATCAGCAATAAGCTTACTGGGTATTTTTCTGAGTTTTTAAAACTATGTCTGTGCCCTTCTCAACCTTGGCATACACTAATTTCAACTGGTTTTATACTGTGTATTTGTAATTCCATGAGAGAAATCTTGAAGCTCTCTGAAAGGGAAAGGAGTTTCTGTTAGCGAGAGAGGAGGGACTTAACAGCTGCAGAAGGAATTCAGTGCTCAGGGAAGTAAAGTTTAAGTGAAGCTGCTGATTTTCCCAGACCTGGGCCTCTCTATATCGCCGAGGGAATAATAAATCAGTCCTTTTAAACAAGCTCCCACAAGTGAAAAAATGCGACTGTTTCCTTCTCATACAGGTAAAAGCTGAGAACATGTTTATTTAACCAAAACGGTCCTCTCCTAAGAATCATTTCCCCTATACAGTTAGGGAAAACTGTGTTATTCTGTATTAATATGTGTCTATATTAAACCTGTGATATAATAGTATGGGGAAGTGAGGTTTCTGTAATATCCAACAATTCTGACTACAGGATTGAACACCCTCAGTGGGTCTGAGCCCACCTGGCTGGTTCCTGTGAGTCTGTACAGCTTCTAGCTCAGCCTGAATACACTGAAACGTCTTGGAAATCACAGTAATACAAATGGGAAGCGTGCATAACTGGAGGGTGCACTCAGCAAGCACGATTCCTTAGTGAAACATCAGATAGTAAACGTTATTTCCAGGCTATTTTGTTCTAAATCAAAGCTTTAGTTGCTAGGCAATTTATCAGCCTTAAAATTCAAGATGTTTCTCAAGCTGAATTTTACTGATCACCATTAAATTCTGTCAAAGGGTGTTTTCCTTTCTCCTGAGCAGATTTGGAAACTTGCTGTTGACATAGCAGTCATTCTGCTTCAAATGAAGATTTCTGCCAAAACGGCATCAGACATCCTTAAAAGCCCAGGCACGCCTGCGAGCTTGACAAGCGGCTCACCTCTGAGCCTTCCGCAGGCATTCCGGGGCTCGACGTGGTTGTCAGTTTTCTGACTCCACTTGCAAAGTGCTTAATTGTGATTGAGCCCAAAATGATCAGCCTATTGTGCACTGTCCTCCCCAGTGAAGAGTGTCCTTGGGAGTGGCTCCTATAACATTAGCTCCCCCAATATACTGATTGCAGGGATCAAAAATGTATGCTGGGAACTGCCCAAAGTGATGCTTTTTAGAGCCTGCCTCTGTCACAGGCTTCAGTCACAAAAGGCATTGCCTTTTTTCTCCTCTTGTTCTCTGGTTATTTTTGAAAGTGTGTTTGGTTTCCAAAGCTAATGGCGACATTGTTTGCTTGCCAGTCAGCTGATTGGCCATTGTTCTTTTAAATTGGAGGGATTTAAACTAAAGCTCTTTAACCCTTCTGGAAAAAGTGTAACTTTACAGCTGGACTCAAACAGATAATGGCAGTGAGAAATGCCACTCAGTGTTGCAGGAGGGCTGCTTTTAAATTCGTCTGTGGTTGCAGTGGAAAAAAAAAGGTTGACTGGCAGCCAGTAACCTAATGATCCCCCCGATGTTGTGATTTTGCTGTTACAGCTGGTTTGTCAAGGGCACCTGAAGAGTCAGCTATAGCACTGGAAAAGAGAGGGAAAAGTTATCCTGCAAATGCTCAGAAACACACATATCACCATTTCAGGGCCACCCCCAGTGCTGCTTTGCATTTCCAGGACTCTTTTCTGAAGGGAAAAGTACTTGGATGATATTGCTCAGCTTTGGCATTTCCAAAGGCATCTCCATGGGTTAAATGCCACATCAACAAGACTGAGGCTGGCCATATGAGCTGAGCATCTGAAAGCCAGAGAGGCAAGTGCGTTTAGGACTGAAGTCAGCAAAAGTCCAAGGTTTGTTCAGAAGGCGGCAAGAATTCTATCACGTACCCAGAACACATCCTCCCCACGGAGCACAGGAGCTGTCAGACAGACGTCTCCGATCTGACTATTTAAAGCATTCTCACGCTCCTGTTTTTTTCCTATTTGTACGCACGGAGGGGGACAGAGAAGGGTGCTTCTGTTTTCAACTGAGGCTGGAATGAGAGAGTAGAAGAGCGAGCCTAGCGCTCCCAAACCCTTTTTATCTTGCAACTTTCCTGCCTGCAGTAATGATAATACCCACAGGGATTTGCACCTCTCAGCTGGAGAACGGGAAGTCCTCCAAGCTTGCCAGGGAGAGACACACAGCTTCAGAGCATACCGTGAATATAACTGCTGGGCTCGGGGGAGCACAGATCAGAGTTGTTGATTTGAAGGGTTAGAAGGTGGGGAGCAATTCACCCTTGGGATAAGGATCCAGCTACAGTGCAACAGCGGTGCTAAGGATGAATGTGGGAGTCAGAGAGAGTCAGTGCAAAACTCGTAGCCAAAGCCACGTAGCAGGTTATTGGGCGCCGGGCTGTGTTTCTGCAGAGACTGCTATCTCCTCCGGAGGGGAGCGCTTCATCTCGCGATCCGTGCGTTAGTTTGTCAGCCGCCTTCACAGCCTGCCCTCCCACGCTCAGCAGTGACTTTCTGAACCCTCTAATGCTCCTGTTTTCAAATGTATTTCCTTATTATTTTCCCCAGAGATTAATCTCTCTTGTCATTTCACTTCAGGCTATGATGTAAGTTGGGTGTTTTTTTTGTTCTGTTATTCTCTGTAAGTGCTGGTGTGTAACTGAGCTGTCACAAGAACAAATCGGCAAAATAATTGTCTCTGACGGGGTATTCACATCATGTAACTTCCAGTGTCTGCCACACATATTTAAACTAGCCAGAAAAACTGCTCTGAATCACAGAAAGGCTTTGATTTTTTAATGCGTTGTAGGTCTGAGTGTTACCTCTCTGCCTCATCTTGCCCTCAAGGTCCCACTCTTACCCCTCCCCAGTTTGGAGGCAGCCTTTGCATTGCCACCATGTCCAACCTGGATTATTAATTGAATCTGTGGCAGATGGAGAAGAAATCATAACTGTTTCAAAACAAGCCTCTTGCCACCCATAGCCCTGCTTAGTGGCTCCAATTCACACCCAGGGATGGGGCTAAGGATCCAATTTACAGGTGGGACTGGCTTAGCCCAGGACGGCAGCCTGTGCTGCTTGGAAGCTGGGATGGGCTGCAGGTGAGCTCCAGCCCAGCTGTGGCCTCCACCTCAGCACTGCAAAGCCAGGCAGAACTGGTAATACTGGGGAAGATGTGAGAAACTCCACTTCTCACATGGGCATCTTATTTAGGCACACAAAATTTGACTGTCTGATTACATGCTGGCTTGTAATTTGTCCTGTTCTCCCCTCGCTTTGATCTTAGAAGGAATGAAGACTAAATTTTATGAAGTGCATTCAAGTATTTAACTATGCAATTAGGAAATGCAATTTGAAAGTCCCACTAATTGCCTGGCTCCACCATTAGCCATTTAAATAGTTTAAAAATCTATCCCCTCAGTACCTGACCCTGTTTCATAGAGCACCTTCCTTCCACTTGGGTGCCCAGCCAGTACTCTGGGTGCCGAGGCAAGGGAGTAACATGGTGCAGGTGATTCTGCCTTTAAGAAAACAGTTTCTCCTGCAGCCACAGGGTTTCTTTCTCCTCCCATTTCATCTGCAACCACTGCATCCTCATGCTTCCCATTGCAGACATTAACTCTAGCCGTAAGCAAGTGAAACACATGGCAGTAACACAGAGAGTATATTTGTACTGGAAGGGATGGTTAAGAAATAGAAAGCCCTGGGGTTTCTTTCACCCCCACCTAGCCAAGATCAGTTTCAAAACTCCTGCCTTGCAGAATAACCAAGATTGACAATGACTACAATGTCCAAATATATTGTCTAAAACTGCCATCAGATTACAAGGTAATCTGATGTTCATATGTATGTATGTATTACAAGCTGTTCATATGTATGTATTTATATACATAAATATTTTCCTGTGTGATTGCTTTATGGCTATCCCCGACAGAGTCAAGAAAACCATCAACCTCAGACAAGGTTTATTAAAGGTTTTAAATTAGCAATTTTGTTTAGATAACATAATTGTTGTTAACGGTATATATTGATGAGAAGAGAATTGTACCCAAGCATCATGTATGAAGATACGTAATTTCAGAGTAGCTCAAAATTTGTGGTTAACATCATGTACAGAGAGAAATATGGATTTGTGATGTTCTTAGGTAGCCTTTAGTACTAGAAAACTGCAAGCTATTAGCTAATTATCACTCTTATTAAATGTCTGTCCTAGTGCAGAATGCGGCTTATGAGATTTAAAGCTTACACTAATCAAGAAGCAAGATCAATCACTGATGTAGGTCACTTATAGCTCAGCTGATATGTAGCTGCTCCTCATTGATGTTAGCACTTAATCATTTATATTGATGAAATAAAAAGTTACAATTTTACAATGTGAAGTAGGGGCATAATTACATTTTGATTACTAGGAAGTCAGTCACCAGCCCCATTTGCACAAACACTCGAGCAGATGAAAGGACAGAAAACTAAATGGATTCAATGATACACCATCTGAATTGTATCACTTATAAAAAGTATTAGAGGTTCCATGTAAAAGTCTTAATCGCTGTAATAGTGTTATTTTAACCACAGTTACTGATTTACATTGCAGAAGTACTTAGAGGCGTGTAGTCGTTGGGCTGTGGGCTATTGAAATAGAATCTTTCTAAATCTCTCCTTTGTTTATGCAGTGCAGAGATGGTCCAACACTTTTATGGAACAAGGACACACATCTCATGTCTCTCTCTGTCACAGTGATTATTTTTTTGATTCACTGAAAAACTCTTTCAGTAGGCAGGCTTCATCCCACAGGACACTGTTGCTTGATCGTCAGAGCTTTCTCCTAGAACAGAAGTGATGCAGATTCGGGTCTGCATTTCACTCCTGGCACAGGTTGCTCTCTTCGCTGGGTTTCTAAGGATATCCCCTGTGAAGTGCTTAATGTGCTTAGAAGAGAGACCTCGGACTCTGAGACACGGAAATGAGTAAGAAAGAAATTGGAGTAAATCAAGCAAATCGAGAGTAACTCTGCATCCTTCTGTGAGCTACTGAGCTGCTAATTCTGTGTGAGCCGACACAGGCAGGATGCAGGCACAACCACAAAACCGCGGATGAAATGCAAAGAGTAAATTTACTCTCGATACCTTGTGAACCAGGGGATCTCCGAAGCAGCACCCAGGCAGAGGCACACAAGCAGGAACGCAGGCACTGCGGAGCTCGGTCCTTGCTAGAGAGTTTTCACATGTTAGCTAGAGAGTCCTTGCTAGCAAGAGAGAGAGAGAGAGAGACTCCAAACCTTTGTTCTTGCCTGTATATCAGGGATTCAAGCAGACGTAGTTTTCCACTGTGCTTTCATCTTTCCGACAGCAGGGCAGGAATCTCAAGCATGTTTGATAATGTGCCTCTCAGTCCATCACAGGCCTGTGCTATCTAAGTGCAGATGTTCTACTTGTCAAGCACACAAGACTAAACAATTAGTGTGATATGTGTTTTTCAACACCACCAGCTGCAAGTCGCTTGAGCATGTTTACTGTCCTCCTCACCAATCTTCCATTACTTTCCCAGAAATTCCTACTTATATTGGTACCCAAGGAATGCAACTGCATTATTTTTATGTATTCTTCATATTATGAATACTGTTGCATCAGAAGTTTACAAACTTCTGTGCATGCTAGTCATCATTATTAGTTGATATTTATATCTTGGTTCTCCTTTCACTTGTGCTGGTGTAACTGAGGAGTGGTTGGTGGCAGCAGATCCAGAGCAGATGTAGATCAGCATAGCACTATTCGTTTACAACGCTGGTTCATAGTATCTGTGGCACTTCCCCAGTAGAGTTATACCAAAATAAAGCATTAGAATTTAATTCTTGCATCCAGTACCATAATTGACATCCAAACTCTTAAAAATGGAAGCAAGTACTCCGCAGCTGTGAGGTCGAGGGCTACTTAGCACATGTATAGAAGGAGAATATTGCAGGAAGAATCTAAAAGGACTGAGAGTTTATTAAAGTTTAGGAAGCCATTCATGCTCTCTCCTTGGATTACTTGGACATATATTTTAATGCTCTCTCCTTCTAGTTTAAGTAACGTTGAGGTCATGAACCAAAGTAGCAAAAGCAAGAAAGTTCACAGTTAACAGTGACATTGTCCTTAACTTGCCCTGAGCTGGAAAGGTGCCTTCATGACACAGCAGAGTACACTAAGGACACAGCAGCAAACTTAACTCATGTTTCGCCTCTGGCAGAGTACAGCACAAGTGTAAAATAACTTAAATAAATTGGTTTCGGTTGAGAAGCAGGACTGGTGAACAAATGTCTGGGCTACTAGAGAGAGAACCAGTTTCTGATCCTCATTTCTTTACTTACTGGTGCTATGCTGGATTTGCATTTATGTAATAGTTTGGCCAGGGTTAAAGAACCTTGTGAAGGCTTGGTCTGCCGGTCCTTGCACTTACCAGTGATGGTTTTCCAAGGAGTGCAGTGAGTACTGGGTTAGACCCACAACTAATTAGTTTTCCAATAGCTTGTTCTAGAAGTTATTTTTAGTGTATTCTGACCTAGCTGCATTGTCATTTTGTTAAGAGCACGTTGATACAGTAATTCAATTGGATGTACTACTATACAGCAGAATCCATAAACCAACATCTTGTGTAACAAGAGAGACGTAGCAAGAGTTATCAGGTAGGAGCTGTCATTTCCATCTGCAGTATTCAGCTCATCAGGTGAGATTCTGGGTAACATTAAATGACCACGTTTCATGAGTTCTAACTAAACACTTGCCAAGGATGATAAACCTTAATTCTCGCTTTTAGTTGTCTCTGGTGTAAGGGCACATCTCTGTCTTGGAGAAGCCTGTTCCATTTTCCAAGCCCCTGCACCAGGGGGTTTGCAAATCACTGCCTCCTGAAGATCTTACCATGTGGCAAACAGCCTTTTCTTTCTCCCAGCTCCATTCCTGGAACTGGCTGCAGTTTTTTAGAGATAGCTTTTTGTTTCCCACAGAACTTGGCCTGTTGCTAGTCCCAATATGGAAAGTCACAGTGCAAGTTTTAAGGTGGAAAATTTGGCCTTACTCCTTTTAACATTGTTTGGGCCACAATTTTCAAATCAGACTGCCTAGGCATAGCTCTCTAGCATATGTCCTTTGAATCCGTCAGCAAGGATTTAAGAAGCAATTGCCCAAGCATTGATGTGGCCTTTCTGACAGGAGATACCACACATGTCAAGGAGGGCATGAGCCCCTAATTCAGGGGCTCCAGTTCATGCCGTGGTACCGATGTAGGCAATCTAATTTAATGATTTCTGTTGGATCAGCGGTGGAAATAACAGAGCCTGAAGTTAAGCAACTGCTTGAAGTTATGCATGATACCAAATTGGCACCTTAAATCTGCACTGAGGCCTCTTAACATAAAGCTGAGTGCCTTGGCAAGCTTATGTCCACATTAATAATAAATCCTGGTGACACAACCCCTTTAAGAAGAGGAGTAAGAGCTGAAGCCTCCTTAGTAGAAGCAATCTGCTTTGTTTTGTTTCAGTGCAGCCAGAATACTTGGAAAATCTTTCTATTTTATTCCACGCTCTATCTCATTATCAGAGTTTCTAAAAAAAGTATGGTTCAGTCCATATTCTTTTTTAACTAGCTTGTTACTTTATCTGGTTAGTCATTTTAAGAGCCATCCACTTGCCTAGGGAAGTCTGTGTGTTTTGATTTTATTTTTATTCTGAATGACTGCAGTCATCTGGCTGTTTATGTGGATGATTAAAGTCTTTAAAAGCCCTGATGGATCTTTTTACTCCCTCACCCTTGTTACATTCCAGATTTCTCCAAATGCAGACAAGCGTATGTCACTTTGTTAAAACAAAGGCTATTATTAAACATTAAATAAACTAAACTCAACCGGACTTCCATTATAATGCCAGACTAATGAGGCAAGTAATTTGAGTGGTATAAATAAGGAATGGCCAGAAAGTGAAGGAGGCTGTAACAGAGTCCATTGTAATAAGAGACTGAGTTTACCGAAGCCCTTCAGCAGAGTGATTGTTTTATAAAGAGCCTTATAAGTAAAGGTCCTAGGCTGGAGCCTGCTTCTACCTCTGTATTGCTCGTAACAGGAGAACCCTGTAAGTGTTAGTGGGATCTGGTTCTCCTGAGTCCCAGCAGAACCAGAGGCGAATCCGGTCTCATGGCTGATGTTGCTCGTTGGTGGTGTCTTTCGGCCCGGAGTGCATAACCGGGCTGGATTTCATATGAAAGAACCATTTACACAAGTTACACAGCTCAGACACGGCCCTGGCAGGGGAGGGAGCAGGGGAAGGGGCCCCCCAGCTTGGAGCTGCACAGCATGACAAAAGCACCACTTGCGTGGGAGAAGGTAATACAGGAATCAGGGGAGGGGCAAGAAGTGATTTGAAGTGGCAGCCTTGGTGGAAAGCATGGTATTAAACTACCTTGCCTCTGAGATGAGGCAATATGATGCATTTCTGATAGGTGTATACACATCAGTTTTACAGAGCTGGTTAATAGATTTTGGAGCATCAGAGTATAGGAAATAAATGGGCATAAGCACTGTAAACGACACTGAGGGTGTAGTAACAGACGAGCAGAACACTTTAGGGATTGTCATCTATTATTTGCAGAAATTAGTGGATCTCATAACAAACACATTCCAGGACAGAGAAATGTTTCTATTACATTGGGTTTCATAACAAACAGCTAGAATTGGCTTATGGATATATTTAAGAAAGTGTCTTCCTTGCAGAATAGCGTGACATGGTGTGAGACACAGGACCAGACTAGGAAAAGGAAATCCTGCCAGGGTGTGGATATATCCAGGATCCCTATTCATAAAGGCTGAGTTGAAGATAATGCAGATAGCTGTCCCTGCCTTCCCTGCATGAGCTCTTCCTTAGCCAATGTTAAACGTTTTTCCTAGTGTTTTGGCTGCCAACAAGTGGCACAGGATACTTACAATTACTTTTCACTCCTGTCTTACATTTTCCTGACGATGATTTTTGAGTGTGCTTACTTGTGTCTGTGTTGACAGAAGCTGGTTTAAATCATACAGTTTTAGCTGTTCTGTTGTTCAGTTCTGTATTCAGGTTTTAAATAATCATAAGGTCATGCCTATAAAAGTGTCCGTGTTTCCATGACCTGTGTTTGGCTTCCAAGCTGCATACTATCACTGAAATTTATATTTTGTGGCTTACAGATGCTTTCTGGAGGTTTTTGAGGAACTCTGTTCTCCATATGCTTTGAAACTGAGGCTGTATTTGAATGTAAATGGTGTTCAGGGCCCAGAAACAAAGAACAGGCAGAGCAAAAGTTTCTTGTGAGCATAATGGCTGGAAGTTTAAAGCCTTTTGAAAATGGCTGGAAGAGTCTCCTGAATTATTTCAGGTATTGCAGAATAAAAAATCATGCCACATTTGTACAGTCTATGACATGATAAGAACAGAAATTTATCACCCCAGTCCTAAGGCGTCCTTGAGCAGGTTGATGCCATAAAGATTCATGTTAGCTTTTCTGTGCGCCGCTGAGTGCCATGAATCATGTAGTGCCAGTGCCAATGGTCCACAGAGAAGGACCAGTGAATGTCAAACTCAGAGCCAATGTCTCTTTAGGTTTTGCTTTCCCCCAGAGCTGAATATTGTGTCATCCTCTTGTATTTACATGCTACATGCCACCAAGCAACGGTCTCTGCTGCACGCAGGAAGTGGTCTGTCCTCCCATAATGTTTCCAAGTTTTCAGAAATGACCAGAGAGCTCTCGGGACCTTGCTGGGGCAAGCAAATAGACATCGATGCTTCAGCAAAAATATAGGATTGGCTTTTTTTCCCCCTTGATTCTTCACTGTGCTTTAAACTGAAAAAATATCTCCTATTTGTAACAAGTATCTGATAATGTAGCTTGAGAAATGCTAATAATGGTAATTAGTCCAGCTTATTGTACAGGAATATTTGTGCTTTCCAAACACTGACCACTCTTCTCTGGAACGGTTCAGCTTGCTTCTGATTATATTTTCCATCCACATTGAATTTTCCCCTGTAGCAGGTGCAGATGAGTACGAGAACTGAAACAGAGAGCAGCAATGTGCTTCTTGGGGAAATGGCAAGTGACTATGTAATTTGCTCAGTAGTGTATTTCTACTTACAATTATTGCTAATCAAAAAAAAAAAAAAATCAGTGCAAATCGCATGACAGCACTGTGTAAGATGGTGTAGAGATAAAACATGGATACAACCCATATCCTGTAGGCTGACAAATGAAGTGTAAAACAACTATTGTTTGTTTACTGACTGCCTGAGCATGTGATGCCTCAAGAGGCAGCCCAAGGTTTCCAGTGGTATCAATCTTCCTGTTTGTGATTCATTTGTGCAAACAATGGAAAGCTGAGCATGTAACCATGAAGGCAATTACCCGATTACTTTTCTGCCTCTTAAAAATTGTGTCGCTTCTCCATTCCCTTCCAAAACTCAGGGCTGAGCTGGAGTGAGCCTGGGAGGGTGAGCCCCCTCCAGCCTCAACACGACAGGGCAGGTCCAGAGCCGTAGTCGTGCTTATAAACCGCTCCTCGGCTGCAAATTGCTGCTTCCCGGCAGCAATATTTTTCTAATGAGCTCACGGGGAGTGGGAGGAGAAGCCGGATTCACTGTGGTGCATCCAGGGCTGCCGAAGGGCGGGAGCGACCTGTCGTCCTCCCAGGCTGAGGTCGCATTTATGTCCGCGTCAGGAGACTGTTGGACGGGGCTGTTTTTAGGGTGCGACATCCTTTTTCTGCTTCCTGCGCCGAGGTGTAAGGAAGCCGGAGGGGGTGAGACTTTGCCCCAGCTCGCTCCACAGCTGCAGCAGCAGGGTGCGCCTCTGAAAAAAGTGAAGTCCTGAGCTCTAGGTTCTCCATACTGGCCCAGTTAATGGCAAACTCAATGGGGAAGCTGGTCTGGGCAGAAAAAAATAAATAAGAAAGTCAGATATGAGCCCTATGGGTGTCTGAGTCCTCTTCCACCTCGGTGCAAGGTGAGAGTGGAGCAGGGAGGACCCAGTGCCCAGGGCAGCTCCTGCTGTCTTAACCCAGCTGCGGAACTGCCATGTCATGCTCATTTCTAGGCGTTCAGCTCACAGCACCTCAACTGGGCACGTGGGCAAGAGTCTCTCTCCCTATACCATGCAGCCCCCTGAAGAGTATTTCACCTCTGAAGTGCCGTGGCTCCAGGTCTCTGCAAAGCCCCTCAGCAGCGTGCCTGCACGCGAGCTGGGTTTTGCCAGGATGTGCCAGGCAGCATTACTGTTTTCCCACACCAAGCAAGCTCGAGCATTGTTTTGCCTTTGCTGGTGCTTCTTTCTTTCTGATTTTGATCTGTTATATTTTATTCATTCTGCTTCTGGCCATCTGATTCCCCACAAAGCACTGCCTGTCTGCAAACCAAGCTGGAGGAGTAAACTGAGCTCTGGAAAATAAACAAAGCTCCCAGTGAAAATTGTGGAAGCCTTAATCCGTTTAGTGGATTAACACGAAGGTGAAGTGGTGACTAGACAGTATTTTGTAAATATTTACATTAAAAAAAAGATATCTGATAGTATTGGAACTTCTAGACTCTAAATTAATACTCCTAAATCCAGTGGGTACCTTAAATCAGATTCAGGTTAAAGTCTTGCCTCCAGTTTTAACAAAGAAGTGATCAGACACTGTGCAACAGCTTTGCAAGGGAGGGCTGGGCTCCTCCTTATTTGAAGTCATTAAGTAAATAATTGGTTCTTTTTTTCTATTAAGGAATAAAAATAGATAGTTTCACCAAAAAGTAGGGTCTGCATATAGGAGGTACTGAGTGCAACTGCCTAGCTGGCGGCAGGAAGAAAGTTTAGACTAAAAGGTCTGACTGGCCCGTGAATCTACAGTATCATTAACTACTAAAATAAATGCTTTAAAATTAACTTAGCAATTCCCTAGCAGCTCTTGAAGAGAGAGTTAAAAACCAAACTGTGGAAATGTAGGGGAAACAACATCATGACAAGATACAAAGGCCCAACTCGCCAGGCCATTGAGGAACCCGATGAGAAGACTGGAATGGATCATCTTCCTACAATCTGCAAACTGGATTGTCACTTCTCAGTGTGTGAGAAGTACTTCAGAAGAGGTATCCCCTGTGTGGCAGATCTGCGTACTGGAGCACAGAAACCACCAATCATTTAAAATCCTATTGTATATGGTCTATGTCAAGCATTGTTAATTTTTGTCAGAACCAGAGAAGTTAAATTTCATCTGCCATTTGAACAAAATGGAAACTCATAAGCAAACAGGTGACAATAAAATAATAGAATGTTTTGATGCCAGGCTGTGACATTTGTAGGAACATCTTACCTTTCCTTTAATTGCAGCGTTGGAAGGATGGGAACTAGTTGTGCCTCAGGAAACACACTGTTGGTGCATCCAGCTCACAGCCCTATGGACCAAACATGAACAAAAAATGCAAACAAATACAAACAATTATTTGACCATACTAGCTTTCTTCTGGAACTCTGTTGGGATGCTAAAATAATGTGCACCCCATTAACTTTAGTCCTGAAGGCTCCTGGTTTGCCCAGTCCTTGCTTGTGCAGCTGAGTGGAGCATCACTGGAGCACAAGGCTGATGGGAAGAGATTCATTTCCATGGACCTGCGAGAACCGACCTCCCAAGAGATTGACTCTCCCTATCCACACATCATTTCCTTCCTTTTCTCTCTCCAATTCGAACACTGTTGTTCAGCCTCTATTAAAATTTAAAAAAAAAAAAAAAGGACACATTATTCTCCAGGAAATAAGGATCTCTTGCAGGAGTCTCATTACTTTTTTTTTGTATTTCTGTTAACCTAGCCACATTATTACATTGCTACCGGAGTGGAACTGTATACAGTACAGGCTGCAGCCTCAGCTGTTTGATCTTATATAGCACAGTCTATCCATGTACCAATTTGTAACATGTCCAAAGCCTTGTGAAAGCATCCCCACGTATAGAATTACATTTGTGTCATATTTATTTAATGATAGATTTGCTAGTACAGCACCCGCTGAACAGAATTGCAGACTACATTGAAATCAATCATGGTATGCAAATTGCGTCTAGCAAACAGGATAGGATATCTGCCCAGCTTACTACTAGTCCGTCAGTTGAGTATAGTTTTAACCATGCATACTGTGTGTGTTTAGTCACCTTTTTGAACATAGCTAACAATCTTGAATGTAAGTCTTTTTGGACACAAATTAACTGTTTTTCTGTTTCTACTGTTTAACTAAATGAAAACTGGTTCTTCTCTAAACTTGGAACCAAACTGCTGGAAAGTCAGTGGGTGTCAGGAGTCAGGGCCTCTATGTAATTAGGGAGAAAATTCCATTTCCAGCTGGAGCTCTAGCTAAAGCTAGAGTTTCTTCTAAGTCTTTATGTGCATGTCCTTGGAGACGGATTTAGGGAGGTTCGAGCTTGAAAAGGCCATGTTGGTGTTACCACTTTCTGGCGATGCCTTTCTGGGATGCTTGTGGTTGCAATAAATTATTGTGGGCTCTGACCAGCTGTCAGACTAGAGCACATCCTACTCGCCCTTTGCATCAGATATGCCTTTGGGCACATGCCTAAGAGAGGGAAAATCCCTTTCCTCAGTGGTATGTTGACCTAAAACAGCCCCTGGGGAGGGAAGCATGTCTGGGAAGCCCAGCGTCTCGCTCACATCCCTGGTGTAACTCCACTGGCTTACCTAGACTTCTTCCTGAATGACTCCCATTCCTACATACCTCCAAAATACATAGATAAACATTTGCCTCTATAAACTTCAACAGTTTCTTTGCTTTGGAAAACGTTTTTATTTAATTTGTGTTTTTAATACTCACTTGGAAGCTGGAAGTACTTGAGCTATAAAAGGAGCTTTGTGGACTTGACACAGCTGACGATTTTTGTCATGAAAAATATATTAATCATCACTTGCACAAGTATGTCTTGAATGTTTCTGATTAAAGTGTCCCCCAGAAAGACGTTCTAGAAGTTGAGTTAACCAAAAGAAATATGGTCTTTTTAACGCACTGGTATGAATTATAAAGTAAATAATATGTCACATTAAATCAATGTAACATTAATGATAATTAATTCATGATTAATTATTGATTCAGTGTATAAGTTAATGATTCTGTATACTATCAAAGACTGATACAGGTTTAATTCTGGCCATCACTGGAGGAAGAGCCAGAATCCTTCCATGATTAATGTTAAAGTCTTTTTGTCATAGTTTTGGATGAAAAATAAAGTGGGTATAAAAACTGACAGTGTTTCTTTAGCTTTAGAGGTAACTTTCATATTAGCATTACAAGCCCCTGCTGTCATAAATCAAACAAGATGGTCCATCAGTTCCTTTCTGTATACAGCTGCTTTTTGGTTAAAAGACTATAAAAAGCCAACAGCATCCTGCCCTGTATCAGAAATAGCATGGCCAACAGGACTAGGGAAGTGATTGTTCCCCTGTACTCAGCACTGGTGAGGCCGCACCTTGACTACCGTGTTCAGTTTTGGGTCCCTCGCTACAAGAAAGACATTGAGGTGCTGGAGGGTGTCCAAAGAAGAGCAACAAAGCCAGTGAAGGGTCTAGCGCACAAGTCCCATGAGAAGTGGCTGAGGGAACCCGGGTTGTTTAGTCTGGAGTAAAGGAGGCTGAAGGGAGACCTTATCACTCTCTACAACTACCTGAAAGGAGGGTGTAGTGAAGTGGGGGGGTTGGCCTCTGCTCCCAAGTAACAAGTGGTAGGACAAGAGGAAACAGCCTCAAGTTGTGCCAGGAGACGTTTAGGTTGGCTATGAAGAAAACTTTCTTCACCGAAAGGGTTGTCAAGCATTGGAACAGGCTGCCTGGGGAAGTGGTGGAGTCACCGTCCCTGGATATATTTAAAAGACATGTAGATGTAATGCTGAGGGACATGGTTTAGTGGTAACTTGGCAGCATTAGGTTAATGGTTGGACTTGATGATCCTATAGGTCTTTTCCAACCTTAACAATTCTATGATTTTATGATTCTATAATTTTCAGACCTGCCAAGACAGAAAGCTTCATCTACTCAAATATCGCAGACCTTTTTTGTAACAAGAGATACCAACAGAAAAACTGTTGCTCAGCTGTATGCCATCATTGTCACTGTAAAGGGCACTGGCAACTGAAAAATATCTGACAAATTGACAACTTGACAGGGACGCGAGACAGTGAATTAATCTGCCTTGGCAGGAGGCTGTTGGTGAATATTTAAACAGGTTAATAGTCAACCTTAGAACTCTGAAACCAAATACAGGCTGGCAGCAGAAAAGAACAGGTAAATCCGATATCTAAATTATACTGTTAATTGTGTGCTTCAATCTCAGAATGAAAATCAGATTCTCAAATCTGAAATAAAACAGTTAATAGTCTTTCTTTACAGATTCTTTTCTGAGCAACAGCCTTTTCTATCAGAAGAAGGATTTTTTCCTTTAATTTACGTGTGCCTTTACACAGGCAAATCCCCAGTTCCTTATTCAGCTAAAAAATATATGCATTCAAATAGAAAGATAGGCAAGGTCAAGAAAGAAAAAGCTATTAAGAATGAATAAACTCTATCTGCATCGGCTTTGATAAGTTTTGAACATGTCCATGAGTCCCTCAGTTTCTCTGGTCTTCTCCCAAAATGTCATGAGAAATGCCTGCTGCTTTGACCACGTATGACAGACAGACAAGAACACGTCTCTTTGGGGTAGCTTTCATGGCAGTTTTACAGCCAAGATTTGTATTTCTGAGGGTAGCATCAATTCAACACCACAGCTCGAAATGCAATAAAATTAGAAGAAGTGAACATAAGGAAGCTTAGCAATCATGTAGATGATCTAACCTCAGCTGTTAACTGCTGTACTTTCTGGGTCACCTGCAGTATCTTTTTGGCAATAAGCAGAAGGGCTAACTCAGCTGGCACCGATGCATTACCTTGCAGAATATCATTAAAAATGTACAAGTTGGACAATGCACTTTCTCCATATCACTTTCAGGTACTTTCAGGTGGCATTTCTCCAAAGGGCTAACACAGTTCAATAACAATTGTTTTAGCCATCTGTGTGCTCTGTAATGAATTCTTTGACTAACCCAGAATCCTGTTTATCTCAAGAAAGGCTCCAGGGTAGCCATGCAAGTCGGATGCACTGGAAACTGTCTGTTTTCTAAGGATTACTCAAATCCAGGTTAATAATAAGAGCTAGTGCTAGTCAAATCCATTTTCATTGTGAAAATGGAAGGATGGTTCTTCTGGGAATCTGTTTTAGGTCCAATACTAATCAGTATTTTCATTAAGCATTCAGATTAGGGAATATTGTGTTATTATATTTGCAGATGATACCAAGCTGGGAGGCACTTTGAAGGAGAAGAGCAGAATTCAAAATAATCTTAGTAAACCAGATAAATAGTCTGGGTGGTGTTAAAAAAATATGAAGGAAAAAACAGGAATTACTTAAGAATAATAAATTGCATGAATATTAGATATAAAAAGACTGATTTGGCCTGCAGGAAAAAAAAAAGTTAAAAAAATGTCATACTAGGGCATGCATTCATCAGTAGTCAACAGTGTAATAGCAATGGAGGGAAAAAACACTGTATCTTGTTATGGGTTATACAAATGTACGCAAGATAAGTGAAATGATTTTTCCATTCTGTGCGGCATAGGTAAGGCCTAAGTTAAAGTAGTGGCCCTGTTTGGTACTTGGCAATTTGGAAAGGAGGTGGCCAACTGGTAAAAGTCCAGATGAGAGCAACAAAATTAATCACAGATTTTATGATCAAAACTTGAGTAAATTGGGGGTTCTTCAGGTTAAGAAAGAAGGACTGTTTTCAGATACTACAAAGCTATTGCTCAGTATTGTTCCTCACATTCGGGCAAGGATAAGAAGCAAACAAATTAACCTCTGGCAAAGAAGATCTAGGTTAGAAGTTCAGAAAAACTTAGTACTTTGGGGATGTTGAGCCTTTGTCATTGATTTTCAGGAGCAGCTGGATGACCAGGGTTGGCTGGTGCAGCTGGTCCTGCCTTGAGCAGGACTGAGGGGCTGGAAGATCTGTGGCCATTTTATTTGCTAGAAAACAGTTGCATAACTCACAATTGGTGTCAGTGATATTGAAGTATTTGAAAGTATTGAAAGTTCTTTTAGCCTTTGACCAGATAATATTATATATCACATCACCAAGGGTTAGTTATGCGAGGCAAAAGAGTACTTAGTTAATCTGTGTGGATTCTACAGAAGGAATTGCTATAAATATATCTTTCAATTTGTAAATACATTTACAGTGATTGTGCCAGGTTTCTTCCGCATATATTTTAGCAAACAGATTCACGGGCAGGAGTCACTCACCAATTTATAAATGTGAATATTCTCTGCTTAAGAATGATTTCTGTTTTAGCAACCAAGGAATAGAAGGAATAGTATGTTTAATGTGAAACAGGGCATTCTTCCAGTACTTCCAAAGAATAACTCCAGTAACATTTACAGAGTAGGGATAAACCTCCAGTGGCCTAGCACTGTTCCCAATCAAGCCAATGAAAACCCTGCTATTTATTTCAGCTGGACGATCTCACAGCTATTTTAGCAATTAGGTTCATGTAATGAATTAATTACATAAAATTATAAGCAATTTGTACACAAATACAAAGAAATTAAATTAACTGGATAAATTATATGCTGTGAACCACTCAGCTGTAATACTTATCTTTTGCTATTGTGCACCCTTAGAAATATTCCAAATAAAAAATACAGTTCAATAAAAGGGACTTTTTCATTAAAACTAACAATAATAATTGTCATAAGATTATTTAATTGATATGTGGATTATTTTATAAAGTTTTTGGTGAGTTTTATGAAGCTGGTAAATTCCAAAACATCTCCTGGAAATATATCACAAAACACAATCACTAGTGTGCTCTCCTTTGTTTTTCTGAGTCCAGCATTTAAATCTGTACAGGATCCTGTCCTTTCTGGCCATTTTTCATGGAGTCAGTGAAATAATTTCCTATTATACCAGTGGCACAAATCCTAGGGTAAAATCAGAAACAGGGTCAGGTTGCCCAGAGAGAATTTAGTGCTGCAAAGCTAGAACTGATTTATTACCAACTAGTTTGTTTGCAGCTATCTTTGACATCTTCTGGCTACTTTCAATCATGCATTGTTGACATACCCTCAGCCAACCTCTACTGATATTAACAAAACATTGAAAACAATAGGTATTCAACTAAGAATAGAATAAAAAATGTTTAAAGACCTCTATATTTGTTCCAATAGGTGCTTCAACATGGTGAGGCTTAACATCTTATACAACTGGGAAAATGTATAGCAATAGCATCACTAAAGTACCTTTGTTGTGATCATATGGTATAATAAGGAAACTGGCAGAAAGCTAAAAACCAGACCTCTCATTCCATTAGAACCATTATCAACCGAAAATATACGCTTTGAGAAAAAGACAGGAGGTTGGGAAACAAAAATAAAAGTATGCGGGGAAATCACAAAATATGGGAGATTTATAGATTTACAGCTGCAGCAGGCCTAGATGGAGAAAGTGAGACAGCAGAAAAGGGATTAGGATTAGGATTGCTTATGCACTTACATAACGTTTGTTCTAAATTTGATTACAGTACTCAGTAAAATGAGAACTCAGTATTCATCATGCACAACAAAAAAACTTCACGTGTCAGCATCATCATTTACATTTGCAAAAATAATTAGGAATAATTTGTAAAATGCTTTAATTATGTTAATCAGCCAATGTTTTGCTGCACTTTGAAGGCATAAAGCATTGTAGGAACTTCAGACAGAGCAGCCATATGTTTCTTTGTCTCATATGACTGCAGGAACATCATCTGTTATGTTCACAGCTATTTCTTTTTCTTCTGCAGAGACCGCGGACATCCCTGCATGGTAGATTATTGCACCCTACTTCTAGAATAGTAGGCCACAAATGGATGGTTTTCATTAAATAAATGAAGAAATACATATATATACACACACGCAAATTTTGAGTATCCAGTTTCTGATTTACAAAGCTGGAGTTTAAGAAGTGCTAAACACTTCCTGTGATTTTATTCATTACTGTAGTTAGTTCTGAAGTTTGACTCTGAAATTATAGACAGGTTTCTGAAACTCTGAGCCTATGTGACTTTTCTTGAAGCTCAGCCAGAAGTGAAATGCGGAGGTGTTGTGGTAACAGTAGTATCACGCTCTCTCATTAGACTGTACACATACTCTTCTTATATGAAATACAACTTTTGCTAAAAGTCATCTTTTAATTATGGTACTCCAACCTAAAAGCCAGTAAAGTATCATTCCCCAAGAGCAGTAGTATATAACCCCACTTTACTATGTTTACCCCAAAATAAAGAGGGGGAAAAAGCCCCAACCAAACCCAGTTTTGTGATTGTTATCCAAAATCATCAGTGTACATCGGTGCTAACCTAAACTAAATGACAACATCCCTCCTCTAGGGGTGAGGAAAGCATGACTGACATGCACAAATCAGCACAGGGCACAGCACAGTCCAGGGACTCTGGGGGGGCAAGGGAGCGGTGGGGGATCCCTGGACTGACAGGCCAGGATCTATCCCACCATCCCAGCGAGGGAGCAGGGCCAGCCTGGCAATGGTGGCCACATTCAATCAAGAGAACAGATCATCAGTTTATGGTGACAGCTGGAATGAGGTCAGAGTCTGGATGGACAGGTCCACGGCTGGGCAGGGCTGGAGATTGGCATCTCATGGTGTCGTTGGGGCAGGATGGGCAGCCCCAGGTTGCTGAAATGGAGCCCCCAGGCCCATGGGCAGGATGTGGAGAGGGTCTAGGCGAGACTGCTGAGGTCCACAAAGGTCCATTAGCACCCTCAAGGCCCTGATGGCATGAGGGAGGCGAGCAGCTGTTTGGAGACAGCATGGCATTGCCAGTGGACACACCTACACTCCTCGGGAGATCAGCTCGGAGATATGGAGTGTTTTTAGCACAGGTTAGCACTTGGTTTAGGTAGGAAGGATGGTGGTGCTTAAGAACCTGAAGATACTCATTCTGAGATACAGACAGGTCTCATAGCAAATATCAGCTGCACGTGTGATTAACTTACAATTTCTGAAGTGCCAAAAACTTTACTGTAAACACTGTAGTGGAAGGAAGAAGTGGTTTTGCCAGCTTATTCTGTTTGGCAAATGCTTTTGCTAAACCCTTTTGCTGTATAAAATGCATCTCTCTCAGAAAAGATTGCTTTTACAGCTGTAGTAATGAACAGCCTCAACAGTGTTGAGTAAGTGCAAGCTATTGATTTTGTTTTGATCTGTGAGATCTTCTCCTACCCGCTGATATATCTGAAACCTGTGTTCATGGCCAACATTGGCAAAGCTCTTTTACTTTGCCCTTTACAGCCCAAGGTGGCTGTATCAGTTTTAGATGAGGCACTGAAATTTTCTTTACCTCTCCAAGGTGTCTGTCTTGCCCCTCCAAGCAGTCTCTGCCTTGTTTGCTGCAGCATTTTTGTAACCCAGACACACTGGAGCCCCGGGCTTTGTCATGGACATGCCTGGGCAAGGGATTAACCATTACTCTTTAAGCCACTTGTACAAAGCAGGTACACAGTTAGAATCACTATCCACTAGTTTAATCTCTCACACTCTCAAGACGGACAAACTCACCAGTACTGGACAATATTCTGTCACTCAGCATTGATGCAGATGCCAAAATGGTGGGGAGTTGATAGAGAACACTGAATTAAGGCACTCCTAAATTGTTTTGCCTTTATCCCTGGACGAGCTGAGAGAGGTAAGAGCCTTGAATAAGAGCCTGTGTAGTCGCAGCTCATTGTTGCTGGAAGCGGTAAGATCCATAGGCACCCAAGTTAGGTTTTCAGCGTTCAACTTGGCTACAACCCAGCCAACAGCACGGCAAGGAACACCTTGAGGAACATCTGCTTCATAATTGGAATGTAGTGTAGGGACTTCTAAGACAGATAGCTCTATATGAGCTAACTCAAATACTAGAAAAGCTGAGCCCTGGAAACATAAAAAATATAAAATACTGTTAGTTATGACAAGCTTACTTCAAAATCCCACAGAGATTTAGTAACAAAGCTTTTTCCTGTTTATGTGACTTGCAAAGTCTGAACCAGAAGGTCCTCTCAGAAAACCTCTATCAAATTCAAATAGTTTGTCCTCCAGGATACGAAGTCCAACCTGCATGAAGGTGTTTGAAATCCTACCTCCCACTACCTGGAGAATGTCCCATATAGCAGATGTTGAAATATTTTGAAAATAAGCTATTAAGCCGAGAGAGAACATGTACAGCCATGAACAGAATTTCTCTCTTCCTTTCCCACAAGGATCTCAAACTGCTTTCCGAAGTAACGTACTTAGGTGTGTGTTTGTATTACAGTCGTCACAGCAGTGCGCTAGGAGAATAGTGTCAAGAGACCTAGATACTAGTCCCTGTGTTTATGCGTTTTATTGTAAGAATTCAATCCTTCATTATCCACTCAGTGGTCTTAACTGACTGAGATGCTACAAAGTAGAAAAAAAACCCAACCTTCCCTGTAGAATATATTATGAGAGTAGTGTTTATTAAGAAATCCAAACATTGACATGCATCCTTTTCTGCCTGGCAGTTTTTTACAAGGGCTAACCATGAGATTACATATGAATGAGTCCAATAATTTAAGCATATAAATTACAAAAGTAAATTGTTGTAACAGGGTGAATATAAGAATGAAATTGTTGGGAAAGTGTATTTTTAGAAATCGTTAAATAAAGAGTCTGGAGAAAAATTCACATTTTACAAGGATATCCATATTTATAATACAGAATAGCAAAATGATGTCACTGTCCAGGATATAATAGCAATTAACTAACTAATCTTAACACATTTCCTCACAAAACCCTGTTTTGCAAGATGATGAGTCCTCCAGTTTCCACCAAGACTGGGCCATTGGAGATATTCCAAACCTTATGAGCTTTTCCTTTAAGAAAAGAAGAAAGAAAAAAAAGGGCATGGAGAACCAGAGTTTTGCTCTTCACCCTGGGCATACTCAACTTCATGAAGATAAGGGACAGCTTTTAAACATTTCCTATTTCCTCTAATCTTGGACTGCTTCCCTAGGAAAAAAAAAAAAAACAAAACAGTTCTAGAGAAAGCCACAAGCCAAACATTATGGCTTACAAGCAACACATAATCAAGAAGTTAACAATGAGACTGAAAGGGAGGATGAAGAACAATGTTTTTCACAGCTTGCTGTTATCCTGGGGCCTTGCAAACTGGGTAGCACTGACCCTAAACTCTATGACTTGCGTTTAGCAGGCCAGGCTATTCCATGCCGCCAGGAGATCATGTAGATGCAAAGCATCTTTTTGTGGAGTGTGTGGTGCAAAGTCCTCTGCGTGCGTGCAGGGGACCTGACAGGTTTGACCTTCTGCATGCTGGATGGAGGCCCTAACCTGGCGCTCTGGGACCCGGCTCTGTTGAGCTTAAATGTGTTGGGTAAAGGTTGAAGCTCTACACGGTAAACAAAGCTTTCAAGTGAAAATAATAAATAAAAAAAAGTAATAGAGAGGTGAGGTTTTACGTCAGGATCCAGGTTTTAGCAATTGAGAGAATGGGTAAGAAGAAGAAAACAAAATAATGCACTATTGTGTAGATCCAGTAAGTGTCTGGGAAATGTCACCTTGTGCATCCTGTAATTTAATCTGATCTTATTTCTTGCAGGGCACAAAAAAGAAATAGCAAACTACACACAAGGTTTTCTTTTAAAAAGCTCAGTTCATTTTCTAACTATTTTACTTTTTCCCTGAAGACTGGTTGCTCTAGGTGAGAATCCACACGTGTGTTTACATGAAGGGCCTTGTGACTGATTGTCTATATATAATTGGTGCTTCAGCCAGTAATTGAATGCCTGTGGAATAAAGATGCCTTGAAGAAACCCTGTGTCTCTCAGGCAGCTCTTTCTCTCTATGGATTGGAAACAAAACGGGCATTTTTATAGTTAGTGTACATTTTTAATTAGCACTGCAGTTACCTAAGTAAATAATGCATAGATTAAAATACACATTTAAAGAAATTACAAAATACTTAATTAAAAACAAAATAACGAGTGAGAGGAATTATCCACTGGGAAAACTGTGAACTATAAGGAGCTATTACTAGTTCTTTGCTACACAAGCCTACATCCCTGCTCCACTCCTGTTAGGCGTTGCTGTTTTTCTGTTTGGCCCCAAAGGACACTGGTGCTTACTGGCAACAACACAAGACCTGGGCTGCCTCCCTGCCACACTGCCAGCGCTCCAGAGCGCACCAGCCCCCTTTGCTATCCCGTGCCTCATTTGCACTGCAGCAGCAACATGGAATGTGGCTGGTGCGCCCAGGGATGTGGCAGGGGAAAGGGTTCAGCTACCAAGATGAAAAGTTTTCAAAGGCAGGAATGCTGGAGGCAGCTCAGCCTCTGGCATCAGTGCCGTACTTCTCATCTCATCATATACTACATGTGGCCATACAGCTGTACAGCGTGCCAACGCTTCACCAGCTGCCGCTGAAGAATGACCCCAAAACACCATTCAAGAATAACAGAAATGCATGAATGTCTCGCACAAGAACAAGGCCAGGGAGTAACATCAGCAGCCCCAGTATGAATTTGATGCTTACATGTTCAGGCAATGATTCTGTGGTTACCAATGTTTAATTTTATAAACCTAAAAGTAGTACCATTGATTACATAAGAATTACTCATGCATTTACAATTAAAAGCTTGCTGGACCTAACATTTAAGTGTGTGCTTTCATGTTTGTGTACACATTTTTATATCAGACAACATTTGTGTCCTCATCTTGCTAAACAAACATCTGAAATCATTGCTCTCATAGAGCATTTCTCAACTGGAAAGCTTGGAGTGTCATCAAGAAAGCCTAGGCGATGGGTTAAACCTAATCTTCATATCAGAAGGTGACTTTTTTCTTCAGCAGTTGCTTTTTTTTTCCTTGTATAAGCCAGCAGTGCGAATTCAGGTGAGGCTTCAGGGCAATATTTTAAAATGGGATCTCTGAGATGGGAATCTTAATTCTTAATACAGTTGACCTTTGATTTCAGAAGTTCTGGAGTGTTATTGGCTAATCAATATCTGGCTTGGCTGCTCTGCTTCAATTTTTCTCGTCTGAAAACTATTTACCTCTCAAGGGTGAGATGAAACTTCATAAATGTCTAGTGTGGGCTTTTGCACAATTTAAAAGGTGCAAAGTTTTAGTAGCCAGAATGCTCGGCAAGGATAGTATTCTGTTGGAATTTTGCTGTGTATTGGAAAAGGAATACAGTCAGAGCCCTCTGCTGCACCCAGCAAGATAATTTCATTCTACCAATACACTTTCACCCACTAAAATATATACTTTTTTAAAGTGGAAAATATAAACCGCAGGGTTCAAATCACTTATAAATTCCTTCCAAGTTTTGTCTGGTGAAATAGTATCATTACAGCAACATGGAACAGGAAACGCAAAGTAGCTTTATGTAACATAACTGCATGCCGTGGAAATACAGGCTTGCAGAAAGCGCAACTCATCCTTGAATTTGGCAGGGACACAGCAACAAATATACCTGCACTTCAGAGAAATGGCATACGATTTTTAGCGTGTGGTGGTCAGGATCCTGTTCTACATCTGATGGTAAAGGAGGAGCACAAGAATATTGAGCATATCAGTTAAGCTTCTGGCTTAAGGCCACTCTCCAGGCAACGTGCCATAGCTATGAAATCACTCTGTTATTTTAGACTTCACATTAGATGAATAGGGTAGTGCAAGCTGTTTGAAACTCAGCTTTGATGTATTTAAATGTTTTGAAATAATACTTAGCATTTAATAGAGAGTTTTGCTAACATTAGCTCTCCTAAGTGCCTGATAAAAATAGCCTTATTCCCCACTGTTTTAAGGTTATTTTTCTAATTAAATGCAGATGCTTAAGCCATCAGCATTCGCCACAAGAATCAGTTGTTCAGACATTATATCATCTATCTCAAATGCTGAATTATGTCCTAAATTTCTAACTGAACACTAAAAACTACATTAGCTTTATGGCAGATGTTACTATGATTCGTTGTTATATCTCATAATTACCTGGAAACAAATGGGAACGGCAGGAATAGTACCGTGATCTTCACACGCAAAAGGACTTCTCTTTAAGTCAGTGTCAAAGTTGTCATTGACTTCACAGACAGCAGTATTTGGTCACAAATACCCAGGTCTTTACTGCTTAAAATAATCTCCTTTAGTTCTTAGTTCTTAGCCACACAGGCCCAGAAGCTGCAGCCTTGTATCGGCATGTGTTAAGTGCTTGAAGCTGAACACTGTTTTGTTTTCATAAGCTGTAGCTGTTTTCAAGGCAAAATAGAAGATTTCAAAGAGATCACCGCCTGACATCAACACATTCCAACATCCAATTCTAACCCAGCCGCAGTTTATCACCAGACTGCCAGTCGCAGGAAAGGAGAGGTGCCAGATCCTCCCGACACCTGCGATACCTACACACCGCATGCCCGCTTTTTACATTTACACCAGTGGTTAGCAAGTCAAGTCTTCATTCCCACTAGTGCACGTTTTGCATTCTCTCACAAGAAAACAAAGATAAAAATAATGAAGTTGTAAAGTAGCTTAATTTTATTAGAAAAGGGCAGTCTCGGAGGCCCTGCCTGACGGGCCCAGAGACCTGTCAGGCTGCGGCTGGAGCTCCCGCATGAGGAGGGAGGGAGGGATTTTTTCCAGGCCCCCCCTGCCCCTCTCTCCGTAGGAGGCTGCCCGGACTCGGGTCCCTCGGGCCGACGGATGGCCCCTGGGATGCAGCAGTGGCACGTGGGGGCAGTGAAGAAACGAGGACCACTTCACCCCTCGCCCGGCGCGCCAACACCAACGCCCCCCCCAACCTCTCATCCCTCTCCCCCATCCCTTCGCCCCCTTCCTCCATCCCCTCACCCCCTTCCGCCCCCCCGCCACGCCCCACGCCTCTCCCCACCTCCCCGCCCCCGCCCTCAGACGTCACTTCCTGGGGTCGGGCCGCAGCGCCGCGGGGTGTCAGTGGCGGGCCTGTGATGGCGGCGGCGGGGCGCCGGCAGCCGCGGTGGTTGGGGGCGTCGAGGGGGCTGTACCGCTCCTAACTCGGCGTCGGGCCCCTGCGCCATGGGGAGGAGCCGCGGCGGGCGGCTGGTCTGAGGCGGCAGCGGCAGCGACGACAGCGGAGGGCGCGGCACTGCCGAGGGGGCTCCGCCGCGGGGGCCGCGACCCGCGCCGCCGGGGATGTTGCGGTGGGTCCGGCAGCAGCTGGTAGGTGCCTCCCGCCGCCGCGGGGCGGGGAGGGAGCGGCTCCGGGCCGCGGTTGGGGGCTTCCCGTGCACCCCACGCACCCCCGGGCCGGGCGGCCCCTCGCTTCGGCCCGGGCCGGCCCTCCAGGGCGGCCCCATCCCGCTGCCTCTGCCCGGGCCGCTGCCGCCGCGGGGTCGCCGGAGGAAGCGGGGGTGCGGGCGGGCTGAGGGGCAGTAGGGCCGGAGCGTGTGAGGGAGGAGAGTCTTCTCTCCCGCGGGGAGCGGGGAGGTGTAGGGGCTGGGGAGACCTGCAGGCTGCTCTTGGATCGGTATTGTCCTTTTTTTATTATTATTTTATTTTATTTTTAAGACGTGTCGGAGGCTTCGGGGTGTTTCGGATTTGGTTTTTTATTGGTGTTTTTTTGTAGTTTTTTTATTCCTTGAAATCACGTTGACACAGAGGAAAGCGCGTTCCCTTAGCTGTGGTCCCTTTCGGGGAGGGCTCCCCGAACTTCTTGTCACCAAGGAATGACAGTGCCTTTTTCCGTGGACTGACACTTAAGGGATTTGCTGCCTCTCTTCCTCCTTCACGTTGCGAAATCTTCCACGGCTTTTTCACCTGATGTGCGTCTGTCTTACGCTGCCTTTATTTCCCTGGGCCCGAGAGCTTTGCAGCCGTTGCCGCTACGTGTGTGTTAAGGGCTTGAAAATGACGAGAAATGCAAGAAAAACATCCGTGAAATGCTTTCCGGGGAGGTGAAACCACTTGAAAAAGGCTGCAGAGAGAGGGTGTCTCCCTCTAAATAGGCGCTACTTGCTGTGCTTGTATCACACCGTGCAGGGGAAATGAGGCGGCCGTGACCGTAACGCCTGCGGTGCGATAGCAGGGAAGTACGTTGACTTTGGCTGTTTTGATTGAAGTTTTGATTTGATTGAAGGTCTTCCTGTGCCCACTTCAGCATCATTTCTCTTGCATTTTCTCAAGGGGAGAAATTACTTCTAAATGTTGTATTTACAAACTTATTTTTTCCCATTTATTGGAGTTACCTTGCATCACAGATGTTGCCCAGGTTACTACAAGAACTTACATTAGTTAGGTTTTTATATTTTAACGGCTAAAGCTTGTGTCTCACTAATGATTTGTTTAATTTGTTACATCACTTTTTACAGAAATAGAGAAGTTCTTGGTTTGGTTTGGTTTTGTTTTTTTTTCCTTTTCTTCCCCTCCCGTCTTTCCCATGGCCGTGGGTTTTCCCAGATCTGTGTGTGAAGCATAGAGCTTGTGGTGATGTTCTCAATGCCAGCTTGACAGTGCTCCCTAGTTTGGTGTGACACCAGGAGTTGCTGACCTGGAAGTTAATTGAGCTGAGCTCTGACTGCACTCTTCTTTCTGTTACAGTCATATGCAAGTTTTTTTGAGTAAAGCCCGTTTGACATAACATAACTATCAATTTTCCCCTTGAAGGTGTTTGTGTGTGGTTTTTAAAGCAGCATTCTGTAGAGTTTAGGTCTGCATCAGGGCTAGGAATTCATGTATCAAACATAACTGCTTTTGTCTCTGTGAGTACACTGACCAGCTGTCCAGAAATATATTTGCCCTTAGTAGAAAGTAAAAACTCAATGTAAGACAATGAGCAGTAAACCTAGCAGTTAGAGGTTTTTGTCCTTCTATAGGAAACTGTTTGATGAGAGAATAGCTGCTTAAACTTGCACTAGTTTTGACAGGGAAGGATTGGTGTGGTAGAAGAAAGGGATAATAAAAAGTTAAGATGCTTGAACAGATGTTTACATATGGTACTAAGGGAAAAAAAATACTGGAATATACGTGTTCTGTGTTTGCTATAAACCTCACTGTTTGACGTTAATGGCTTGGTTGTTTCACAGCTCATAAAGATGAAAAATGGCCCAAGATAGGTATCACCCTGCATGTTTCTTCTGAGGGACACTCGGACAACTCATCCCTGTGTGTAATCTTTGGTTTAACATAGATCCCACCATACGTTTGCTCCTTTGTATGTCTGTGATGTTTAGTTTCTGAAAGAATGTCAAAGGGCTTACAACCTGGGGAAAGATGCTGAGAAAATAATCAGAGCGAGTGGGAAGAGTGGGGTGGCAGAAATAGGGTTGCTTGTACTGTGCAGTTTCAGGAATACTCGGACTGTTTGAATCAAAGGGTGGCAAAATCTGTGCCTGATTTATTTCTGATAGGAGAAGAGAGGAGGGTGTGGGTTTGGATGCTGTTAGAACGTGTATTTGTACCTGTGCTTTATGTGGCAACAGGTTTTGAAAAAACCTCTTCCATATGGGAGGGTTGGAACCGAGCAACTATGTGGGAGTGATTTAAGTGGGATGTTGTAGTAGTACAAAAGAAAAACATTGGTGTTGCACATGTTGGAAAGTAGTAAGGGGTTAGGGAAAGAGGGAGGGACTGGTACTTTGCTGAAGGTGCTTTTAGGTAGTTATTAAGTGCTCTGTACGAAACCAACGGATGTTTTGCAACTTCTTGTTTAAGAGGACAGTATTTCATACACTAATTGATGAGATTGTCCTGATTGTATATGATCATGAGAAGCCGTGTTCTTAAGAGTTGTAAAAGTGTTGGGGGGAAAATGAAGCAGGTGATCTTAGAAGTAAGTGATGAGAGGACCTGGTATGGAATTCAAGTTATTTCAGCTAAGTTTTCTTAAGTGGTGACTTGGCTGTGCTTTAGTCTGTGAAAATCTATGCATGCCTGTATAGCTACATAAAAGGATGACAGCTCTGAGAACAGGAAACATACTGAGAATGTAAGACTTCCTTCATCTTTATTATGGTCTTACAAGCACAAAAGGGTTTCCTAACTGAGGTGTTATTTGTCTTTTCAGTGATTTGTTGTGTAACTGAAATTGGTGGCAGTAATACTGTTGTTCAGTCTTCAGTACCTATGTGGGATTCTCTTACTACCAGTTTGTTTTGGTATCTTGGCCTTCAGTGTGCTTTGTTTGCTCACCAACCTTTGTTAACACCACCCTACACAGGTAGTTTATCAGTTTTTCTTTATCTATTGCTGTCCCGTACTAAATAAACTGTGTAATAAGTCATTAACGGCATGCAACTTTCTAGTTGATAATGATGCTATATTATAATAATGTTAAGTTAATGGTTGGAAGTACTTAAGTTTTAGTAACAGAAAATGTGGAGAAAAATGGAGGACAGCTCATTGTTTTGCGTAACGTGCCCTGATGTATTTCAAAGACAAGCTTTGAGCAGGAAAGATGCCTGAGTTCCAACTCTGTTACCTTGAGATCTCAGAAAGGCTGTAGGCATGTGGATTTGCTGAGGGTTGCATAACACCACAGGCAGAGCCAACCCTGCTTGGAAAAAAGCAACCAGGTAAGCAGCAGTTGATAGGAAGCGTCATTAATATTCAGGAATAGCACACTACATTTTATTTGCATTTCCAAATATGATGGCTTAGACTACATAGCCAATCTGTGTACAGCAGAGCGCTATTGTGTCTCTCCTGGTCAAGTTGTGCAGTACCAACACAAAACAAGAGGACAAAGTGGCATTTGTAATGCTCAGTGACTTTCTGCACCACTTCTAGTTTGATAGATTTATGACAGTGTTTGGACTGTGCTAGCGTCCTGATGGTGTGTGTGGAGCCTAGGAGCTGTTGCAGTGGTATTAACAGAAAGTGATGACAACCTCTGTTGTCTGGCAAGGAGGTCTCCAAAAATTGGGATGGAATACCCTTTGTATGTATGGTCTTAGCTGCATAATTTTGAACTGTTAGCCCTGTCAAGGGAAGAAGCGTCTCTGGATTTCCCTTCTAGTTGCTGTTAGGTGGAGTTTGAGCCTTTTGATCTGTTATCTAACAGTTCAATGGTGTACAAAAGATACTGCCTGAAGAAAACCTAAGAGCTACCTAGCTGGTCCCTCTTTTATAAATGACAGTTCAAGAGAATCAGAATTATGCTGTATTCGACAGAGTATCTTCCTACAACTTAAGAACCTGAATGCAGTTGTGCACTGACAACAACTTTTACACTATGCAGAGCAAGGTATTCAGGCAAATGCAGCTTTGATATTTAACTGGAAGTCAAAGACAAAATGTATAGATTGATTCCTTTGGATTTCTGTCTTTTAACTGGAAAGTCTAGGTATCAGACTACTTTATTTCGTGGTTATAGGAAGGTTCAGATTGGGAGGGACATCAGGAGTTCATCTAGTCCAAAAGTTCTACATAGCCTGTATTGAGACGTGATCACAGGGGAATGTTTGACTGTTCTGTGTTGGTTGTCCCTGTCACACCCCATGCCCCCCTCAGGACAATACCTGCGGGAGTGTTCTTGTTCGTCTTTTGGACACGTTCTAATGAAAAGTTTCTTCTACTAACAAGGGAAATGTCCTTTAATAGGTTGGCACTTAGAGCACTGTATTTTTGGTATGTTCTTCCCTTTCCTTCCAGGTGCTGGTATCTGTTAAGATGTTCTGAGAGGGGCAGATGGTATTCTGTGATAACTTGCAGTTATTGGCGTTCTGAACAAGGTGGACAGCATTTGATCTCATTGTTTGCACTGACGTGTGTATTATTTTCACTTAATAATTTTATAGAAATGAACCAGTGCAGTTACTTCCCCCCCCCCAAGAATTCCCTGTATTTTTTTGAATGCTGAAAGTGCTTTGAACTTATCCAATGGCTGAGAATCCTAGCTTCTGAAATCACGTTGCTTTTCTGGAGCACAGTTTCCCCCCTTGTTTCTTACTTATCATTGAAGCCTGTTCCCCTTTTTGGCTAAAATTAAGTGGGTGTTTATTATTGTATACTGGAGAAATAAATGTGAATTTGCTCAAAAGAGTTTCTCTGGTTCAGACTGCCCAGCTAATACCTTCTGTATTGTCACTGAAGCATCAGTGAGCTGCCTGTTAGAACAGCCCAAAGGTTGCAGTGCTTTGGTTAGAGTAGCTTGAGAACTGGGGGTTAACGACCCCCCTCTTGTAACTTCACACAGGATAAAATGTGGCCCTATTTATTTGCTAGATGTTCTGTGATCTGCTAGTCTTCCCATTGTGTTTGGGTCTTTGAACCTTATTTTCTCTTTATACTCTGTGGCTGCTGAAGGCTAATACATTTGCAGCACAGTGTGTTCCAAAGCGTGCAGAACCTGGCCCTGTCTTCAGCCAGCTGTCTGTTCCACGCGGAGACATCCGTTGTGTCCTGTGTCAAATTTTTAAATCTTGTCTCATAAAAATTAAACTCCAAATTTAAGAATTGACTACCAAAGCGTAATCAAACCAGTCTTGATGCTGTTTCTTTCAAAGACCGTTTTAAAAACGGGAAAACCAAGGTTGTCTGATGTGCTACCTTGCTGTGAGACTTGGATGTTGACCCCTGTCTTGGCCCACACTTTCCCCCCCAGCCATGAGCCTTTTAAGCAGCAAATTTTTATTGTGCCAAACTTCCCCTTGTCACACAATACTGTGACCATTTCATTGACAGTATGATATTCGTGCACTAACAGGGTCCCGCTCTGTTAATAGCTACTGTCTATTTATATTTTCTGTGACTCGGGGAGAAAAGTATTATTTTGTTGACAAAGAGGCAAAGCTTTTTGTGTACTGGTCAGTAGGTAGTATCTGGGGGGATGGTCAGGATGGATGCCTCTGTTTATTGCCAAGAGATTGCCTCTGAACTCTGATCAGAAAGTAAATTTCATAATCTAAGGCAAGTAAATATATGCTGAATTTAATAACATTCAACATGTATTTTGGGTATTGTTTGGTATTAGTTTTTCTAGTTTTGGATGGGTTGGCTGAATTCATTAAAGCTTTTGTTTGCTTTCTTCTGGTGTGGAGAGATAGGAGTTATAAAAGAAAAATATAATAATGTGTTCAGATTTCATCAAAAGCATTGTGACTTGTGCCTTTCAGTAGTGATGTGTCACCTGTTTTTCTTTATTGTGTTGTAGTGTCCTCAGTAGTTACGACTGTTTTTATAACTATTTAACCAGGCAAAAGGTATCTACAGTATACCTTTAAAAAAAGCTTTAATTTCTAGCACAAAATCTGTTTGTAAGCCAGCAGATAAGGACTGCAGCAAAATAGATCTGACAAAGTGCCTCTGTAAACGCAAGGTCATATCTTCCAGCAAAACACAGGTGACATATTTGCAGCTAGACATTGGTTTTGGTTTTTTTTACACAAACCTCTTTTCAACTGCCGTTGGAAAAATAAAAAACAACCACGTAGCAATAGTACAGACCATGGTAGAAAAGATAGAAAGGAGGACCGACAGCTACACTGTGATTTAAAAATCAAAACTCTGCAATTCCTTGGCCTCCCACATACTGTGACTTAAGCGGATTTTTTTACTTGTTTACTTTGAGTAAAAATAAGCATGGGAAAGGAGAACTTTCCTGTAAATGGGAAGGAGACATAGTGACGTAGACAAAAGGCAAGCTGTTTTGTTTTCATCCTGAAATATTTTACCAGTTTTATGGATGGCTGTGCTAATTTTTGCAGATACGTACCTGTTTGGAAAAAGAACTGCAACCAAATAGAAAGGAAGCTTAAGATTTAGCAAGCTTTAAGGATAAACTAGTTTGTAGACATGTCTGAAAGCAGGACATTAAACTGATGCTTAGGTCATAAATCATGTTTGAAATGGAATTAAAACTTAGTCGTATTTGATGAATGGAATATACACAAAACTGTAATGTTAAGTTTTACAGAGCAGGCTTTATCAAAGCATGTTAAAAGGAAGAGCTATACAGTTCTAGATGTGAACCAAATTATCTTCCCGTTAAATTTGTTGAGCAGCAACTGTCAGTATAATTTTGGCACAGATTTTGAAAAAGCCTTAAGATTTATTATTTAGGGGTGGTTTGGGGGGAAGAATTTTTGAAAAGTTTTTTTTCATACTGAAGGAATACATGAATTAGACTTGCAGTGCAGGAGCTGATCCAGTCTGAGTAGCTATTGCCTACAGGAACCAATCTAAATATTGAAAATGGTGTTTTCCAATATTTACATGGGATAATAGTCATATGAGTAGCCCAGAACAGAAGCCCTTCATGCTTGTGTAAAATAGTTTTAGAAATGACTTTTCAGAGCACTGGGTAAACAGCATTTCATTTTAAGATAATAGTGCACATAGGAATGTAGGTTTCTTCTATATTTGTCCTGTCATGGACTTAACAAATTTAGGTTTTGTATAGGGTGAAATTGCTAGGTACAAAATTGGGACTGCTTTCTAATTTTAAGTGAAAACAAGGTTCATAACCTTTCACAGATTTGAACGCCATATTTAATCTTGAAAATAAAAAAATATTTCTGATATAAAATGACTTAAATCTGGGGACTGTGCAGAAAGGATACAAGTAGATTTTTAAAATTTTTTTAGATACTATGGTTGTTCAAGGTATATGAAGGATTTGTGTGTTGAATGTTTCCTTTACTGTACTGGTTTTGTATTTCTTAGTGTGACTTTGTTTAGTAACTGCTATTTCTGTGTAATTGATTATTGCAGAATTTTAGCACTTTCCATGTTCAAAGTACTTTCTATATTTTGAGCAGCATTCTTAATAGTGGCTATTGATTTGACATCTCAATTCTTATTTTATAAAATATGATGCCCTATAGTTGCCTCCCATTGGGTGTCTAAAGTCACCCTTCAGCTCTGAAAATCTTGCCTACTTTCTGTTTGTATATGTCTGAGAAGGAGATGGTGCTGCAGATAAGTAATTGCTGGAGCCCACAGAGGAAAACTGTTAGTTCTGAAGTTAAAGCTGTGTGGTTGGAACTTCAAAGACATCTTCATTCCTGCTTCTTTAGAGCGATGGGCTGCTTTGGGAATCACAGCAAAAGACTCAGCATTTTGGACTATAGCTACTGTCAAGCCTCAACTTCCCTTTGACCTTTTGGACCGTTACCATAATGCATTTTTTAAGGAAAAAATTCAGAGACCACTGAATGGCCTTGCAAAGTTGTTTGGGAGCCACTAGCCATGTCTTTGAGATTGAGGCTTGCTTGTTAGAATCAGAATGTTAACTAAATTGGTTTTTTTGATTAAAGACACATTTTTCTTAAAGTCTCTGTTTTCTGCAGATCGTTTTGCCATGTGTATGTTTGATTCTTGCCAGAAGACTCTGCAGTCATTTTCTTCTCCTTTAGTGATTTCCTAGTTCATTGCTTATTACTAACACATTTTCCCCTCTTCAACAGTATAGAGAGAAGATTTTTTTTAAAACTTGCCATTGTATCCAAGTAGCACAGAACGTGCGGTTAGAGGACATTGATATAGTTGGATGTGTCTTGACACCCCACAAATACACAGTTTTTTTTGGTGAGTTGTTAATGACAGATAAAACTCTTTAAGTTCGTTTTGCTTGAACTGGCATTACTAGTGCTATAATTTTTTCTTGGTCCAGAGTTTGACTGACAAAATTATATATATGTGTACAATTTTTTTTCTTATTCTTAACAAAATCACTGCTAAAGTATTAGAGCAAAAGTATCACTGGATCTGTTCATTATTGGTAATTTTCATAGTCCATGTGTCCGAGTGTGAAAGAGAGCACCCTAAGATAAAGCAACAAATGAGGAATGTGTTATAGGCATCTGGGTAATTCTAATAATCCTGTAGGAAAAAATGCGAAGCTTGGAATTCTGTTGAAGACAGTCACAAAAAAGTAGCTGTTATACAGTATTAGGTTTGTTTTATTATACAATGTCCGAAATGGGTTATGCTTCGTAAATAGTGATTTGAATTGTAGGGGAGGATAAAAAAGCCAGTCCCTTAATTGATGCAAAGTTAGGGTAGTTCAAAATTAAGCAGTGTACTTAAATCTTTGTTAAAATTCTTCACTACTAACAAAAATTGGGTATGTCGTAACAGTCTCTGAGAGCGCTATGTTAGAAAGCCTAACTTGCATGCGCAGCTCGCTTTTTCTTTCTGATGTTATTGATGTTACACGACCAGTATGTTTGGCATCAGTCACCTAAATAGAGAAACTGGCACAGGGAAGTATGTTACCAGTGAATGAGGCCAGTTTAGCTTGATTGTTATTTTTTGCAGATAAATAAGGAGAAGATAGATGGCATTTTAAATTTTAAGTAGGGATTTTTCCAAGTTAGTTTTGTGGGCATTTTGAGAAAATAAGGTAAAATAAGAACAATTTGAGCTGTATGTAACCAGGACTTTGTTCCAAGCACCGATACGACTTTTCTAAATACAGTGCTAGGCATGTGTTTAACTTTGTGAAAGGAAGGATTATTGCTTCATGATTTCTCAGGCCTTGTTTCCTAGAGCATTTGTTTTCACAAAATAACTTAGTCTGGTTGTAGATCTTTTTAGGAGGTTACAACATGATTTGTTATCAGATACTTTAAACAACTGTAGGTATAGTAAGCGGGAAGAGGAAGTTGCATGAATAGTGCATGTCTTTTATTTCTTTACTGCAGTGATATTTAAAAGAGGAGGAACAAATTGCATGGCACTATGTAAACCTCAGGGTGCTTCAGTTGTTTGACTACTTTATTTGTTAGAGCAATGTTTAAAATTGCTGTGAGAGGCTGTTTCTTCCTTCATGCTAACCTTTGATACAACAAATTCAGTTTGACTACTGCCCGGTTATATGACTGAAAGAATTATTGGCTGACTGTTTTGAGTACAAATTTACACAGACTTCTGAGAGTGTGAATAGATCATCTTATCTGACAAAGGGGAAAGTATTCCATGTATATTCAGAAAAAATCCAAAGCAAGAAAATCCATTTCCTCAAAACACCTTTAATCAAAATATATCTTGGCAGCAGTGTAATAGCAGGCTTCTGGGCTATTTGCCAAGAAATGTGGTGTTCTGTTTCTGCCGCCACAGTCAGTCAGTCACCTCCCAAGGAAAAAGGCTTCCTGAGACTGAGTTTTCTTCTCTTTATTAGTTTTATTAACTAGTATGTGGTGTCCAAAGTGATTTTGGGGGAACTACTACTTTCCTTAGCAGTATTCAGTGTGGTTTTTAACAGGAGGAAGAGGCTGTAATTCAGACTTCCTTCTTTCAAACCCCTTTCACTGATAACTGGTCACATAGCAGAAGTTCTTTTAGCGAACATAATTTTTCTTTTTTTCCTTTAAAAGCTGTGAATGATGAATAAGAAACACTGAGCGGTCAGGTTAAAGTACGCTAGCTTTATGCAAATCATAAGAAAAAACTGCTTATCAGATGATTTGTAATTATCGGTGCAGGTATTGCAAAGCTTGAAACAGCAATCGATCTGTTGTGTGCTGGTCTCATGTCACTAATGCTAGCTGAAAGATCTGTGGATTTCTGCACTCTTGCTTGATAGTGCTATAGAGTGTGGGGGGAGGGCGTACGTGCATGCTGCTGTAAGTTAATAGTGGTGTTGAAGAAATAAGTCTGGAGTAGATAAGGTATATTATAACAACAAGTTGACCAAGGAAAGCACTTTTTTTTTTCTTTGTTTACTCTTGCAGGTGTTAAGAGGACAGTCTCATCTTTTGCATGGTTCTTTTTTGTAGTGCTTCTCACTTGCTTACTCTGCCTGATTCACCAGTTGCCTAATTTGTCGTTCCTGTTAATAATGCTTCCTCATCAGCAGTATAAAACTCTTCTATGCTCTACCCTATTGTTATGCCACCAAGCTATTGGCATGACCATGCAATTGTTTTAGCGAACTGATAACTTAACAAACCACCAAAAAATACCCTGGGAAAATTGTGGGTTTTCAGTTGGTTCAGTTTTCCAGTGTGCTTTAACATACGGCTGCATGGGCAGTTCTCCTAGTGCAGTGATGGAGACAAAATGTAGGAAGGATTATTTGGAGGAGAGGTGGCTGTTGAAGCCTGTTTCTTTCATGAAAGAAATAGCGTAAAATCACAGTGAAAAAATTCTCACTTCCCCAGCATGTATTTTATATGCTGTTTTAAAGGTGCCTAATTATTACACAGAGGATGACTTTGTCTAACTTTCAGAACACTAATGAAATCGCTGTGGAAGAGGTTTAGTAAAAATTACTTTGAGTTTCATTAGTCATTACAAATTTATAAAAAAGGAAAACTACAATTCAGTTCGTTCTTTTTTTTACAAAAAGTTATTTTGGTTTGTGCTTTATAAATCGGCTTGACTCAAACATCTGTGTGTTTTATGTAAATGGCATTCATTTAGACTGTTTTCAAAAACAAACGTGTCAAGTTTATCTGGGTGCAGAATTTCTACTGTAGAGGTCTGTTTTGAAGGTTATATATGAGAACTGTATTCCACGGGTAGATAAAGCCTGGTTAATGTTGGTAGGTCAGCTGAATGACTGAACTTTAGCCAATAAATCTAGATTTAATTTGCATCGGCGGGGTGGGGTTAAACAGATTTATTTATTTATTTTCAATCTTATGGTCAAATTGGTCAAATTTTATTTTATTTGCAGTTGATTCAGGTAATACACCCAATTAAGAAGCCTTAAATACCAGGTTTTTTAATAAGCTCAACTTTAGTTGTCACAAAGTCAGTGAACTATGCACTTAGGTAGAAATCACTTCACTAGATAACTGCATGTAAACTAACTTCTGTTGAAATATACTGGTGACAACTGAATCTTTTGGCAAGACTCAAAATATAATTTAGGCGTTCTCTGCTCATGCTAGTTATCTGTACAAATCCTTTGACAAGGGCACGTTACCCTAGTTTTACAGCTGAGTTTGGTAATGACATTAGAAAGAGAAAGAACTGTCTAATAAGTGAAATTAGGAAACTGCTTGCTGTACCTCTTTGCTGGCTGGCATGTGGATACTATATAAAAGCCCTTTGCTGGGCAGAAATTTGGACTACAAATCAGTTTTGTGTCAGGAGCAGGATCTGTAACCAGCCCCATAGTTGCAGAAAAGTTAAAGGCATTTCAGTTCTTGAACAATTAAGTTCAACGTCTGTGCGGAATTTTCCTTGGAGAGAGTGTGTAATTAAAATGGAACTGGTAAATTAAAGTGGAACTGGTAATGCCCTTTCTACCTCTTTCATCAGTTGTCCGTTCACTTGACATCAAAGAACAAGGAGAGTTGTGTATACAGCGCAAAGTCAGTTCTAAGGTTAGGAATGTCTGATGCTCATGCTGAAATTCACCACTTCCCAGCAGTCATTGATTCCCTATCGAACAACTTAACCGTTCCAAATTTAATTTCACTACTTTGTTCCATGTCTTAAAGCTTTTTCTTTTTCATTTTAAGTAATTTTCTTGGCCTGTTACCTGAATTGTTACTGGTTTACTATCTATCGTGTTGTCTTTTGCCATCACCTGCTTCTCCAGGTCAGAACTTTAGAACTAGGAAGGGTTTTGGTGAGTCATGTAGCCCCAGGAAAGGCTCAATTAAAGATAGACTTGAATGACCTAGATATAAGCCCTCATGTTACAGAGACATTGCAACCTTCCCATGTGACTTATTTTGTTTGTTAATGATTCTTTTCCATAAGAAAGAAATTTGTTTGTTTTTCCAATATCCAAACTAAGTTTTCCTAGCTGTAACTTAAGCTGCTTTCTGTTCTTCTTTGTCCTTCAGATTACCCCTTTCCTCAATGGAACAGTCTTGTATGTATCAGAAGATGTGCTAGTATATCTGAAGTTTCCCCTCCTCTAGGCTAAATGACCCTAATTTGTTTGCTTTTTGCTTTTTAGATTGTTCAGCCTTGTGTTATATGTCATGTTTTCAGGATCTCTTATGGCTCATGTTCCACTCCTCTGGATGCTGTCCATAGGTTCACAGTGCTTCAGGTGTGGCTCCCACTCCTCCTCCAGCCTCCCTAGTACTGAAGGCCTTTTTCTCAATGAGATGACATTACTGACTCACATTCCGCCTGTGATCGGCTATAGCCTTTTCATCTTTTTCTACAGAACTCCTATATGGTCTGTTGTTATCTTTTTGTAGATGCAGTTAATTGTATCTAACTGCTGCGTCTTTCAGTATTCCGTGCATCTGGTTGGTCAAGATGATTTTTCAGTTTTTTTTCTTGTCATTTGGTGTTCTTGCAGTCCTGAGGTGGTGTCATTTGCAAACTTAACACCTGTATTCCTCTTCCCCTTCCAGAGGCAGTTGATGAAAATACTGACCATTAGACTTGAAACAGGGCTTTGGTTCCAAAGGACCTCATTCAGATCTTCTGTTCTGACAGAAAACTATTGATAAAGATTTTTGAGTATACTTTTTTTAACGAGTTTTTTTTCCAGTGTTACTACCGTTCATGTATGAATTGGTGGTAATGGCAGGAAACTGCATTTGAGGTTAGACAAAATGTTAGTTCTTAGAGATAAAACTTGTTTGGAAAAATACTACTGTCTAGTCAGATGCATGTGCTTTTGTTTCTAAGCAGGTGAGAATCTTTTCAAAATCCAGTTATCGCATCATACTATTAGGATTTGTTTGTTTTGACCTTTTACTTTTCTCATAATCTGTTTTATTAGGGTTATCGTGAGTGCAACCGTGAGGATTAAGTGTTTTCATCTCCATTTCTGTTTCTTCTTTTTTAAGTTTCACAGGGCTTCAGGTTTGCATGATAGCAGGTGTTCTCTGTCCTTTTTGAGACTTAGTATTTTTCTTTCATTTTTCAGAATGAGTACGCAACCTCAAAATCAAGATATTTTTTTTTCCCCAAGTTTTGAAAATTCTCTGGACACAGCAGACTTTAATTTATACATCAATTTTGTTTCCCATTCAAAAGCTGCTGTTCTAAAACTGCTGCTTGATACCTGGATATAATTTTTCAGCACAAAGATAGCAGTTTTACAAAACTACAGTTAATAAAATAGCCTTTCTTGATCACCTTTTTTTTGTGTTTTAGGGTTTTGACCCACCGCATCAAAGCGATACAAGAACTATTTATATAGCAAATCGTTTTCCCCAGCATGGCCATTATGTTCCTCAGAAGTTTGCAGACAACAGAATCATATCATCCAAGGTAAGGAATCAATTTGACACGGGAAAACCACTTGGTATGTTACTTAAGAAGTTGTGTGCATGTGTGTATTATGTGTAATCGTGCATATATGATATTCAGAATGAAACAAGCTCCCAACTTTTTTGAGGAAAAAGCTAGGTTGCTTCCTTTGTAGTTTTTGTCCTGCTCATCCCCCTCTCCTCAGAAGCTAAATACTAAACAATTAAGCATGTTGGTCAGAATTTCTAAAGAAAGGTAAACCAGTGTTGCCTGTGTCTGGGCGCGATGCACAGAACCACTTAAAAGGAAGGATGAAGCTGGTTGTGAGGATTTATAAGATAGCCAAATTGTAAGCTAGTACAATGCATGAAATAATCAGCAATGGACTGCAGTTGCAGATTCCCTCCTAGTGTGACCTTAGATTAGAATCAATAGAACTGATGGTGGGGATGTGTCTTGTTGCTGTAGTGTAGGAGAGAAAGTTACAGCTGCAAGAATTAATTTCTTCTCTGCTACCCAGGATGCAAGCAGCCAAATGATTCCAGCTGCTCCTATCCCAGTTGATAGGAGAACATTTAAAACTTTGACTGTAAAGGCAATGCGGTTGCTACCCCTGCTTCCCTGCTAGCTGTACTTAGAAAAAAAGAAAATAATTGGATACAGCAGTTCTGTGTGGGAGTAGGGCAAGTCCAGAAGAAGGTTTGGGGGAAGGGAGATGGAAAATGAAAAGATTTAGGTTAAGAGAGTTTAATGGGAGGAACTGAATTTCACTTAAAAATTGTTCAGTATGTCATAACTGTTCTTCTCTCTCTCTCCCTTTTTTCCCTTCAGTATACAGTGTGGAATTTTGTCCCAAAAAACTTATTTGAGCAGTTCAGAAGAGTAGCCAACTTTTATTTTCTGATTATATTTTTGGTTCAGGTAAGTTGAATAATACTCAGGAAATTGCAATTTATGTTGTGAATTCTGACACTGATTTTTTGTTCTATGAATGTAACTGTTTATAAAACAACACATTTCCAGTTTCTCTGGGAAAATAACATAACTTAAAGAATTGTGTCGAAATTTAAGTACTGTCCTTAGGTTGTATCTTCCTGAATGCTAATATTTAAGTATGCAGCTTCAAAGTCCATTGCACTGCTAGCACAGGGACTCAATTGCCTGCCTAAAAATACAATTTTAAATCTCTTAAGTTAGTGATAAAATTCCAGATGCACTTTTTGATTTTTGTGGACGTTGGTGGTGTTTGAGTAAACCAGGAGTTTTACTCTATGCATTTTGAAGTGCTTCTTGGACATTAGTGTGCAGAAATGCAGACATTTGAGTTCACTTGCGTCAGATTGGGCAGTATGCTTGCTCTTGAGCTGAGCACAGATTAGTATATATTCTCATTGTAGGTGGAATCTTGCTTTTGTAAGTCAACACACTATTGTCACACAGTTCTAAGATCCTCAAATTCAATTTGTTCAGATAAAATGAACACATAAGGATTTACAGCTAGGATTGACAGTTTGTCAGTTTTGAAGACATCAGCTAGTGCTGCTGTTGATACAGTATTGGTCAGAAATACTACTTTGGCTTTTGTAGCAGAGTGTATTTATTCTAATTAAGAACATCCACAAGTATATTGTGACAGTCTGTAAATTTTCTGTGATCTTCACACCTCCAACTCTGTAATTGTACTTGAATTCTGTTGAGCTATTGCAGACTTAGTAGATGGAAGGATAAGTGAGAGAAAGGTTGTAAGGAGAGGTAATAACTTTGGAAAGACCAATTAGTATCTGAGACACAAGATTTTGGGGTACACGAACTGTTCTTTCATTATACTGTAGAATGCTTTGAACATGTTGGTTAATCACTGTGGAGGGCTGTACGTTTACAGCATGCATCTGAAAAAGATGGTACCTCATTTGACAAAAAACGTGAGTAGTGAAGAGTTCATAAGACTTGTCCCTGATTGTGCAAGATGTCAGTAGCAGGAGCAGTTGTGCAATTTTTAATCCATTGCCTCCTGTGTCCCTTGCACTTGTTCTTTTACATCTAGAAAGAATGAACTTTCTAATAGGCTGAAAATTCCTGTGTTGTGAGTTACTAAAGTCATATAGCTAACAGAACGTGTTGCCCATCCCATCTTCCTATTTAAGGATATTGACTTTGTCATTCCCGTTATGATGTTTCATGCTGTCTAACATATTCTAGCATGTGGAAGATGGAACATAAATGTTACTTAAAGTAACCACAGACGGTGTAGCATTTTTAAAGCTTTTATTTCTTTTTAGTGCAATTTACCTCTTTAGTTCAATTTTGAGTCACATCCTTTCAAACTGTTAGACTTCTGTAATACCTAATGCGATGTCCATGAACAAATACAGATCTAAAGGCAGAACTTCTATTCAGAGAGTAATCCTGTTCTCTCAGTTTGTCACTCACGTGGATGCCCTAAATTGTATGGGAAATGTCTTGTTTGTATGTCTGTATTATTGGAAACCAAACAGGAGAAAAGCTGCAGTTGTTCATTTGTTAGAATGGAATTCTGTTTTTATTCAAATCTCACTTGGAAGTTCATTAATATCTAATACTTTCTTCTTTTTGTAAGGCAAAGGTGCCCTTAAAAGTTGATCACCATGGTATCTTCTCTGTCATATGAATCTCACATGGCCAAGATGCAGTGTCTGTCATTACCACCTTATTCTTGTTGTGTGATTTAAATTTGCAGCACAATCCAGTCCACATTGTTCACCTCACATATGCATGCCAGAAGCATGGTAACAGACTGCATTTTGGTCGCGTGAGGCTCCACACCGGTTGTTTGATGGATGTGTGTCCAGCTGTGTAGCAGGCAAAGGGCCTGTTCTGGTGAAAGACGCAAAAGAAGCAGGCTGCCATGACAATTCCACCAGCCCAAAACTTGCTCCATTTTCACATATGAGCCTCTCTTGAGAAGGAAGGAGAGAGTGTAGATGGCAGAAATGTCATGGTTAACCCTATCCAGCCAAAACTCAAATGCTTTTGGCATGGGTTTGCTTGGACAACATACTGCCAAGCTGAAATTGCAATGATACAGTTGAAGAACAGACAATATTGCAGGCTAGATCTGATGTTTCTTGTGTTCTATAAGTTGTCTGTGTTTCAGCAGAGGAACAAAAATAGCTCATGTATGTGTTGTAAGGTGGCATGATTTGTTTTCTCTATGAGGTTCTTGGCTCTTAACAGAGTAAACTTCATGTATGATTTTTTTTTTTTTCCTTCTTTAATGGTTCCCAAAGCAATGCCATAAGTCTCAGGTAAAGTGGATCAAATTAATGTCTTGGGTCTGAATAGTTCTTGTGTATATTTTCTTTACAGCACTTGACCATGTTGGTTTTTTTCCTGCAGCAGAGTAGAACCACTAACATCCCCCCCACATACAGAATTTTAGTCTATACACTGCACTTCTGGCATGCCAGCAATAACAACACAGATTGTAAAAACTGCATGTTAACTTGGGGGAACCAGAAAGGAGCAGTCTAAAAGAGTGTTCTCTAATATCTAAACTGTTGGAAATTACTATTTTTTAACAACATCCATTTCAGAAGTGAAAATAAAGTTATACTTTAAATTGCTCTTAAGCGGTAGACTGTATAGAGTATTGAAACAGCTTTATGAAATGTAGATTTCCTTCCTTTGTAATCTACTTTTGAATTAATCTTTGTAGGAAGAATGTATATCTTCCTTTTACTAAGGACTCTTAAAATTGGCACATGCATTATAAATGTGATTAAGTCTGGTCTATGCCCTAGAACCTTTGTTTGCATCATTGTTGACATGTATTTTTTAGGTGTCAGGAAGTGAGTTTTACTCCAGAAATACTGCAGAAAGTGCAGCAAAAATACAGGTTATGATGAGGACTTTGCAAAATAGTTGTCATCTTGCTTCATTGTTTGGTTTGGGGTTTTTTTTTTTGAAAGTACAATTGTAAAAGTAAAATCGGGGCTAACTTTCATATTTTCTTCTCTTTTAGCTCATGATAGATACCCCTACCAGTCCCATTACCAGTGGATTGCCATTATTCTTTGTCATAACTGTGACAGCCATAAAACAGGTAAAGGGGAAAAATCATGTAGCATGAAGTCTTTCTAAGGTAAAGTCACTTAACAAAGTCTGACCAAGATAATGTTTAGATACTAAAAATAAATCTAAAAGTTGTTATTTTTAGAAAGGATTTTATATTTAATGTTTTTAGTTAGATGCTTGAACTTGAGCATTTTGGTTAGTTGTCAGGAGCTCAGTGACTCACTGCAGTACCCTTAAATGGACAGTGAATGACTGTCAGACAGCATTTTTGTCTAAACATTACATGTCACTTGTTATAAGACCTTTTCTGAAAGCTCCTCACTTATTCCTTTGGCACACCTCACTGCATATTAAAACCAATCCTCCCACATGACACACTGAGAAGGGAGCTTGGGTAGATGAAGCAATGGTGCAGTCCGTGTTTGTCAGTAGTTAAAAGGCAAATTTTGCCCCAAGGTGTGTTTCATGGTGTAAAATATATATTAACTGTAATCCTGTACCAGGTAAAAAGTCCAGTTTAGAAAGCTTCTGGTTTTGTTTTCTTTTTCTTTGGTTGCATAAAACATTTTGGAGTGCTTTGTATCACCTGAAATAAGGAAAAAATCTTCTGAGTTCGATAGAAATCTTGTTCAAGCACCATACTACATCCTACAAAGACCTAGAGGCCCTGGAAGGAGAATGTTTAAAAAAATAAACAACAAAAAAAAAGGAAAAAAAAAAGAGAAAAATCTTCTGTTTTCTTTAAAATCTTAAAGCAAGAGGAGAAAGAAACAAGCACATAATAAAGAGGTGATGTGGATAGAAACTATAATCTCTTCTGCAGGGAGGTAATTTTCAGCAGCTATCCCCTTCAACGGGTTTGACAGTGCTGTCTGGGGAAGAAATGCAGTCATAGCAACTGAAAAGTAAGCAGGAGACTGTTACGGAGCTACAACTGGAATTTCAATTTGCCTTCTGTGCCAGTAAGACCAAAGCCACCCTGAAATAGCACAAAAGTAAAATAGCTCTAGGTTTCAAGCAGATAGAATGGTGTTTGAGGCAGATGGGATCTTAATGCTAGAGTAATATTTGAACTAACAGTTCATCTTGTTGCTGTGCAATTTGTATCTGTAGAGCGTTCTAATCCTATTCAATTGCAGTTGCTATCATCACCCCCCAAAAATCACAATGGATAAATCAATTACCACCTTGTTTCCAGATGCCTAATCTTATAATGGGAAATTTAAGATACTTACCATCACATGCAAAAAATAGAGATTCTGACATTCCTTCTAGACATTTCAAATAATTCATGACTTGCCAAGCATCAAGAGTTTTTCTGATTGTCTCACTATCTCTGCAAGGACTATTGCAACCACCTAAGCTGATCTAATGGACTCTTATGTTTATCCTACGTGCCTCAAAGTAGGCGAACAGTATTCACAAGGTGTTGTCTTGGAAAGACAATTCAGTGTGCTATTTCCAACAGGCTGCCCTTGGACAAGGATGAAAGATAAATCTTCTGTTGGAATGCACAGGGGAAAATACCCAGTATGGTCTCAAAACCAGCTCCCATTTTCTCTTAAACCAGAAGTGGAATGGGAAGCAGACTTTATGGGAAGAAACCTCTTTTGAAAGCTGCAGGGCGCTGGTTCTGTACAAAGTTACGTCAAGATAAGTGTTAAACTATATCTTGGTAGTCTGTCCAAAGATGAAGGGGAAAAATAGGAGCATTAACCGTGTGCAGGTTTGAGAAGCTTGGCAGCGGGTGGAAAATCTCTGCCCTGCTTCCAGAAAGCCAGTTAACATGACACCTCTAGCAAACCTCAAAACTCAGCCTTATTTTAATCTCAGCCAAGGAGATAGAACTTTTTCTTCTTAGAAGTGTAATTGCACCTAGGTCAAAAGAAGGACATACAAGACTGCAAAGTGATGCAACTCATGCTGTGTCATTTTGTCTATCTTTTTAGCCAGAGCGCTTTCCTCCTTATGGCTGTGAAGATGCGCATGCAGTCCTCAGAGGGGTCCAAAATTAGAAAATAAAAAAATTAAAAATAAAACAAAAATTAGAGTTGAAAAGCCCAAAACAAAATACAACAAAATAAAAGTATTGCCTAAGGAACTTTAAGGAGCTTTGTCCATTTCAATAAGTTCATAAGTATTTAGCAAATAAGCTGATTGGACACAGATGTTTACATGACTGTCAGGTAAATTAGAAACAACTACTTTGCAGGGTTTGATTAAATATAGACCTAAATTGAGAATGAAAAACCTCGTAATATAATATGCAGACCTGTTTTAATTTTGTTCTTTTCTTAGGTATGTTGATGCAATTATTTAAGCAGGACTTAAGAATATAATTTAATTGAGGCATTTTAATCTTTAGTTTCTGTTCATGCAATTAAGCAACATTCCCTGTATTCCTATTGCATCTTTTTAACAGTATTTTTGCAATATTTGCAAGTGAGGATAAGGAACTCAAAAATCCCGCAGTAGGTAAATTTTGGGGGAATTTAAACTGACCACAGGAAGTTGGCTCTTAAGAATTCCCTGGTGCGAGGTGTCACCCTTGTGTTGTTGGCAATAGGTGTCAGATGGAGAAAGCGCTGAAATCTGTACTTTCTAAAGAAGGTAAGTTTCAGTTCTTTGCCAAATGTCCATATTGCTCAGCTGTTCAGGTTTATGAGACAAATGCCCCAAGGTTACTGGATGTGAGTTAAATCCTCGTTTGCTTCTGTCAGTCACCTTTAACAAGGAGCTGTAGGTACTGACTCTTGCTTTTTCATACTGAGTAGGAACGACTCTTAAAGAGTCTTACTTCAGGGTTTTAGGATTCTGATTTCCCAGTATCTGTGTGGCTGCTATTACTACACATTACTTAATTATTTATTTTTAAGCAGTTGGCATATAAAGCTTCCCCTTTTTTTTTTTTCTTTAAGCCTAGGTAGTGTAGTTGTGCTGCCCTTACTCCTTTGTGCTGCTAACAGTGGAGGTATATGAAGGTAGAGCTGCAAAACTATACTTCTAACATGCTAAATTCATCATATAACTTTCCCCCAAACTCCAGTCAACTACATAATTCTCCAAACTGCATCTGCATTAGTACTCTTTGTATTATGACAGTCATATATAATGTTTGTAGCGTTCCAAGATGAGTTGGGATTATGCCCGCTGTTTCAGGGGCCCCCTTCTTCTGGCTGCAAACTTCAAGGAAGTGGTTTTAACTCTCACGTTTTTTTATACTTACAGAAAAGCATTTTAGGAAATGTCTCTATTATTCTAAATCAGTTGTAGGAGTCTTGCCAGGATGTGAGAGGCAACTGAACTTCTTGCAGAGAACAATCCATTTCTTGTGCTTGCTCGTGGGGCTTTCCAGACAGTACCTAGACTTGGGCATCAGAGATGGGCTATTGAGAATCATGCTATTAGATTAAGTGAGCAATGTATTCATAGTATAGGAAACCAGAAAGGGAATAATATACCTGGATTCACTCTCATGAATGTTTGCACACCTGTGTGCATGGGATAAAGGGTGACTAAAGAGGTGCTGAATATCAGGTAAAGGAAACCCTGCTTAATTTATCCATTAAAAACTCAGTCGCTGCAAACTGTTGCATTAGGACTCTCAAACAACTAAAACCTTCTCAGTCATCTTCTCTTGCTATACAGAGCTGATGTGTGAACAGTATGTCATACAAAATTAAGAAATCTTAAGATTTCATGCATATGCTATGGCAGTAACTGTAAGAAGTGCTATATGGTGTGACATGAAGTAATTTCAGTCTGTTACTTCGCTTAAAAAAAAAAAAAAAATCCGTAAGAGAGACTGGGAGCAAGCATTCCCAGTTTTGTGGTATATTAGTCCATATAGATAAAAGATTCAGTGAGTGCTTGTTCATCACCTCTCCTGTGAAGACAGGCTGAGAGAACTGGGGTTGTTCAGCCCGGAGAAGAGAAGACTCCAGGGACACCTTGTAGCAGCTTTCCAGTATCTGAAGGGCACCTACAAGAAAGCTGGAGAGGGACTTCTTACAAGGGCATGTAGTGGTAGGACGAGGGGGTATGGCTTCAAATTGGAAGAGGATAGATTTAGAATAGATAGTAGGAAAAAATTGTCACTCTAAGGGTGGTGAGGCGCTGGAACAGGTTACTCGGGGAAGTTGTGGATGCCCCATCCCTGGAGGTGTTCAAGGCCAGGCTGGATGGGGCTTTGAGCAACCTGGTCTAGTGGAAGGTGTCCCTGGCAATGGCAGGGGGGTTGGAACTAGATGATCTTTACGGTCCCTTCCAACCTAAACCAGTCTATGATTCTATGATATTGTCTGCAGGAAATGTCACTGCCTGTTTGTTTTAACAGAGCATGGGACCACTAAGTTTCTTCACCACTTCTGCTACTTTATTTGCCTTTACTTATTTGTGTGAAATGAGTGAAAATTAAGAGGTTTCCCAGGTCCTTGAGTAACAGCTGTTGTAGAAATTCAAGAGAAGTATTCGATTATGCAGCAAGTAATTTGAAGCACATTTGCTTAGAAAATATTTGTTATGCTTCATAGGTTTCTTGCTTAAAAAATAAATTTGTATGTGTTTTCCAAAGGGTTATGAAGACTGGCTACGACATAAAGCAGACAATGAAGTAAATGGTGCTCCGGTTTATGTTGTTCGAAGTGGTGGCCTTGTAAAAACTAGATCTAAAAACATTCGGGTATGTGCCTAAGGACAAATTGAAAATTGTGTTTCTATTGCATAGCTAAAGCTCTTGTTTCATTACTAATCATTGTGGCCTGTTTCATAATGATTTGGCAGCAATGCTGAAATTAATTCTTCACTTTTAGAACTGTTTGTACACTTCTCGTTTGTGTTCACTTCATTAGGTGGGGGACATTGTCAGAGTAGCCAAAGATGAGACTTTTCCTGTTGATTTGGTGCTTCTGTCATCTGATCGAGTCGACGGTTCATGCCATGTCACTACCGCAAGTTTGGATGGAGAGACCAATCTTAAGGTCTGGGTCACTGCTACGAAATAGAATGTAGTTAGTTTGCAATGCCATTTTCATTTCAGCCTGTTGAAATAGCCCCCATGCCCGGTAGTCCCGTATCATTAACTTAATGGACTCTTTTACAGACGCATGTTGCAGTCCCAGAAACAGCAGTGTTACAGTCTGTTGCCAACCTGGACAAACTTGTAGCTGTTATAGAATGTCAGCAGCCAGAAGCAGATCTGTACAGGTATCACTTTATTAGTAAATATTTTGAAATTAAATCAAAATGAAGTGTTCAATTTTAGGAATGTTATGGCTCTTGCTTGGATTAAAATAGCTTCAGGCATCTGCTTGAATTTTAGGCTTTAGTAATGAGCAGAAGTGTATAAATATATGTACTTACTGAAAGTTGCATGGGGCAAGTTAAATTTGAGTTATTTCAGTAGTAAATCAGAAATTACAGGATATTTGCCTTTTGTATTTTAATCATGACACCTATGTACGTTTCTGTTCTGTTCTGTTGTTTCCAAATTTAAAAAACTAAATGACCTATGAGAAAGAGTTATACAAGGCCCTGCCAGGAGATTTCAGTACTATGTAGTATTTTTTTTAAATGGAATTAACTCAAACTGTAGGAAATTGTTGTAAGCTTATGTTAATTCTAAGGACATGTGTTGGTCACATTTATTTTGCTTATGCTTAAGAGAAGATTTGAACTCCATTCTTCAGCAGCAAAATCATAGATATCAAGTAGTACTTTTGAAAATCCAAGTATATCATAGCAGTTATTCCTAAGTAAGCTTTGGGATCTTTGAGAAATATTAAGGTCTTAAAAACTAAGATACTTAGTTTGAACAGCTGTTCAAATATTTTATTTTTAGTTCAGAACACCATATTAAGGTGCAATTACTATAGAAGTTTCTATCCCTATTTGTAGTTGGGGTCATGCTAAATATGCAAGGGTCAGATTTTAAAAACAGAGTGGAGTTGCTTTATTAAATGAAAAATTACTATTTCTGATGGATAATATGCTAACTTATTTGTTAAGGAATTATGTCTCACTGAAACAACTCAATCTGTTTTAACTAAGAAATATAATATTTTATGGTTTTATTAATGAAACCTAGTAGATTTTCTCAAATGACTGTTCTTTTGAAGGATGTTTCTGTTGTTAAATCTCTCTTGTAAAATTATTGCCAGTGTTGTCATATTGTTTTAGTTTGATTGTTAATAAAAGTTGGTTATGTTGCATTTGTGAACCATAAATGACTTTTTTTGTAAATATAGATGAGTTTTTTTTACATTTTTGAATCTGTGTGTAGATATTTCTAACATATGGCCATCTTTCATAGATTTGTTGGAAGAATAACTATAAGTCAACAAATGGAAGAAATTGTACGGTAAGTAAAATTTTATAAGATTAATGTTTAGAACTGATGGAGATGGTTAAAATCACGACAATCACAAAAGAGTTACTGTTGAGTATACAAAAGGGAGGGTTTTTTCTACTGAAATTATCAATTGTAGCTGCACACTTTAGATGGAGATGAGAAAAAATTAGTGAAAGTTTGTTCATTCCTGTCTAGTTTTTCAAATTTAATGGGAGAGTTCTGGAAAGCTTGGCTTTTCTGAAGGGGATAATATTTAGGCACTGTTAATCAGATGGTAACTTTGTTCCTGTTTGTTATTTAAAACATGTATTGATCTTAAACATTTTCCAGTTGCATATTACATAGACTACAACAGATCCTGTTACCTGTTTATCAGAGGCACTGGGCAGGTGTTTTTGCAGTTGAAATTCCTAGAAATTCTCAGTCTGTTTTAACAAAGCCTCTACTACAAATTTGTAGGTTTTAGCATGTATTTCAAACTATTGTATTAGCTGGACTGTAAAGATAAGTGCTTACATCTGTAATAGTCAACATATAATTGTGTTCATCACATCAAGCTGTGTGCACATGATCGTGTGCTCCCAGCCTTTCTCTGAGAAGTCCTACTTGCAAGTAGCATACACCTAAACACACGTGAAAATATAAAAATAAAGACGTGAAGCCACTTACAGACCTACATGTGGACTTCCTCAAAAGATTGCTAATTGTGGTGAGTTGGCCTCGGCTCGCAGTCAAGCATCCACACAGCTGCTCATTCACTTCCCCCCACCTCACAGGACAGGAGAGAAAATGGGGAGAATAGGACTGGAAGGTCATCGTTTGAGATAAAGACAGGGAAATCACTCAAGAAATGGCCAGTTTTCAGGAATATTTATTGTGCAAGTTACTTAATTGTTTTCTCTTGAGAGTTCTTGACAATCAAGCTTTCAAAAACATTGGTCACATTGTCTTAAGGTATGAAGTGCTATGTTATGATGTATAAATGTGTCACAGAAACAGATAAATCTGTTATGATTCTTTAACTCTTCTAATGTCCAAAATATTATCCTTTACACTTTTTTTTAGTGAAGTTCCTACCTGAATCAAATATTAAAGCAGTATTATTTTCCATGTAATGTGAGCCTTCAGTCTGAAGAATTGAAAGTTTTTCAATCTGAGCACCTCCTATGAGGCTGGCAAACATCTTTCGGTTTTAGACAGGAGTGACATAGAGTTCAGAGTGAAGCAATGATCTTTCAGTGGTTTTGCAAGAACTATGGGAATGTAGAAGGCAGATCACTTGGCCCCAAGTCCAATGCCTTGGCCATCCCCACAAAAAAAAAAACACCTAACCCCTCCAGAAACCCACTCGGCTGTCTTCTAAGGTCGCTTTATGAGCTACTTCACTCAGAGCTTTTCAGAGTTCATTACTGCCAAGCTTGACAGGTTCAGCTTTGGGATAATCTATCAAAATAATTTAGTTGACAACATAGGGAAAATAGTTTCCAACTAGGGAAAGTGCCCTGCTGGATCTGTTGTTTGTCAACAGGGAAGGTCTTGTGGGGGATGTGATGGTCGGAGGCCGTCTTGGCAACAGTGACCACGAAATGATAGAGTTCTCAATTCTGGGAGAAGCAAGGAAGGGGGTCAGCAGAACTGCCACCTTGGACTTCCGGAGGGCGGACTTTGGGCTCTTCAGGAGCCTGGTTGAAAAAGTCCCCTGGGAGGCAGTCCTCCAGGGCAAAGGAGCCCAGGAAGCCTGGATGTTTTTCAAGAAGGAAGTCCTAAAGGCGCAGGAGCAGGCTGTCCCCATGTGCCGGAAGACAAGCCGTCGGGGAAAAAGACCGGCCTGGCTAAGCAGGGAGCTAGTGTTGCAGCTTAGGGAAAAAAAGAGGATATATGGCCTTTGGAAAGAAGGGCAGGCCGCTCAGGAGGACTACAAAGAGGTAGTGAAGCTATGTAGGGAAAAAATTAGGAAGGCCAAAGCCCAGCTAGAACTAAACCTGGCTTCTGTTGTCAAGGACAACAAAAAAAGTTTCTATAAATATATTGGCAATAAAAAGAGGACTAAGGATAATCTCTGTCCTCTAGTAGACCAGGCTGGTAACGTATTGACTAAGGACAAGGATAAGGCTGAGGTACTTAATGCCGTCTTTGCCTCAGTCTTCAGCAGTAGGACCAGTTGTTCCTTGAGTTCCCTAACCCCTGAGCTAGAATACAGGGATGGGGAGCAGAATGAAGCCCCTGTAATCCAAAGGGAAATGGTGAGGGACCTGCTTCAGCACCTGGAGGTGCACAAATCTATGGGGCCGGATGGGATCCATCCAAGGGTACTGAAGGAGCTGGCGGAAGTGCTCACCAGGCCACTCTGCATCATTTATGAACAGTCCTGGATAACCGGGGAGGTCCCAGCTGACTGGAGGTTGGCAAATGTGACACCCATCCATAAGAAGGGCCGGAAGGAGGATCCGGGGAACTATAGGCCAGTCAGTCTGACATCGGTGCCTGGGAAGGTCATGGAACAGATCATCCTCAGTGCCATCACACGGCACATGCAGGAGAACAAGGTGATCAGGCCCAGTCAGCATGGGTTTGTGAAAGGCAGGTCATGCCTGTCAAACCTGATCTCCTTCTATGATGAGGTGACCCGCTTAGTGGATGAAGGAAAAGCTGTGGATGTTGTCTACCTGGACTTTTGCAAGGCTTTTGACACCGTTTCCCATAGCATTCTACTGGAGAAACTGGCTGCTTGTGGCCTGGACAGGTGTACCCTTCGCTGGGTAAAAAACTGGTTGGATGGCCGTACCCAGAGAGTGGTGATAAATGGAGTTAAATCCAGTTGGTGTCCAGTGACAAGTGGTGTCCCCCAGGGATCGGTGCTGGGACCGGTTCTCTTTAATATCTTTATTAATGATCTGGATGAGGGGATCGAGTGCACACTCAGTAAGTTCGCAGACGACACTAAACTGGGGGGGCGTGTTGATCTGCTTGAGGGTAGATTGGCTCTGCAGAGAGATCTGGACAGGCTGGACAGATGGGCTGAGGCCAATGGTATGAGGTTCAACAAGGCCAAGTGTCGGATCCTGCACTTGGGTCACAACAACCCCATGCAGTGCTACAGACTGGGGGCGGAGTGGCTCGAAAGCTGCCTGGCAGAGAAGGATCTGGGGGTGTTGGTGGACAGCCGGCTGAGTATGAGCCAGCAGTGTGCCCAGGCAGCCAAGAGGGCCAACAACATCCTGGCCAGCATCAGGAATAGTGTAGTGAGCCGGAGTAGGGAAGTAATCATCCCCCTGTACTCGGCACTGGTGAGGCCTCACCTCGAGTACTGTGTTCAGTTTTGGGCCCCTCACTACAAGAAGGACATTGAGGTGCTGGAGCGTGTCCAGAGAAGGGCTACCAGGCTGGTGAGGGGTCTGGAGGACAAGCCTTATGAGGAACGACTGAGGGAGCTGGGGTTGTTTAGCCTGGAGAAGAGGAGACTGAGGGGTGACCTTATCACCCTCTACAACTACCTGAAGGGAGGTTTTAGAGAGATGGGGGCTGACCTCTTCTCCTACGTGGCAAGTGATAGGACAAGAGGAAACGGGTTCAAGTTATGTCAGGGCAGGTTTAGATTGGATATTAGGAAGCATTTTTTCACTCAAAGGGTTATTAAACATTGGAATGGGCTGCCCAGAGAGGTGGTGGATTCACCATCCCTGGAGGTGTTTAAGAAAAGGGTAGATGAGGTGCTTAGGGACATGGTTTAGAAGTGGGTGTTTTTAAATCAGGGTAGGTTAACGGTTGGACTTGATGATCTTAATGGTCCCTTCCAACCTCACTTATTCTATGATTCTATGATATAACAGAGCCAGTTTAAAGGGAGTGTGAAAAATAATTGCAGGTTCTGACTACTGGTGGAGCTGTATCTTCTGACTGTCAACAATAAACTTGTCTAGTCTGTGTTGCACTGATTCAGGTTTTATATTTTGGGTTTGTCAGACTGGTTTTGCAAGCTGCAAAAAACACTTGAATCCAGAAATATACATTAGGTTTCTTATTTAAAAAAAAAGGTTAAATGCTTGAGCATTTGGTCCCTTTTATTTCAAATTTTCAGTTAAAGTTTGTGTCTAGCCTAAAACATTAACATGTGTGTATCATTTAAAGAATGTATTCTAATCCGTGTGTATAACTGGTGCACATAGTATTTGTGATGGTAACCGTCAACGTTTACAATAACATTTAAGTTAAATGTTGAACTGAGAGGTGGGGTCCTTTTAAAGGAACTTCAGGTATAAGAGCTTTGTTTATATAATAGTGATCATGGACTGCCTGTGGTACAGCTGATGAAAAAGTAAGACAAACCCAAGGGCTTGTATGCTGTAGCACTTAATATATGATTTTTAATTCTCTTGTTTATACCCAGTAGGTCAACCTGGCCACTGCAGTTGTTCAGTTTCTGTTTTCATTTGAAACACTGGCAAAAATAGTGAATGCACCTTTTTCTTATTTGAAACCAACTGTGCTGGCAGTTTCTAAAGATGATAGAGCCGCTGGAGTAGAACATGCAGCTTTAACCTTATATGAACCTTGATTCTAACTGGACCTTTATTTTCGCAGCGCTGTTTACAGTTAACTTAGCCAATGAAATGAATGTATTATTGTGGTGTGATAGATATGAGGAGAAAACATTTATGAAATTTTACTCTTGTCTTAGGAAGCAGAACTTGCACTGTTGTGGTGGTGTAATGTCCATCTAATTGTTTGTTTCTCTAGTATGAATAGCTTCTGAACTTGCTAGATCATTTCAGTTTGACAGAGGGCAGAAGTGAGATAGCTAAAATATCCAGACCAAAAACAGCACTCCTTTTGCACTGTGAGCTCAACAGGTTTTTTGCCTGCTGTCTTCTCAAGTAACTTGCAGGTCTCTCTGAACCAGCCATTTGATATATTTAGCTCAATCACTGATTACGGGATATTGAACAGTGGTGAGAGAGTGTGGCAGTGGCCAAAGGGAGATGTGAAAGGAAATGGAGAGCTCTGTGGAGATGTGAGTTGAGGTGTGGTAAAAGGGGTAAGAGGACTGAAGATGGACCTAAATGAGGATGGGGCTGGAGTTGTTGCAGTGGGAATTCATAGGGTATATAGGACCACTTTGCATAGGAAACCGGGTTTCATTAATCCTACAGAGTACAGAACAACTGATTTTTAAATCCTGATATGTCTATTTCTTTTTAGACCTCTTGGGCCTGAAAGTCTCTTACTTCGTGGAGCAAGATTAAAAAACACTAAAGAAATATTTGGTTTGTAGACACCTAAATATTTAAAGAGTATTCTGTCCTTAAAACATGTTAATGAAATGTGCTTTAATTCTACTTGAACTGAAGAAACTGTAATAATCTTGCTGACTGTTACCTGAGGGGATATGATTATAGATGAAAGTAATGATATTATGCTGAAAAATCTCTTAAGGATATAAAGTTCCAGCTCTGCTCTATGAAAATACTTGAAGTGGTTTGATTAATGAATAACTTAACTTCAATGGATAAATGACTGTGGTTACTGTTACCCATTGTTCAAGCCTTTCTCCTGAGATTTACCATTCCGATTTCCATAAAATACATATTGAAGAGCAGTACAGTCGTAATAATGAACAGCGTTTTAGTAGGTGTTAAAATTACTTCAGTAGTACTGTTTTATTGTAGCAGAATATTGCAAATACTTACTAAATACAGTCTCACCATTGTACTGAAGTAAACACAAAAGTAAGATTGCATCTTGATTTTACCCTACGTCTCTCAAAACGACAAATTCTGCAAACTGTATATATGCAGAGAATAAAATATAACTTTCCCTCTTGCTTTCCTTCACAGGTGTTGCAGTGTATACAGGTATGGAGACAAAGATGGCATTAAATTACAAGAGTAAATCTCAGAAACGGTCAGCAGTAGAAAAGTATGTTTATTTTCTAATGTCTTTCTTATTTGTAGAGTTTTAACTTAGTTTTTCCTTGGTAACTTTAAAACCCCGATGATCTCCTCATTGGGTTGTATGCAAGGGAAGAGAGTGTAATTGCTTTGCCTTCAGTAGAAAGCTATAAAGATAAAATGTGTTTCTTGATATTTCATCCTTTTTTAATTTATCAACAGTGTACAAAGTTGAAATACCCAAGCATAAACAGGAATAAAGCAGAAAAAGATAGTTCAGGAGGTTTGTTTTTTCTGAGATGTGGAGGTGATTTAATGGTAGGTGCAATGCTGCTCAAACTAGGTGCTTGGAGATAGTTTTCACAATTCCAGCCTCTGCTGTTGTGTGCATCCTTTACTGTAAAACTGCATATGCCTTTAAAGAGGATGGATTGAAATGAAGTCTCAATTGCTTGCAAATATTTGTCCTGAATCCTAGTATTTGATATAATGGAAAATACTTGTGTTTCACATAGAGTAAAGGATATAGCCTATCCAGATATGTTTTGCAGTGAATGTTGCTGCTAGCACAAGTCGCAGGCTGAGTTTTAAAAATCTTTGCTTGTAGTTACAGTATAGGTGTTACTATAATAGAGATTTGTATGTTGAGCCTCGTGAATTATTTTAAAAGGAAAAGTAGTTCTGATACGTTGCCTTTATTCCAATTACTAAAAATCTGAGATGGCCTTCTGGCATTCTTTTGCAAACAGAAGATTGATTATTCTTCTATAGCTAGATACAAATAGAACTCTACAGTGCACAAGAATAGTTCAGTCATCAAAGCAAGGGGTGGGAAAATGGTCTGTCTAGCATTACAGAATATAAAGGCAAGTTTGATTATATCCTGGTCACGGCATGGCCTAGCTTAAGTAATCAGATGCAAATGATAGTGGTCTTCTAACTGCAGAAGACGGTGAAGCCTTGGATTTACCCAGTGGTTGTTTGTACTGCCTTCTCAGCCTTGCTAGATACTCAGGGAAGCGGGGGAGGATGTCAGCCCCCAAAATCTTGGACAACAGGTGTCACACAAGTCAGCTGTTGGGGTATTCTTGCACCTTAATCTAGTCTTCATATTGCTAAATGTAGAGGATATCTTAGTCAGATGTAGATTTCCTTTTGCTGCTGTTGCTTGTTTGTCACATGGAAACTTTATATCCATGTCAAACACAGAAAACATTTAAAAAAAATAATTGTCCAATAAGTTTTTGATTGATTCATGCAACCACAGTGTGTCAACAGATTAAGTAAAATAAACTACTTTTTTGCCTGTTTGTAGGTCCATGAATTCCTTTTTGATTATTTATCTAATAATCCTCCTCTTTGAAGCTATTCTGAGTACTATTTTAAAGTATGCATGGCAAGCTGAAGAAAAATGGGATGAGCCTTGGTATAATGAAAAAACAGAGCATGAAAGAAACAGCAGTAAGGTAATGTAGTTCTACTCAGTTGCATATTGTTGGAACCCTCAATCGCTATACTGAATGTGACATTTATTATGTCCCTATTCTTGGATTTAAGTGTAATTACCACATGATCCAGTTGCAAGTCTGTATGCTATTGTCTCAGTCTTTCTAACAGTTAGTCCTATGTAGCCTCACCCTTGTGTAGAAATATCGTACCTCTGTTACTGGTTGGACTTTTCTTCCTTTATGAAAAAACCAAACTTTTTGAAAATTTCGAGTTTTGTTAGGACATATTTCTGGTGTTCTATGTTCTTACTATAGTTATTGTTCTTTTGGGTGTATTTTGTAATTTCTTAAATGAAAAGAGGAGGAGGGCAGCTGTTGTTGTGCACATTCTGTTGCAGTGATTTCACAGTTCAGGCATTTTGGACATTCTGTGATGTTAAGATTGGTCAGACAATTTTGTAAGGCTGTAATTTTGCTCAAGCTCCTGCTTGCCTTCTCACTTTTCTGTAGAGATTGGAAGGATGCTTTGAAGTGTTCCTTAAGTCTGCAGTTCTGAGAAGTGTCCTTTTTAATCATTATGTATTTTTCTGTGTTCTGTTTAATTTTTGATTTCTGTGTGACTCTGCCTTCTTCCAAAGCAGTTCAGGAGCTGGTTGGAGCTGATTCTAAGACGTATAGGGGATTTTCAAAGCGCAGAATAATTTGAAATCCAGTTTTCACATGTGGTGTGGTGTCAGATGTTTAACACCCGCTCCCCACCACCACCATCCCCATGTCCTAGAGAGCTGAGAATCAAATGCACTCACTAGGTGCCACGTGTGCAAAAACGTCCAAATCCCAAGTCAGGAGAGTTCTGTTATAAGTGGAGTGAAACTTAGGGTTAGTACATAGTGATTCAAGAAGGAAAAAGAATTAATTTGAGAGTGTCTTTGATTCAAGGAGAGTTAAGAGTTTACTGGCATTTCAGTAGAACGTGCAGCTTTCTCAGAAGCTTGTCATGCACAGTGTTTTTGTGGCTTTACTGGAAAAAATATTTTTATCTCAAAGCGGTGTTTTGTTTAAAACTATGAATTCAGATTATCACTACAGTTATTGAGAAATTTTTCATGCATTCTGAAATAGTCTTATCTAAAAGTGTCACTGCTGAAAAGTACTAAATGAATTTAAAAGTCTTCAAATTGTTTAGTGACTTTTATTTTTAGTACCTGCACCCACTTAACATGCTTTCAACTGTTTGAGGTTGTCAGTCAAGTAAATTCTTGGCTCCTCTTAGGTTGAAGTAGTTGCTATGTAAGTTAGACGAGCCTGTGGAGCCTTTTCAGTTCCGAATAGCATCGGGATAAGTATTTACTCAGTCTTTCCATTCCTTTACCTTTGCCTTCAAGGAGCATACCATCTGTATTTCTGCAACGTCACTCTCCCTCTATCATGTCTTTGTTTTTCTCTCTCCCTTGTTTACTTCCACAGTCTGCTTTGCATTTCTCAATATGCTGACATCCTTACTTGGAGTGCTTTCTCTGTTCATCTGTCCTGGATTGTGTAGATTGTTATTTAATAGACAGTGCTTGAAGAAACTCACTAATCTTAGTAATTGTCACTTCTCAGTATATCTTCTCTTACATGAGTTACTGCTTTCAGTCTTTATCTGTCTCTTCTGGTTTAGTTTGGAAGATCTCTTAAGGCACAGAACTTCCTGAGGTTTTGTCAGACATCTTAATTATTGGTACTTTTATTAAGTAATTAGAGCAACACTCCCTGATTAGAAAGAACATTTAGCTTTGCAAACTGTTGACTACTTCTATACTCCCTTTCTTCAAAAAGTTCTCCTACACCAATATCTGGTAGAGTTGAAAGAGATGTCCCAGTTTTTCTCGTTGATTGCTCAATATTCAAGTGTTGATAAGTCTTCCCAAAGTACAATTTAGATATTGAGTTTGTGCAAATGAAAAAGAGAGTTCGAGGAGACTGTAATGTTGCACTTTATACTTTGTTAAAATTGTCATACTTAAAGAGAAATTTCTATCCTGTTACATAGCTGTTTACCCAAAACGTATGTGTTGAACGCAATGATTTGAAGAGGCAAAAAAGAAGTCTGTGCCATTGAAATCCACACTGTCTCTCTCTTGTCATCTAGTGTGGATCACCCACGTCACTGGGGAATGCCCGTAGGCAGGAACCCTCTTGTTGCTCTGCTGTCCCAAACTAATACAGAATACTAACAGATTCCTCTGATGCCATGGAGTATCAGTTGTTTGGCTTCACCTTTTATGGTTCCTTGGAAAAGCCTATGAATGGTGCTGTTTGGAATGGGGAACACATTTGTTTTTTCAGACCCAACTCTTTCAAGAGACCTGTTTGAAAACAGATTCACTATGACATTTAATATTAATTGGCAGCCCTCCGGTCAGATTCAGTAGAAAGGACAAAAATTAATAAACTTGCAAATTGAAACATCCAGTCATAGCTTAAGGCAGTCTTTTTGCATCAGTCTGAAGGCACGTTGCTGGGGCAACCTGGAAATACCTGCATTGTCCCTGTGTGTGTTCTCTCTCTCATGTGTACATGGGACTTGGTCTCCTCCAGCTCTGTCAATTTTTCATTTTTCATACATATTGAAACATACCTAAGTAACCATGTTTCACCTGATTGCTGCAGTAATCTTTACTTTTTCTCTTTCTCTTGTAGATTCTGAGATTTATTTCAGATTTTCTTGCTTTTCTGGTACTTTACAATTTTATCATACCTATTTCACTTTATGTGACTGTTGAGATGCAGAAATTTCTTGGATCTTTTTTTATTGGCTGGGATCTTGACCTCTATCATGAAGAAACAAACCAGAGAGCACAAGTGAATACTTCAGACCTCAATGAGGAATTGGGACAGGTAGAGTAAAAACTACATTATCTCTTCTTTTTTTTAACCTTCTGTTTTCTACTTATTTTTTAATATTAAAATTCATTACTGCAGACTTTTTATTGGTTGCACTTTGATTACTGATTAATTTGAAAGCAAGGTATAAATACTGGATGGCAGAAATTAAAACTTTTAGATGATCAAAAAAAGGTGTAGAGAGTGGTTTTGGTTTTTTTTTTTTTTTTTCCTTCTAGTGAGTATATGCAACTCCAAGTCTGTTTTTTGTTTTATTTTACAAAAGGTAGAGTATGTGTTTACAGACAAAACTGGTACATTAACTGAAAATGAGATGCAGTTTCGGGAGTGCTCCATTAATGGCATAAAGTACCAAGAAGTCAACGGTAAACTAACTCCGGAGGGGTTTTCTGAAGATTCTCCAGATGGAAATAGGCATAGTTTGGTAAGACTTTTTTTTTTCCCCCATTAGGCATTCTAGGTAGAAAGTGTTTTATTTCAGGGAAATAGTCTTCTAGCATTGGCATGTTTTAAAAAATCCGATTTTCTGAATAATTTGAAGCTATTAAGTGTTACTGAACAAATAATATTTGTTAAACACGTTGAGATGTGATTACTTAACGTGGAATAGTTGGCAGATTTTTAAGTAAAAACATACTCGAATATGTTAAAAACTGGGCTGATATCTAAATGTTACAAAAAGTTTTTTTTCTTTCTTCTAGATGAAAGAGGAAGAACTGTTCTTGAAAGCAGTTTGTCTTTGTCACACAGTGCAGATCAATGCAGATCAAACAGATGGTGCTGATGGTCCCTGGCATGCCAACGGAATAGCGTCCCCATTGGAGTATTATGCTTCTTCACCAGATGAGAAAGCTTTAGTTGAAGCTGCAAGCCGGTGAGTTGTACTGCCAAAATTCTCTAATGTAGAAACTGCCACCAGGGCAGGCGATTCATGGTAAAAACAACCTTAGAAATTGCTCAGAAAGTCTGTAAAGCCCAGGGCCTGGCACTGTCAGTTTGCTATGAAAAATACACAAAAACCTAGGAATATTATAAAGTGATGATTTAAAATGTTTATGGAAATCCTTGAGAAATTATAGGGGACGGAGTATGTTGCTATTAAAATACTGTAGAAAGCAGGCATTCTTCAATTTCTCTAGAAATAGGGAACAGTAATGAGGATAAGAGTCTCTTATTTTCTTCCCCCCACCCCCAACAATCAATCGGCATTCATTTAAATTAATGATTAAATGTATATTTTCTTGCCATTTTAGGGTTGGAGTAGTATTTACTGGAACTAGTGGGGACACTATGGAAGTAAAAAGTCTTGGAAAACCAGAAAGGTATTCATTTTTGTTCTTGTTTCTTTTGAAGGACAGAACAGTAGTGAAGACTAATACAATGTTCTCCTTTTAATTCTCTCTGTTCATTAGAAAACCTTACCTTTCCACAGCATGCTCTTTTTAATGATTTTCCCTTGACATCTTCAAGATAGCTTGCATCTTATTCCTTGCCAATTGAAACTGAGATGCAAGAATTTTGTGAGTTATTCTGTGTAGCTGTGTTGTTATGTTTGTATCTGTACCTGTTCCTCAAAGTTTGAGACTGTGGTAGAGTTGGAAAACTGGATTGCTTATTAAAGTCTTACAGTTTGTGTAAGTTCAAAAAGCTGCCAGAATCACTCATGTATGCATAAGCTAATTACATATTTTAAACTTTCCCAAAATGAGTAGAATTTTTTTTTATAATTGTATATCTGCAGTATGTCATAACACATTTTATCCGTGTGATCTTTGTCAGTTAGTTGGCAGTACTTTAAACTTCAATGTCTAAAATTTAATTTTCTAAACTAGTGGTAACACAACACAAAATAGTCTGGTTATCAGGGAACATACACTCTTTTTTGACTGTGTAGATTGTTTACAAGTGTTAGAAATAAAATATAGTTTTCAAAGTTACACCTGAAGTAACAATAGAAGGATAAAGGAATAGGTAGGAGCTGATTGTAATCTCCAGATGTAAAGCTTGTGTTAGTGAAACTGCTACTGGTAGAAGAGCCTTTTATTCATATAGAATGGAATTAAATGTATATAAAGTGATGAAAAGCAATCAATTGCACAAACACCAATAGCAGTAATTGTTTGACAGTGGTAGCATTACTTTTAGAGTTGCTATATAAAAATGACACTTTGGGAAAAGCTCTGTGGTGTAAGTGTATATTTAGAAGTAATTGTCTTTGGAAATTTATTTCTAAAAATTTTTCCTTCCCCTTTCCTCTTCTATGAAATCACAAAATACAGGTACAAATTGCTTCATGTTTTGGAGTTTGATCCAAATCGCAGACGAATGAGTGTCATTGTAGAGAGTCCCTCAGGTAAGCGAGCAGAAGATGCACAAGCTGCAGTTGAGAACTGCAATTGAGTATGTATTCTTAATTTCTGTTCTATTGTACTTTTTAGGGGAAAAGCTTTTATTCACAAAGGGAGCAGAATCTTCCATTCTTCCTCGTAGTAAGAGTGGAGAAATAGATAAAACAAGAATACATGTGGATGAATTCGCTTTGGTAAGTCTATATGTTTGCCCAGGTGATTATAAGAAAGTTCTTCCAGTACAAATTCTGTGACTTGAAGTGAACAAATTGCAGGTGACACCTTGTTAGGTCAGAATCTTGTCTACTCTGAATGTAGTCTTTTATTTTTTCACAGAAAGGACTACGAACTTTATGTGTAGCCTACAGAAGATTCACACCTGAGGAGTATCAAGAAATTGGCAAACGCCTTCGTGAGGCCAGGACTGCCTTACAACAACGGGAAGAAAGATTAGCAGATGTATTCAACTTCATAGAAAGGGATCTGGAATTACTTGGGGCTACAGGAGTAGAAGACAAGTATGCAACGGAGTTTCTGTTAACTACACTCAAAAAGATAGCGAGTTCAGGATTTATAACTGCAATATGATGTGTACCATGAAAAACTCTACCACCACCACCAGTTCTATGCTATTCTTGTTTAGTATGTTTACCACTCTTTGGCTCGAGGAGCATTCAAAACATGTGTGCCAACTGATTTTGGCTCAATAATGGTGATGTACAGTGTGCTTCATCAGGAGAGATTTAATGTATGTAAAACAGAATAATTGCAGTAAATAATTAGGGTAACAGCTAATTCCTTGGGAAAACGTCCATACGTAGCTACTTTACAAGGCGTTCTGCTTGTGTGTGTATTCTGTAAGTCAGAGGGAGTATTGTATACTGGAGTGTACAGATGGAGCGCTTAAAAGCTTTTCATTTACTACAGTAGGTGATAATTATTGTGGACTGTTTTAAAGCTTCTCAAATACAGCAATGGTGCCTAACTTGAATTAAGATGTGTTTATTACAAAGTTCTGATCACTTAGCAGGATTGAAGTTCAGTTTTTGTTTCGTCAAGGCCTTCGTTCTGTTGCTGGTAACAGATTGTCATCTGCCAAACTATGATTCTCTGAAAATGTATGTAACATTGGAAATGCAGTCTTAAATCATTATGACGGTGGGGTTACAGGATTAACATGGAGTTACAGTGTGAGCTCTTTTTTTTTGTAAAGTGTTTGGTTATTTAAGATTTTTCTTGTTTCTAGACTGCAGGAGAAAATCCAAGAAACTATAGAAGCACTCAGGTTGGCTGGTATCAAAGTGTGGGTCCTCACTGGAGATAAGCATGAAACAGCTGTTAGTGTCAGTTTATCCTGTGGACACTTTCACAGAACCATGAACATCCTGGAGCTTGTGCAGCACAAGTCGGACAGTACATGCGCAGAGCAACTGAGGCAGCTAGCCAAGAGGTAAAATACCTGAGATGTCATTATCTCAGTGATTATCTTAGCTTAGTTTTCTTTTCTTTTCAATTTTCATGACAATCTCTTTGATGTATGTGCCAAACACATGAAGTTACCTCTTTAGAAATCTATTTATTAATATGTTAACAGGCTTGAAGAAGCAGTCTGTCTAACAGGCTAACTTGTTTGTTTATTGTTTGGGCAACTGCATAGTTCATAACAAAATTTAAACTTTTCTGTCACACCAATACAAAGCCAACATTTTTGTCCCCGAATAGAATAAAGGAAGACCATGTTATCCAGCATGGACTGGTTGTGGATGGGACCAGCCTCTCTCTTGCACTCAGGGAACATGAAAAACTGTTCATGGAAGTTTGCAAAAACTGTTCTGCAGTGTTGTGCTGTCGCATGGCACCCCTTCAGAAAGCAAAGGTAAGTGAGAATATAATCAGGAGATTGTCCTGTAGGTATTTTTATCATGCTTTGAGGGGGCAAGGATTTCTGGAACTGCTTTGTTTGGTTGCCTGACCTTTTGTGTGACTCTGAATCCATGTTAAGTTCAAATGATCTGGAGTAGTCTGCTCAGAAGTTTCTACATGCATTTATGAAAACTTGCAAGCGGATGGAGGAGAAAAAGGCCAAACTTTAATCAGCCTCTTGTGAGTGTGCTGTGAGACAGTAGGTATCCTGATCACCTGCATGCTTTTGCATTGCTGGTTCCATCACTTCTCCAAACCAAAAAAACCTAAATTGAAAATTCATGAAACTGCAGGGAAAAATGTTCTTCTCTAAAGATTTAATAAAATACCCAAAGCTGAGGAGGAAGTAGAAGGGAAGGGAAGCTGAGGCCTAGTCTACAGGGGAGTTTTGCCTCAATGCTCTCTTCTAAGACCATTTTTGCTTCACGTACTTAATTTTACTCAAATAGACATCAAATAAAATTCAGAATTTGTGATTTTTCTTTTTTAATCTAGAAAGCTAAACTCTGAAGAGCTGTATTATTTATTCTTCCGTTTTGAAATCTTCTCTTTTCATTTTATGCTTCTCTTCCTTTTTTTGACTAATATTCAATTGTATAATGATTAGAGTATTTTTTTAATTTACTATACTTTTAGCTTATCTGTGCGCTTTAAAGGCTTTTTGCATATATTTCCAGTAATATTAAACCTCTGAAAGGACACTGTCTGCCACTCTTAATTTTACACCTTGTCAAAAAGAAAAGGAAAAAAGACATCTTATTACCTTAAGGCACTAGAAAACCGTTATGTGAGGTACTCGATGTGCAAAAGAGAGCAGGCTGTTTTATTGTAGCATGAGTGACCTGTTTTGAGGTCGCTCTTCCTGCATTAAACATTTAGCTGGACTTTTAATGCAGTCTTTAAAATCACTTCATTCAGCTGCATATAAAATTTAGTGTAATATTAGTTTCCATAAAATGTTATTATTTTTGACTACTGTGAGAAAAGCCATTTATTGGATGTGTCCATGTTATGTACACTCTTTTAGCTGAAATTTTTGCCATCCCCTCTCTTTAAGGTGTGCTTATTTGCTTATGTTCTGTCCTTGTTTGTATTTTGTTATTTAACTTGATTTATAACGTGTTTTGTACTGCCAAATTTGGCAGATAGCAGTCAATAATGCTTTCCTTAATTCTTATCCTGTCCAGCAGATAATCTCCATTGTTTCCTCTGTTTTGTCATGAAGTACAGTAAAACCTAATTTTCATGGCAGTGGCTTTTTAATTTTAAACACTGAAGTCCATAAATCACTGAGATAAATGCCATACAACATAGGAGGGGCTGGTGGGGAAGGAAGCGTATTGCAGTTTATTCTAGCCGTGCATTTGATTTTCTGCTGTAGGTACACTTTTTCTGAGGTTTATTCCAAGGTTAAGATGGAACTCAGTTTAGTATTTCCCTCATTGTTTCATTTAATGTTAATGCTCGTTAATAAATGGCTAGCAGTCTCACTACTTATTTTTGTGTATTTATGGCTCTGAAGCCTTTTTAAACATCTTTCATGTCTGTCATCCAGAGCTGCTGCTGAGTGCTATTGGTAAAATTTGCCAGAGGATTTGCCTTGACCTTTTGGCGTAGATGTTTGTCTGTCTAGATTACTACAGTCTTCGGTATCTCATGAGGACGGATCTGGGTGACATATTGCAGCCTTGCTACCTCTTTAAGGCTGCTTACTGAAATCTAACGCTAAATGTACTTGAAATAACTACCCCTTAGGAATAGGGAACCTTTAAACTTGAATATCAATACCTGCAATTAGGTAACGTATTCCCACAATCAGGTGGATTTCTCTGAACTGTGGACTGTGTTTAATCACTGTTGTGTTCCTCGTGTAAAGTGAGTTACTGCTCCTATGAATCAATGCACTGACGCTGCCAGCTACAACTCAATTATTTGAATGCAGTTGTCTGTGTCTGCTTGTCTCATGCAGTTGTTGCTCTGTTGATATTTCCCCTTTGGGTTTTCTGGAACTTCAGGGGAGAAGTGCAGCATCTTTTCATGGACAAATATTTTTTATTTTTAGAAAGCCTTCTGGATCTGCATTCACACCTTTACCTTTGCAGCCCACTTACAAGTGAATTAGTGAAGCTTCTAGCTTTACTTAGAGCTCTCTGGGAGGTTAACAAATTATTAATTCTCCCTAACCAAAAACCTCATCTAACTAACTCCTGTTTATTTAGAATATTGTTGGCACTTTTACGTTAAAGATCTGTTTCCTTTCTGGGAAGAGTGGGATATCACTGCTCTCCTATTGAGTATTTTATAGCCTTGTATGTAAACACATTTTTTCCTCTTTCTGTCATCTCTTCTTCTCTGACTTCCCAGTACCTAACTGAGAATACCTGTTGGTGATAATGAAGTTGCTTTAAAAAGAAACTATTTTCCTTAATAACAGCATGTATTGATCTTCATGAGCTAATACATCGTTTTTTTCAGATTTCTCTTACAGTGATTAGTTCCAGGTGTTCTGTCACTTAAGCTTTCTTTTCCAATAGCATCTGATGCTGGTTCAGGGCTCTTTTACAGCATATAAGTTTTCCAGTAGCTGTTCCCATCCCATTCCTTTGGCTATGCTAACAATGCATACTTGATGATACTAGCATCCGTGTATTGCACTGTGCTTCAGCTGTTTGGGGAAACTGCTGTCTAAATATTTACTTTCCTCAGCTGAATTTACCAAGATTAATTCTTTAGGGTATTTCAAAGAAATATTCTACTGTTGTCTCATGAGCACACCAGGTATTATGTTACTTTCATACCATCCTTCTGAATCCTGATCTTTCTTGCAGTTGAAGACATGGAGTTACATCTCTTCCATGTGCAAAGAATTTTCAAATGAATGAACATGGCTTGGTTATACCCTTTCTATCCTTGCACTAGATCCCTTGTTTCCACAGGGTGGTGTACTGTTTGGGCCCTCTTGGCTTATTCCGTTGTCATTCTGGTTTGTTGTTCAGCATGGAATGCAGGGAGCAGAATTATAACCTTCCATTAGTAGTTCATCTGTTCAGAGAAATAAAACAAAGGAAATTAATCTTCTTTTAAAACTACTTGTACTGCCGAGTAAGTTTCCTCTGTGACCTTTAACTATGTAAAATATTGAAAATGGGAATGTCTGGTAAATGGCATTAAATCTGGATTACTCCCTAAGTAAATACGCAGTTCCAACTCTTACTTGCTTTATATGATAAAGCACCAAATTAAGAGTTGTGAAGGAACATCTAAATATGAACTGCAAAATAAGCTCAAGTCAGGCATAATATTTAAATAAGGCTTCTGCCCCAAAGCAAGCAGCTTTTCTAGAGGAGCAATGAATTTGCACATGTGATATGCCGAAGATGTTTTTTACCCAAGCGTGCACATTCATAAAATGTAATAATTCTATTTACAGGTAGGTAGCTAACTAAGGTACTTGGGAATTAGAGGCATGGTTTGTAGATAGACTATCTGTCTAATTTGAAAAATTTCTACCTTTTTTTTTTTTCCCCCAGGTAGTGCGACTGTTAAAAACGTCTCCAGAAAAACCTATAACATTGGCAATCGGTGATGGTGCTAATGATGTGAGCATGATACAAGAAGCACATGTTGGCATAGGTAACTTACTTCTGTCAGAAAAAATAAAGGCACATAAGATGCAAATTTTAGTAGAGGATTAGATCATGAATAGTGTTTATAAACAGATAAACTTCTAGCTTTTTTGCACCTATGAATGACAGGATATTAATCTGTGTAATTCTGTGTGATCTGTTGTAGCAGAGTTTTAGTGCAATTTAAAGTCTAAGGCAATACCAATACAATAAAGTATTGGTACATCAGAATATTCAATCTGTCACCCTTTGTGACTGAAAAGCTGTATGCAATGTTTATCATGTAAGTCATGTGGCCATGATTTTGAAGACCATGGATATAGCCTGCTTGAGAAGGTTGCAGGCCAATAGCAAATGATACTTTATTCTACAGTGGGTTTGTCAACTGACTGAAGCTTACTAAAAGTAAATTTATCCAAGTTTTTATTGTAGTTTGTAGCATATTAGACATTACATGCACATTGCTCAAAACTAGCAAGTCTTTGTCATGGAGGGTGACAGGGGACCTTTAGACTTCTTTTTTTAAATGCAACCAGCACTTTTAAGGGGGCTGGTTTTAGGAATCCTGAGCCACTTTTCTTCTGTAGAAGAGCATTTTGAGTTCTCTGTGTATGCTTATCCATATCTTAGTAATAGTTTTTAGAAATGAATTTGTGTTCAGCTGTGACAAGTGACGAGCATTGTCAGCCCATCAGAGTAAGTAAACTGCTATTATAAGAACAGCAGTTTCTTTATTCTGCTATTGAGTATAGGTCATATATTATTTGCAGAAAGTATACTGTAGGAAAAACCTCTCTGAAGTAAAACATACTAATGAAAATTGATGATGGATTGATAAAGCTTTGCTTGGTTTGGGAATTGTGGTTTTGTATGTATTATTCCTATGTCTTTCCATAAATCTTTTTGTAAGAAGAGCTTATCGAAATAGTCTTTTTTTTCTTTAATCGAATCAGCATCAAATGAATAGTTTCCCATAGTTGTGTGAGGAATAATGCCTTCATTTGGAATTTAAAGTTACTGAAGTATGTATAATGTTGAAATGCAGGCAAACAGAACTGTAGCTTCAGATGTATGTTGTTGAGGGGGTTTCTTAAACTTTAATTTTTATAATGTTTAACCTGTTTTCTGTTTTATTTCCCCAATATTACAGGAATCATGGGCAAGGAAGGAAGACAAGCTGTAAGAAACAGTGACTATGCAATAGCACGGTTTAAATTCCTCTCCAAGTTGCTTTTTGTTCATGGGCACTTTTACTATATTAGAATAGCAACCCTTGTACAGTACTTTTTTTATAAGGTAAGTCTTCAAGTTCACAGAAAAATGTGTGACTTTTTCCCAGCAAGAAACTTATTTCAGATTTAACATTTTTGTTGGAAACAGGTTGAATATCTCAGTTCAAACATGTTTTCTGGGCTTTTTTGGTATTTAACAGCCGAATGCAGTAGTTTAACTGTGAAACTGTTTAGTACTTCCACCTGGAAATGGGTTTTAAATACCACAGTGAGTTTGCCTAGGCCGAGAGGCAGACATGTTTGCTTTCTGAAAGCAGTATTAGTAGCTTGAAATTAAATGCATTCGTTAGCAAGATGTAAAAGTATAACCTTTGTTTATTGATTTAATATGAACCGGATTCATTCATCTTTCTTAAAAGGAAAAAGGAGCACAGGAAATAGTCGAGGGAGTGTGAAGGGCCTGCAGAAAGCATGTGTGGACAGAGCATGCTCTTTGCCGGCAGGCTCACCTTAAGAAAGCTTAACAGTCCCAGCCTTGACTTAAGAAACCCTAAGGTGACACACTGCAGGAGAAGTGTAAGCACCAGGGACTGAGTTATCTCTGGGTGCCTCTGGGGGATCTGTGGGCATGGAGCAGCAGGGTGAGCTTAGGCAAAACACTAGAAGGAGGAGTGGAGGGATGGGCCTGGGAGCTCAGTCCTGAGCTGGAGTGTTTGAAATGCTAATAATGTCTGGTTTTTTGTTTTGGGTTTTTTTGTTGTTTTTTTTTTAACTTGATCATCAATTTTGGTAAGAAGTCAAAATCCACTATCTTACTTGAAATTTATCTGAGATTCTAACAGTGGCCACCAAGCCACTTTTTATCTTCCATTGTTTGCTCTCATTTAAAGGTAATGCGTGGTGTTAGGTTTTGGGTTTTGTTTTCTCTACTCCCATGCAAAAAGCTCACATGAGCCAGGCACAGGCTTTCTTGAATGAAATATGGAAACTATTTTGCAAAGAAATTCTTAAAAAAGAACTGAGGGGAAAATGGGTGGATTTCTCCTCCTTTATACTACTTGTACTCCCATAATGAGATGTGTTCATCAAGCATGTATAATTAAGTTTATATTTTTCAGGTTCATTGTGCTAAATGACAAACAAAACATGCTCTTGAGCAAAGCATATTACTTCACTTTGCCAAGTAAAATGCTGAAATGCTTTATGCTCTCCCTGTGTATTTTTACAGCTTGTAAGAGTTAGCAATTTCTTTTAGGGTTGTGAGGCATATACTGAGGATTAACTATTTCCTTCACTTTTCTTTTTTCAGAATGTGTGCTTTATTACACCACAATTTTTATATCAGTTCTTCTGTCTGTTTTCACAACAAGTAAGTATTGGATGCCTTGCATCGTAGTAAATGTGTATGAAACACTCAGGGTAAATAACTATAAAAAATGGGAAAGAACTACCCAGGAGCAGCACAGATTTTACACTTAAATATCCAGCTTAATTTTCTATATTTAATAGATTGATGTTACTAGATGGTTATGCAAGTATAGCTTCTTATCTAACTAGTAAATTCACGTGATGATTTGTTGCTGTTATTAGTGTGCTAATAAATTTTAATAAATGCAAACTTTTTTCTTTACAAGACTCAATAATTTTTGTTTCCATTTTCAGACGCTCTATGACAGTGTATACCTGACTTTGTACAATATTTGTTTCACTTCCTTGCCTGTCCTCATATACAGTCTTTTTGAACAGCATGTGCATCCGCATGTATTACAGAGTAAACCTGTGCTTTATCGGTATGTATATCTTACATATATTGTCACAGTAGCACATAATTTAGAGCAGCGGTGGTATCTGCAGAAGTCTGAACTTGCTATTATGCATTCCTACAGTATTTTTATCTGTAATTTATGCAACTTTTAGTAATTGTCTTGACGAGGAAGAACGGAAGCTACATAGTTTTTATCCTAAAAGTTAATTAACACGAGTATCTTGAGAAGCATCTTTTTATGTCAGTCATGTTAAGACTGGAAGAGAATTGAGCACTTGGTCAGCTTACATGATTTGCAACCTTCTCCTCCATTACATGTAGGAGGTGAAAATCTCTGACACGCACATGGAAAACTAGGACGCTGTGGTTAGGGCAATCACCACAAAAAAATGCTTTACTAAGAGGGGAGGTGATTTCCTGTAGAATTAGATGTCCTCCAAGTGGTAGCATGTTGCACTGCATACTGCTTTTCGGAGGAAAAAAAAAAAGTATGTCTTTTTCTGAAAGAGAGATGTCTCTTAGATGTTTCTCTTTTCCTAAAGGTCTTTCAAGCAGAGCAAGGGGCAAGTATCAGGAGATTTGGCTTTTTCTTCCTCTTGCAATTCCACCTCCGGGGAGAAGAATTCTAGTTTGTGCTATTCTGAATTTGACCCATTAGAGACCCTTGCCATCGGTGATGCCAGCGTAAAGCAGGGGCAGATTATGAGAGCTCAGAGTTCTCTTTTTACTCATGATTTATGTATTTTTTTCATATGTCAGCATTCGTTAAATGTATCTTGGTGCAGTTGAAAGTCACATTTATTCAAAGCAGTAGCAGCCATACAATGTGAATAGCTGATGGGTTATATAAAGACAATCTGAAATCCCAAATCTGTTTTATCTCTGCAGAGACATCAGTAAAAATGCCCATCTGGGGTTTAAACCATTTCTTTACTGGACCATCTTGGGCTTCTTTCATGCATTTGTTTTCTTTTATGGCTCATATCTTCTAATGGGAGAAGATACTTCTCTGCTGAGAAATGGCCAGGTACAATATCATAAGAATTATTCTACCATTGTATTTTTTGTGCTTTTTTTTTTTTGTAAATCCCCTTCTATCAAAAAGACCTAAGATTTTTTTATGTTTATGAACCACGTAATTACCAAAGATGACTTGCCAATATTTGTATGTGCCCTGAAGAGTAACATTTCCTAGTGTGGAAACTTTAAGACGTGTTGTTAGAAACTGTGTGTCCATGAAGAACATATCTTTCAAGATGATAAATCTATTACGATTGTCTTAAAATTTGTTTTATTTTGCATACTATTTTTGTCAAAATCTAAGTTGTAACTTCAGTAAATGAGAATTTATATTAATTAATTCAAAACTCATTTTGAGTTGGACTTAATTGGAGTGTCAAACAATGGCTTCTCTTTAGCATCTATTGTGAAATTAGGCTTAAATCTGATAGTTGCCAAAAGTCTTAAAACTTCTTCTGAAAATATATTATTTTAATTATTCAGAACTTTTAAAAATTCATTGTTGCAAGCTGTTTTTAAATTACACTTTTTATTCAATAAATGTTTTTGAGACAGTAACTTAATGAAATCATAAAATACTAATTTGACACTTTCTATTTTAAAGTTGTTAAAGTTCACAGAAAAAGTCATATCCAAAAAACTCTAAAGCTTGGATGAAGCCATTACAAGTCTGCTTCCTCATTTTCCCCAGTTCTGAGGTAGTTAAGCCAATTTCGAACAATCAGATACTGATTTTTCTCTTGTAAAACTGTTATGGGTAGTGATGCAAAAATACATTTGTCTCTCATTATGCCATTCTTACTACTGACATGAAGTGCTTGCTGATTCTCGTGTAGTTTTTGGTAGAGTTGCAAGTTATGGCACAAGGTACAAAAGTAGCATCATGCTATATTCACGGGTGTCCCCTGGTGGTAGGGAGTGGGTGTGAGCTCAGGAAGTTTAGGCAAAAAAAGGGTTTCCATATAATGATGTGCAGACAATGGCCAGAATTGTCCTGAGTGACTAAAATCAGAGAGTGTGAACTGCTGGGTTAGCATCCCTGCAGAGAAAGGAGCAGTAAAGGGGGAGTGGTGCAGCTAGCTGGAATGCCTGTTTCATCATGAGATGTTTGATAAGAAGGTTAAAATAGCTGTGCTTTAGAATAAAATGTCTCTTACAGCTGAGATATAAGTGTGTCCTCTCTTGTCATGTGTTACTAGCTATGTGACTTTGAAGTTCTTGTGAATTGGGAAAGGACCTTCAGTACTCTTCTAATCAAGTAATTTTACACTGTGAATCAGTGAGTTTCTGTGCATCTGTCTTAGTTGTCAAAGCACCTCACTTCAAAATTGCCTAGGAAACATCCACAAGGCAGGAACAGACTTGTTTCATTGTATTTAGTAACAAATGTTTAGTTTCGGGAACAGATTATGTTCTGTAAGTCTAGACTGGTGTTTTAATATAAACTTTATGGAGAAGGTTCTCTTAATGGTTTCTTGTATAAATTAACCTCAAGATTCTCAAGATTTTTATTTTAATACACTTAGTGAATGAGCATACAGGAAATAAAGCTTTCAGATGCCCTTTGACTTCTCATGTTTTCTGTCATGTGGCTTAAAAAAAAAAGTCTTAGAATTTATTTGGAGTTACTCTACCTTTTCTGTGTTTGCTAAAAGGTGATTATCAAACTGGTAGAACTGTGTGTTGCGGTAAAATATCTGCAGTGCATAAAGTATGTTGCGAATGTAATGTATGCCTGAAGAAGCCAAAGTTAAAGGCAAGAGAAACTCGTGTACTGCTGAAGTGCTTTCTTGTAAGAAGTCCTCGAAGTCATCACTTTGTGCGAATGTAATACAGGGTAGTGTTAGTGCAAGACCTCACACTTTCATTCCAAGCTCTCAGTTTGGAGCAAAGCACAATAGAAGAGATTGTAAATAATTTGTTAATGCTGGTGGTTTGTTAGACGTACCTCAACACATTGTGCAACAACTTGATCTTTTAGTTCTTCTTTCTTCCCCCCCTTTTTCATGCTGTGCATGTCGTCAGATATTGAAACCTAACAGGCAAATGGTAAGAGTTTAGAAGAGGAGGAGATACAAAATATTGTATCTGTTACTTCATAGGATTAAAGGATGCAGCATCCACAGTGTCAGTGTGTTCAAAAATAAAATGGTGGCAAGAACCTGTTCATGTTTTGCATTCTAACTCTGTGACCATTGAGAGCGGTGTTAGCAAAGACACTTTCTTTCACAGGTCACTCAGGAGCGTTAGTCTCATTTTACTTTAAGGTTGTTATTGCAGCAGTGCACAGCAAGCATGTTGCTTGTCAAACAGTACTATTGGTGTGAAAAGTAAATAGAAGGCTTCGGAAGATATGTTATAACGAAGATCTTTAAAATTATCAGTAAATCCAATCTCATGGCTGTCTCAGTTTTGTACCTTGCATAAAGATGAGAAAATCAGTTGTGAGATTTATCATCAGGCTTTTGGGATTTTTTTTTTTTTTTTGTCAGAGCTCTGTAACAAGGACTACAACTGTGTGAATCCCAGTTCCGTGCCTCTGTGCTGTACTAACAAATCAACTCTAGGATGACTTTGCCTGTCTGCATGTGGTACCTTTCTCCCTGCTTGCTTAGTTTGCTACCAGTAAATACAGAGTTGAGGGTTTGGTCATTGTTCAGTATGTCAGTGGCAAAAATAGCTACAAAACAGCAATGTCTTCAGTTTCAGCACCCAAACTGCTTACAAGAGCCGAGCAGATGGACTTTTAGAATGGCAGCGTGTGTCTGAGTAGCATGTGTGTAGATAGATTATGAACTCGGCATCCCTGCTTGGTTGTCAGAGCTGAGATTTTATTGTTGTAGAACTTGTTCAGAGTTTTGATAGTTTAATTTACATGGGCAAGAGAATACAAAAGTGACAGATACAGCGTTTTAGAATTGAAGCTTAATTTTGTGTTTATTAGCCTTGAAACAAAGTGTCTTTTCCTTAGAATTTTCTTTGAAAAATACAATGGCACCATTATTTTTGAATTGTAAAATTGTGCTTGGGGTAAAAAGTGAACTTTCAGGTGATGCTGCATGTTGAAAATAATCTGGAAATGTTTAAACTCAAAGTGTTTTGCACTTATGTCGAAGTGAATACCTTCTACCCAATATTTGCTATCTATTGGATGCTTATACTTAATTGATCGGATTTGTATCTTCATCTTCCTATCACTTCATATTACTGGTTTGGACTTTCTTCATATTTCATGTAGCCTTTGTGGTGATTTGTTTTGAACCAAGAAGAAAGATGACTTGTGTGTTGTTAATTTTGCTCTTGATCATAAGCTGTATTTTTTTCTAGTAGTTTGTGTTCTGTCCTTCTTGCTTTTTCACAATGATTAATTGTCACAAGCTTATGTCTACAGACTTGTTTCATTAATGTAGCTGACTAGAGAAGAGTCTGACTTAACCGTGAATCTCTTAACTGATTTTTTTTTTTCTTCCATGATTTTTACCTTGCGGTTTTCATAGATGTTTGGAAACTGGACATTTGGTACTTTGGTCTTCACCGTTATGGTTATAACTGTTACGATGAAGGTATGATATTATATTAATTACTCTGTGTTTTGATATATAGGCAAATATGTAATAGAGCAATAATTTAAAATGGATTCAAAAGTTATACAGAAGTAATTGATTCTTGAGGATTCCAGATAAGTGACTTTTATGCTTGGTTTCAATGGTGCTTAAAATTTTTCTTTGTAGTTTTTACATGTTACAATAATATTTAGTGTTTGAGCTGAAAGTTCATAAGTTCATTCAGAACCAGTATTTATCATTTTCTGTAAAGTGGGGGGGAAAAGGAAGTTCATTGAAGTTATCTTTGTTTTAGATGGCACTAGAAACTCACTTCTGGACATGGATAAACCATTTTGTTACTTGGGGATCCATTGTATTTTATTTCATATTCTCCTTGTTTTATGGGGGAATTATCTGGTGAGTGATTTTTTTTTTTATTTTCCTCTCCTTTCTATAGCGCATGCGAAAGGTGAAGTTATGAAAAAACACTGAAGTATTATGTTCTAGCATGTCGCTCTGAATTTTGTGACAGGTGTCAGAAAATAAATTTTTAAACCTAGAACAGCCACTCGCTTTTGGTGATTCTTTCAGAAATTTGAGCAGTCGTGCTAAGCTGTCCTGTGCTCAAGGACAGGAATTACTTGTCTCTGATAGCCTGTGACTATAAAGGCTTTTTTTTTTAAATTAAAAAAAAAAAAAAGGTAGGTAGGTTCCCAAAAGTGCTCTGTAATAAGTAAATGTTGGCAAGAGAAATGAAGATGCTGGGGTTTGAATCAGTAAAGCGATGTATTTTTGCTTGTATTTTGGTGTCTTGTCACCATAGGAATGGTGATTGATTTCCTGCAATGCAGGAACTAAACATTTTCCTCCAAAGTTCGATACCCTTCTTCCCCAGAGTTTCTTTGCAGGTCAGGTCCAACAGATTGCTAGACTTCTGCATGTATGCCATGCAGTTGTAACTCTGCATCCTCAGAGACTTGCTGCTTGATGTAAAATAAGAATACATTTGAGCCTGCCTGTGCTGTAGTTTTGTTTCTCGAAGTTCCTTTTAGTAATGGCTACTTCTTTTAACTTTTCAGGCCATTTTTGCATACCCAGGACATGTACTTTGTATTTGTTCAACTGTTGTCAAGTGGTTCTGCTTGGTTTGCCATAATCCTCATAGTAGTTGCTTGTTTGTTTCTTGATGTTGTGAAGAAAGTGCTGTACAGACATCTACAACCAACAAGTACTGAAAAAGCTCAGGTAATGTTATGCTTTTGTATCCAACTTGATCAATAGTTAGAAGAACACATTTGTTAAAGTCTGTCTTGTAAACTAATTACTTTCCTGTGATATTTAATTATCCTTTTACATTGCTGTCATGTTTAATGCATAAAAGTGTTTTCATTTCAAAAGATAATTGTTAATTCAAAATTACAAAAACGAGGACAAAGTTTTACAAGGAAATAACATCTATGTTTAAGTAATTGATATTAACAATAGTAGAATTATTTATAAAGGGGGTCACTCAGTCTTCTGCATCTCATCTTGCAACTGTATGAGAGGATCCTATTACACATTTTTGTACTGCTTTAAAGATGGTAACTTATTTTTGTCTAGATATTAGAAACTCTCTTCAACTGTAATTGGCACAGAATAGTTCTTAAAATGTGATTAAAAAAAGATTTTAAAAATTGCTTTAGTAGAACTTGGTTTAATTAGTATTTCTTAAATCTTGACCATATCATATGCCATGTACTTGATCATTGATTATGTAATTAAAGATAATTACCCATGTGGCATTTTCATAAAGTCACAGAAGAGGTCTAAAGGTATGCTGTGATAATAGAATCTCCCTTTTGCCTAACATAGGCTACAAAAACTCCTTGAAATCATTCTGTTGAAATTAGGCTGTCTCTTAGGTAAATATCTCACCGATGTTTGAGTGTTTTCTTCTTTTTAGTGACAGTTATGGAGAAGTCATCCTGACCCGTTGTTCGAAAAGTTACTGTCTATAGTTTAGTTTTCAGCATTTTATCTTTTTATACTTTTTCTGCTAAACTGAAAAGCCTTCTATTAACAGTTTTTTGTTTTATTCAGTTAGGTTTGTGATCAAGTTAATTATATCACTGTTAAGTAGATTGGACTTGCATCTTTTGTTAAAAAGGTTATTTTCCAGTCTTTTAATCATTATTGTGTTTCTGCTGTAATCATCACTTCCTCAATGTCATCTTGAATTTTGGATTTTGCCAGTGGACACAATATTGCAGCACAGCATACATCAGTGCCAAGTATGGGAATAATAAATCCCCCAGCTGTATTCAGTTTACAAAATAATATATATTAATAACCTGTTATCTTCTGCATCTTTTTCTCATCTGCAAGTGATTATGTTGGTTTCTTCCAGGTCATTGAGAGGTCAAATAGCATAGGGCCAAAAAAAAAGTGAAGGTGAATGAAGAACCCAGTTGGCAAAGATACCCCATATACAGTTGTGTTCTGAAATCTGTTAGCGGTTTTTAGTGTGTTTGTGTGTCATATTGATATTTGTGGTGTCCTAGTTGCTTAATCCAAATTACACTGAGTTATGTGCCATACAGAACTCCTAACTGCATTACAACAATAGTTACCTTTAGCATCTAACCTTGTAATTACTTTGATTTAAGTGCATGTTGATTTACTTAAATTATATTACTCTTCTAATTTGTGTGTTTAAAAAAAAAAAAATCTGTGAGAGACATTTCCCTGAATCTGCCTAGGATCAACATCATGCTCACAAACCTATTGCTGGCCAAAATATCCCATTTTTCCCTTTTCAAAACTGGAATATTAGCTGCTTTTTCCAGTCTTGGAATTCAGTAGCTAAAAGCCAAGGTAAATAACCACTAGCTTTCAGAAAACTGTTCAACTAGACCCAATAAGGCTGTTGATCGCATGTCATTACACTTTTTGGATTAGAGAGTCTTGACTTAGGAAAAATTCTATAGGTAATGATATTTATTTATCTGTCTTTTTTTCCCTTCAAAAACTAGCGGCAATATTTGTTGAATGCTTCTCTTTCCTTCCTTCCTGCACATCAGCTGTTTCTGTTTGACAGTATATCAGTATGATTGTTGAGGCTTCCCATGTTCCTAAGGTGCTTGAATTGAAAACCAAAAAGCCTGCATGGTTTTTCCCTAGCTTTATCTGTATACTTCTTGTTCCATTCTCTCGTTTTCTGAATCAGTTCTAAAGAATTTCTGGATTCAGTTTGCTTGCATTACAGTTGTATGTCAAGGACACAGTCGGGCTTCTTATTTTTTCAGGAAGAATCTTGATGAACGTCTAACCCCTTTCCTGTGGCTGTAGCTTGATTCATAGCCGTGGGGATTTTCCTTTGTGCATCTCTTAGTCATCTTTTCTTTTTTGCTTATTCCCATTCTACTTTGCCATTTGACAGTGTCAGCATTAGCATCTATGTTTACCAAAGTACTGTCTTTCTCTGAAAACACTTAATTCCTGATAGTGCAAAGTCAAGGTATCTGATTTGGCCAGAAATGCTTCAGCAGCCATTCGGTGGTTCTCTGTGTATGTCTGATAGTGAAATCACAGTTAAATGTATTTGTGAAAAGGCGGCACCTGTTTGTTCCTTTCTTGAGGTTTAATCTGTTGAGGTTTTCCCCACTCTTACATTTAATGGGACAGTCAGCCCCACTGAATTTCATCGGCTGTTCTTGTAGTGAGGAAGTAGATGTAAGTGGAGATGAACACCAACTTAGCACATTTATTGTTGAGAAGTGACAGAATGTTTCTTTCATGATTATACCTCATTAGATTTGCTTAAAAATTCTAGTAAATATTATTCTTTCAGTTTCAAAGCAGAGGAAAGGACTCTGACTTTCAGGCAGAATGAGTTTGAGGAATATCTTTGTCCTAAACACTAAGGAATTATCTGTGAAAGCCGTCAAGAGTCAATAAGGAAGTTTATATATTGCCCTTTTAAATGTGTTTTTTGTAGTGTAGGTGCACCCTCTGTATAACTGAACATTTTTTTCATTTTTAATTGTAGGACTAAATTAGTATATTTGCATTTTGGGGGAAAGAAGTTTAGTTTACAGTTACTGAGTTTTTATCATAGAATCATAGCACGGTTTAGGTTGGAAGGGACCTTAAAGGTCGTCTAGTTCCAACCCCCCTGCCATTGGCAGGGACACCTCCCACTAGACCAGGTTGCTCAAAGCTCCATCCAACCTGGCCTTGAACACCTCCAGGGCTGGGGCATCCACAACTTCCCTGGGCAATTTCTTCCAGCGCCTCACCACCCTCAGAGCGAAAAATTTTTTCCTAATATCTATTCAAAATCTGCCCTCTTCCAATCTGAAGCCATTCCCCCTTACCTTATCGCTACATGCCCTTGTAAAAAGTCGCTCTCCAGCTTTCTTGTAGGTGCCCTTCAGAAACTGGAAAGCTGCTATAAGGTGTCCCTGGAGTCTTCTCTTTTCTGGGCTGAACAACCCCAGTTCTCTCAGCCTGTCTTCATAGGACAGGTGCTCCTATGATCATCCTTGTGGCCCTCCTCTGGACCCTCTCCAACACGTCCGCGTCCCTCTTATGTTGAGGGCTCCAGAGCTGGACACAGTATTCTGGGTGTGGTCTCACCAGAGTGGAGTAGAGGGACAGAATCACCTCCCTTGACCTGCTGGCCACGCTTCTTTTGATGCAGCCCAGGATACGGTTGGCCTTCTGGGCTGCGAGCGCACATTGCTGGCTCATGTTGAGTTTCTCATCAACCAGCACCCCCAAGTCCTCCTCAGGGCTGCTCTCAATCCATTCTCTGCCGAGCCTGTATTTGTACGTGGGATGCCCCTGACCCATGTGCAGGACCTTGCACTTGGCCCTGTTGAACTTCATGAGGTTTGCACAGGCCTACCTCTTAAGCCTGTCCAGGTCCCTCTGGATGGTGTCCCTCTGGATGGCATCCCTTCCCTCCAGTGAGTCGACCACACCACACAGCTCGGTGTCATCAGCGAACTTGCTGAGGGTGCACTCCACCCCAACATTCGTGTCACCAACAAAGATGTTAAATAGCACCAGTCCCAGTACCGACCCCAGTCTTTTATCAGTCCCAGTATCTTTTATCAGGACAAGGTAAATTGTTACATGAACTAGTCACTGATTTTTTTTTAATCACAGCTATTTAAGTTATTTGGTTTTATCTGCCATCATTTAAATTGTAAAATATTCCCAGGAGCAATGAGCAAAACACAGGGTTTGCCCTGTTGTTTTAATCTTTCAGAAACTAAGAGCATGCTAGTTGTGCAAGTTACCCGACTTAGTGCTCGTATTTCACTGTATCTGTAGGCATCTGCCTTAGTATATAAGGAACTTGATTTTGTATCTTTTATTTAGTATGAGGTCGTAGCGTCAACAGTCAATCTGTTAGATGTTACATGTAGCTAAGTTACTTATAAGAAAGCAAAGAAATTTAACTGGTCAGAGAGAAACACTTGAGAAATTCTGCTAAAGATGAACTTTTAAATGTAAATATTGTTCTGTGACAACAACTTAAAAAAATCTGTTCCATTTTGGGAAGTCAGTATATTAAAAATTTGACAGGCAAGCATGAGTTGACTTTTATAGAGGGATGAGTTTGGTTAAGTTTACCTTCCTTATTCCACTTAGGGTGCATGTGTGTAACTTTTTTTTTTTCCTGTGTTCCAAGGTGTTTTTTTTTTCCTCTCTCTGGCCTTAAAGAAAAACCATCTTCTTATATTTGACTTAAATCTGTTGCCCTGAAGTAGCTTCTGGGTAATTTCTGACTATAGGTCTGTAACAGAATCATGTAGGAGGAAGTAGAGGTAAATCTGTATGGTAAATCTGAATCAAAATGTCAGTCTTCAGGTAAATATAAATCACAGCACTGTTGAGGGGAGAAGGTAATACTGAATAAAGATGTCTGATAAAGTATAGATGTAAAAGTGTATAGGCCTTTTTTCTCAGTATGAAAGCTAAGGTATGCTTAAGAATGGTCCTACCAAACAATAACTGGCTGTGATGATCCCAGGAGCTGTCCTGAAGGTACCAGGCTTGTGTTCTGTATATGATGTGTATTCCACTTAAATAACAATGTCTTGTCCTGTGTCTTTCTCTTAGAAAATTACTGCTGCTACTTACTGACATGTATGTTCCATCCCTTCTCTGTCCAATTGTAGATGTACTCCAACAGAGTTGCTTTAAGTGACGAGTTCATCGCACTGCAGCCATTGTCCAGGGCAAGGAATCAGCTGAGCAAAATTAGGTAGAGTAGGAGGGACAGTTCCTCAACTCTTATGCATGCTGAAGGCGAACTAACCAGTGCTGAGAGAGATGGGAAGAGGCATGAATATTAGTGGGTTGAGAGGGCGATACTTGTAGTGCAGATCCATTCAGTTTGGTTATTTCTTGGCTTTGCTCTGTGTTTTTGAGCCAAATGCTTCTCCTAAGTAGCATGTGTTGGACGTGCTTTTTTAGGAAAAAAATATCCCTAGCATGATGCTCAACTTTCAGAATACAGATCTAGCTCTTCTTGCATCCATTTTTAAATAATCCGTTTCTAGCATGGTTATAATGCTTTTAATTTCTTTATGATCAAAATTAACAGTGCTTTTTGCATGTTGGATAATTGCAGCTTCATAAGGCCGTGACAGGAAGGCCCATGTATTTCAGGCAGCAATTTCTTGCGAGTTGTTTGCCCATTTTAATTTGCTTTCACTTGTATTGAAAGAGCAGAAAATGTTTTAAGTTTGGGTGCGTACATACACTTGTGTGGCTAAGGCTTTTTGTGTTTGTTTTGTGCATCTATAAAGTGAGTGTTGTTTGTTTTCAATGTGTATAGATACATATTCGGAAAGGTATTTAGCTACAAATCCTAGAAAGTTATTAAAAAAAAAATCAAAGTGTACATGTGTCTATTGGTAAACCATTATGGTTCTGAAATTCTTCAAATGCACTGAGTTCAATACATGAAATGCCATCAAATTCTGATTCTCTTTTTTTAAGACTAAAACATTCATACGCATCAATGTCCTAACCTGTTTGATGTTTTATCCAACCCTTACCTACTTTTATATTCTATAGCAAGAATTTATGCAACAAACTGATTCCTTAAAATATTTTGTTAAGGTGACTGTTGCTTAAAAATTTGCAAATAGGTGTTAGGGGAACCAACCAACCTACAATTTTGTGACTCAATTGCTGTTTGTTTAACCGAGGAAAAGTAGGAGACAGAAAGCTGACATTGTAAATGATTAGCAGAGAATTCTTAGTGGTTAATTGAAACAGATGATACAAATTGTTTGGGGGGTGGAGAGAAAAACTTTTCTATTTCCTCTGAGAGCATGCTACTACACCTTTGCAAAGCAAAACGTGAAATGGCTCTTTTGTTTAACTGTTAGTTATTCCACTGTGAAACATATCAGCTCGGATTTCCAAACACCCCAGGGAGGTAGTGCTGGTGTGGTCTTGGTTTGCCTTGTTTCAAATTCAGCACTTACTAGCTTTAAAACAGGCAAACTGCAGTATACATCTTGAATTTTAGCAAACTTAGCAACATATTGGGGAGAGTCCTCTGCAAAAGCTGTTACAAGCTAGCTTTTAAAATTCTTGGTTTATCAATGTCATGTAAATAAGTTACCTTTTTAAAACGTTGGATAAATATATTTCCAGTAAACCTTTTCTCTCACTGAATTACCAAAGTAAATTACATGGTGCATTGTATCCACACCAAAGCTTTTATAACAAAAGATTCTGTTAAACTTTCCAAAATTAAACACATTTTAAGGGTTGAGAAAATGGGAAATTTTTGTCCATGAGTAACAAATTATTATGCAAATGCAATTCTCTTGTATGTCAGAATTTTTTTTACACGTGAGTATCTGATAGTAAGGTACCTGAAATACAAGCACTGAGTGCTTTATACTATGCAGTTGAAGTTGTAAAGTGCAACAAGAAACAAGGATTCAGGTTTCTCTATATCTTTATTCGTAGCCTTTAGACAAAATTTGGAAGCTATCCTGTGGATCTTTGCCTAAAACAGTAAAAAGGAAAGTCAGTTAGTAGGCGGAAACTACTCATTTCAGTGTACTAAATAAAAACTAATTTGGAGTGAAGACCATGGGTTAGTTTCTGCGGTGTTTGTTTCCCAAAAGCAGTAAAGCAGATAACGGAAGGAAAACTGTAGGAACATGAAACAAAGCGGCTGCTTGGTGAGCGTAGCTGTAAGGAGCTAATTCTGTCACACCTCATTTATAATTGCCACCTAGTAATTGCATTGTGACTGCAGAATGCATGTAGATTGATGAACAGACATTGGCAGTTTATTGTTGTTTGTTAAATATGTATTAAAAACCTTGGAAGGAGTATAGAACTGGGTTAAACTGAGTTATGCCTTGTTCTGCAAATGTGCTTACCATTCTGGTGATACACAAAAGGAGAATACCTCTATGAATGCAAACTAAAAGACAAGTATGATGTTATAATCAACTTTTAAGTCTGTAGGCTTCACAGTGTGCAAAAAACGTTCACGTTTATATTAAGTACATTTGTGATGTACAGTTAAAAGCTTTGAGGGGGGTCTTTTAAGTGCTCTTGTGATTCCTGTAAGTCAGAAATGCAGTCTTATGTGTGCCTGTTAAGCTCTTGCCTCTGAACTTTACTGTCACTTTGGTAACTTGGGATGAAGAGTAAATCAGGCAGCACAGGTCAGGTGTGGGCTCTGTGCTTAACTGGGGATTGACTGACTGAGTACTACTTCTTTCCTCTGTGGCTGTCCCTCCTGTACTTGGATCATGTGAAGTATCTATCTTAGGGTACTAACTGGAACACATTGTTTACAAAGAAAAAAGTAAAATGAGATACAAAGTTTTGTGTGTCTGTGTATGTATACACGTCTCTGTGCTTTATAAGAATTGTCAGAAATCTTAAGCCACATGTGAGAAGTGTTGCTCAGACAGATGTTTTAATTCTAGTTACTGATGGGATTAACTATGTTTATAGAGTTTTTACTTTTGGACAGTGTGTTAAGACTGTACACAAAATACTAGGGAACTGTAAAACACAAAAAAGGTTTTTTATTTACAGGGGAGGCTGTCAGTGCATAAGGCTATATCTGGGACTCTCAAACTGTAGCATTTGCTTTAGCACAGCCAAGACGCATTTTTTTTCCCCATCTACAGGCCTGTGAGTCTATTGTTGCCTTGTTTTCCCTTCATCTCTGTACAGATCTGCTTTTTTTAGCTGTCTCCAGAACTCCAGACTCCTGGCCCTGGCTTTACAGCCTTCATTACTTGTCTGTATTTTTTCCTCTAATTACTGTTTCATAGGATTCCCCTCCTGATAACTTTCATATCTGAACCAGCCCAGCTGTGTAGAAGTCGAGAACAGACAGGTTTCTGTTCCTTTTACAGCATATGTTTTCTGTAAGGAACGTGTAATTTCTAAGAAGACTATTCAAGTGCAAACACACATTTGCACTAGTGAAGTATACCAGAATATCTTAATATGCTAAACTTTGAACAAGGGTAATCTCTTCCTTTACAGGTTTGTATATTGTGTTAACATAGGGTGGTGCTGATCTATTAGCTAATCTATAGAATCTATCGCAGGAAGAGGGAATAAATGAGAGAAGAATAGGCTATTTTGTGTTTATCTTCAGTCACAAAAATGCATGTAATTACTTAACTGAAGATACTTTTGTCTAATGACTTTGAAGTAATGCAATAATTTGACATTTGTAGGTTTGTTTGATTTAAAGCTATGAAGAGTAGAAAAAAAACTAGAAAAATGTTGAAAACAATTGCCAGTGAAGTTGTTAGATGTCAATATTCTTATATTGTCTCTTAAAATTTTAAATCTAATTCTTCAGGATTTTGGTATACAGTATATTAAGGGTTAAAGAAAGCGAGCTTTACAGTAGGGAGCAAGTTTTAACTCAGCTGGGGAGTAGTAATAACTGTTTTGTATATATTTTCTGAAACATCCGTGTGGCATCAGGCATGCTGGCAGCTAGGACCAAGGCTCAGGAAAACACATTGCAGTGCTCTTAACTTAATGTACAGGATTAAAAACATTTCCTGTTCAACAAAGTCCCAACTATATATTTCAGTGTGATTAAATGTTTAGTCGAAATGTCTGTCTTGTGGCATATAGAATACACTGTAATAAGACAAACTGAAACGGTCCTTTCTATTAGAAGGGGGAAACCAAATAAAACTCCAAAATCTGAAATTGAAATCTAAAAATTTGAAATAGATTTCAAATCTGTTGGGTTTTCGCCTTTTGTAGTCTATGGTGCACAAAAACACTGAACACTTCTAATACTTGTGCACTGAGAAACTGTTTGATCCACCAATTAACTTGGAAAAAACATGCCTCTTTACCTTGTAAATAAGCCTTGTTCTCTCAGGAACAGATCTGTAAAATGAAAGTTCATATAAAAACGGTAACTGTTTTAACGCAATGCAAGCATGGTGCTTTATAAGATTTATTGCTTTTCTGTCCTTCTAGATGGAAGAAGATAAGGGTTCAGTCAGCTCAGCATGTGACTTTGCTGAAAGCAGGCACAGAGGGGAGGACAATAGGCAACTGCTAGATCCATCTAGCCTACCCGACAGTTCTTACGTTCACTAGGTAGTACTCCCACTCTAATATGTGTGTATATATATTTATATATATCATATATAGACAGTCGTGGAGCCATCTCCAAAATACTCATATATTTGGTAGCTACAAGAAAACTTACATTATAGTATGTGGGTTTGATTTTTCCTTATCGAGCATTCTTTAATTCTGCACTTCAGTTTTTTTGATTTATTACATGAAATGGGCCATTATCATATAAAGTATTATGTTTATTGTGATCCTGGATCTTACCTTATAAAAATACTTTATTTGCAGCCCAAATCTGAATAATATCAGGTATTTCTCTATGCTTATTAATTTTTTTAAAAGCATTGTCTCTCCTGCCTTTTGTTTCCTGAGGGTTTGTTTCAGGTCTTCAGCCACCATTATGCTCTACTGCCTTACCATGCCAGGTTTTACTTTGATATAAAACCGTGATCATAATTGTCCACCACAGAGAGAAAAGTGAGAAAAGGGACTCTTTAGCATAATATAAGTATCTTCCTTCCAGGCAGTGGATATAAATATAAAAATCCATGTTCACCAGGCAGTGATATATAGTATATCTACACATAAAATTGAATTTATTTTTATGTTGTCCTTAATGCTCTCAGAGTATTACTTTACACTTAACTGTGAATTTGATAAAACATAAATGTTGTTTCCAGGCTTATGTAAGGTAACATTTGCTGTTTTTAAAAAAACAGTAATATTAACTTTTCCATAAATTGTGGTTCAAGCATGATCCTAGCTTTTTGTGAGTATCTAACTTGTGAAGAACAAGGGAGATTCTAGTGAAGAAGAAACACCAGTCCTCCAAAATCCAGAGCTGAGGGTTCGCTCCTTGGAATCTAGTTTGGGTTACTCTTGGTTCCTCTTTTGCCAGTCTTTGAATAACATCTAGGACTGCTAGCTCTCAGGTCAGCAGATTCTAGGGAAAAAAAAATCTGGTTCATCTGATCATACGTACAACCACTGTAATAGAACCTTTTACAGTCACTTTAAAAGTGTTACTTGGTCTGCTTCAAGATAATGGATGGACTAAATATTCTTTTTGAAATCCTTTGTGTGGGAATGTTGAGAGTTTGTTTTGTATTGCTGTGAACACAACCGTGAAGATCACTGCATATGCAGCAGCGAGCTTGTTTGCTGACTTCCTAATAGGAATTCCTTCTGCTCTGTGTAATTTCTTGTCTTGATACACTGTGAGCGCAGTATGAAGTGGCTGTGAAGGTCATAGCTTTGCAATGCTGCAAATTGTGTTGTTCCCAATTATGTTATCTTCTGTAACAGTACAATTGTGACCAGATGTGATGGTCATCAAATAAGAGTGTTCAGGGACTCAAGCTCTGTTGAGGTGTGGTGTGGTTTGGTTTTAACCAGAACCCCTTTTAGACCTGTCAGTTGCGATGCTGCAGCTCCTGTCTCTTGGGTGCTTACAGAAGTTCATTGTTACAGTAAGTGTTCATTTTGTGTCTAGAAGACCTTCCAAATGAGTGTGAGCTAGAAGCGTGTGAAGCACTCATTCATGGCCTCCAAGGTCCAGCAACTGAACCAAGGGCTTCAGTTTGTAATGCTTTCTGTAAGTCCATACAATTGTTAACTGACAATCCTGTAAGCATCAAGTGAAGTGGTGTAAGGGGAAGAGCTGGAGGGACCATGGGGAATGCAGAACAGAGCTGAGGAAGGGGCTGACATAGGAAAAGATGCATGGAAACACCAGTTCTGTCTGTGTGCTCCGTCCTTGTCCTACCAGTTGGGATCTCTCTCTGGGATTTCCAGATGCCTCTTGTTTGTGTTAGCTGCCTTTTCTTTGTAGCATAGGAATTGTTCTGTTATGAACCTGTAATTTGTCCAGTTCCCTGTTCTGGGGGATTAGAAAGGAATGCGTCCACTCATAGTAAACCATTCCCATAGGAAGCTTTGAGGTTCTTTGCTTTGCTTGCTGTGTTGGGCAAGCGTGGGTTGCATGAAAGAAATTGGGGTTGGAAACCAAATCTTTAGACAACAATCAGCCACCTTTGGGGAAAAGTTGGGGGACACTTTTAAGTGAGCTGTGTCCTATCATAGACTAAGGTGCCTCCTCCCAGATTTATTAGTTCACTGGTGTCCGAGAGCGAGGTGAGGATAATGGATGCTTAAATTTAGCCTTCGTGTTTGGCATTTGTTTCAAATTAAATTTAAAAGCATCCCTACACTCCACATTCTTATTTCTTTTTGGAGAGGATACTGAAGTCAGTTTTGCATAATGTCTCTCCAACCATACTAGATTTCAGTTAGATTTTAGTTATGCTGTGGTTGACTGGTGTGCAAAAATAAGAGGAGCATGCTGATAGATGGCACTTAAATCCATACATCTGTGTATTACTTCTTTAATTTTGTTTGGGTCTATTTCTCACCTACAAAGAACGAACAGTAGAAAGTTTATTATGCTAATGTTGGCTTATTCTTCATGGTGGCATGAACATGACTGAACCTTTCTAACATCAGCCTTGTTTGCATTTAGATAAAAGATATTCACAAAATCAGGAATGTGCTTTTGTTCCATACCAAGCCAAGGGTATCTATGGTAGTGGTATAATGTAAATTATTATAGGAAGTTACATTCTGCACTTCCTGAGGAAAAAATATTACTTACCATCGGGTTGCTGCATTGTATTCTGCGGCCCTGGTCTGAAGCTTTCTCTTGATAGATTTCCTTAAAATTGGGTAGACCTGCAGCTTGTATGAGTAGTTGTACCTCTGCTGAGGTTAATCAAGGCATCACAGCTTAAACTACATGGCACTCTGCTCCAGAGACTCATTATAGCTGTAATGCGGAGAATTGCTAACCAGTTTATTTTCAACATTAAGCAGAGATGGTGCTAAATGATTTCCGTACACTCACCAAGGCTGCATTCAAACCTTGGTAAGATCAAATTTTAGTACGTATAGACCTTAGGAAGCAAAGTGGCAAAGTATTCATCATTGTAGTTCTCCTAAAACTGAAAAATATTCAACACTCTAACTTTAAGAAAACCTGCTTTTCCTAAGTGTTTTCTGATAACATCTTCATTGCTAGAATCTGTGAGTACTGATTTTCTTTTTTTATTATTTTTATTTCCTCCTTCCAGCTTACTGAGGCAGGTTCAGGTATCAACTGCTTGGACTCCATGTGCTGCTTCTCAGATGGGGAAACAGCATGCACATCTGTTAGAAGAATGCTGGAACGACTAATGGGAAGATGTAGTCCAACCCGGGTCAACAGGTGTGGCATTTCTCTCAATAGCCTTTGCTGCAGACGATTCTCCTATAAACTGGAACCTGATGAGCCTGCAGCAATAGATGTCTAGCAAACCAGCTGCAGGTTTTGCTTATTTAAGTAGGAAATGCAACTCTTTATTGTACCTTTTTTCATCCTAAAAATATTAGTTTCTTGTTTCTTTGAGTGCTTTCTTTTGGGATGGGGAGGGGGAAAAACGGTTTTCAAAAGACTTCTGTTAAAATGTTTAGTTTGGCTTACTACAAGTTCTTGTGTTGTATCTATCGTAATTTCTCTTGATTTGTACATTCTTCTCTTTAGAAAATCAAGCCTTGCTGCTCTTTTTGTTCTCCTTTTTATGATTTTTTTTTTTGCCTTCACAAATCAGGAGTTGTTTGTAAAGTTGAAAGACTTTTTCCTTTGCTTCTTGATGTACAACCTCCAAATATTTACCTTGGAGCTTGCATTACTCCTGAGGATATACAAAAGGCTCACACTCCCCCCCCTTTAAATATAACTTCATTGTTAGAAGGAGAGTCTTTAAATCTTTCAGCCATTGATTGATATGAAGATGAAATATTTTTGTAGTAAACTTTTATAATCTATTTCTAAAATCAGAGTAATTGACAGAACAGAGCCTTCAAGTTCTAAGAATTGTAAACGTTTTTTTGGTTCTAGAAGGTATATTGTCAAAATCATGTGTGCCATTCCAAAGTATGTGCTAAATAAATCTTTTTCCTTCACAAACCATGTGTGAAACAAACGTCAATAGGATAAAAGCACGTTAGAGGAATTGAATATGTCTAAGGAGTGATACTGCTCTTGCAGTCAGCATAACTGAGAAAAGTTCTTACTAAATCTGCTAATGTGCCACCTCCCCATTTCCAAATAAAGAGGGCTAGCTAACAAACATGGAAATATTTGGGGGTAGAAATAAAAATAGTCTTTTGTACATCGTAATCTCTCAGTCTCTGAATGATATCATGGTCCTTCACTAGTCAAAAGGCAGACCTGAAAAAATTGCCCTTCACACATTTTCAAGGAAACTCATTTTGTATTTGAACAACTTTGTCTCTTTTGGTTAAAGGTTGTGATATCATTCATTCAGTATAAAATCTTCTGTGGGTAATTTTCACTGACAAGCTTTGTCAGTTCTGATTCTGCCTTTAGGTATTGACTTGCTATGTAGTACATCTCTGGTTTGAACTCGTGTTGAACAGTGTGTCTGCTGTTTCAGTCAGTTTCTCTCTTCTGGCTTGCTTATGAAATTTATTCAACATTTCTACAAATCTAGGGTATGATTATGCAAAAGGTTTCATTCCATATGAAAAATGAACTGTTATGATTAAGTACATTTTTAATTCGAACTCTTGCTGTATAGAAAGCGGGCATGATGTATAAAATAAACAATTCAATAGAATTTTTAATCTACAAGGTGAGCATTTAATTGGTCTAAAACAATCAACATTTTGGTAGCAGTTGCTCTAAGTTTTTGGGTTTTTTTTCGACTTCTCTGTAAAACTGTGCTTTCCAAATGAGGACCTTCTCATGCTATTTTTTTCATTTATTGTTATCTAAGTAGGGCAGGTTTTTAGTTAACATTTGCTTTAGTAACATGTAGTCTTATAAGGTAGGTATTCTGTGTTTTATTTTCTGTGGTGCATTTACGTTTTTGCAGTTTCCTTTTTTTCACTCAATTTCTCTTTCTTTAAGAACTTAAAAATATTTGTTGAAGATAACTCATATTTGACAGAATATTAAACAGTTTTTGAAGGCTGCTTTTCCTCAGGTTTCTTGTCTGCTTACCTCACGTAATTTTCAGACCAAGTTCCATCTAGCTGAATAATTTTAGAGTTGTTAGAACACAGGAGTTAGTATTTTGTTTAATGAATATACAAAACTATCTTGGTGCTACACTAAGGGCTTGAAGTTCTGTAGTTTTTGCGTCTGCCTCTGGTTGAAATCACTCTGAACCATCTTCTATCCTCAATTAAATTTATGTACAGTATACATAATAGAAATTATGTATAAAGAATAAATTTATGTATGGGCAAAGACTTTGTTTTGAGTCTTACTTGCTTTCTTCAATGAGTTCAGTTCCTTCCACTCACCATTGGCACTTAAAGCCTAGTCTAAAAGTCAAGGTACTAAGATTATTTTTTACCCTACACTTTCCTGGTAATCTGTGAAAGTCTTTGGTTTTTTAATGTACTCATTGCTTAAATCACATGAGGCAGTTAAAAGTGCTGAAGGTACAGTTAAAAAATCTATTTGGTGATTTGAAAATGCTAGTAAAATTGTTTAGCCTTTGTTCACGAGCTTGAGCTGCTTTGATTTATACTTAAAGCTGGCATTTTCAGAAGATTGTACAGTCTCAAACAGGATGGTCTTTTGAGGACTTTTGCTTTATAAACCAGCTTCTTATTCAACCAGAAGGTAGCTGCAAACTATTTTCATTGAATGAAGAGATGCTTATAAATACCTTCTCTGTAAGAGTGCTTTAGAATGAAGACCGCTATTTTAAATAATGTTGCTGAAGCTAGCTTGTGTTGTACTCTGTGCTCCTGATATTCTGTCAAATATGATATTCTGTCAAATACAATAACTGAACATGAAATCAAACATGGTATCAAATTCTGATAAAAACTTTGATGAATCAAAGTTGTACAAATGCTTGGAGTAGTGGGCCACAGGAATATATTCTCTTGTACTTAATTTCCTGCTTGTAAAATGTATTCAAGAAGTATTTTCTATAGCTTCGTTCACCAGTTAGAATATAAAATGTGTGTTGTGGTAGGATAAAATGCATTTTTGTCTGTCTGTTCCATTAAATTGTCTGTCAACTTGTCAGTCACTAAAATATGAAGAATGCTGGATCACATATGTTCTTGTACACTAGGATTCATCACTGAATTGTTCATACATCTCCCATTAGTGGTGCACACGTCAAGGCACTGCATGTAAAAGTTGTAAAGAAACAGCAGATTTCTGACAGAGGCAAATTTGGAGGATAAGTTCATTATATTTTGATTTCCTGCCTTCCAACCTTCGATTTTTCAGCTTTTCATATGCAGTCCTAGAGTGTTGTTCAACCAAGAACAGTATTTCTTCCTAAGCAGTAATCTGTCCTCAAGAGAGGACGTTGCGAGATCCCATTGGAATCAAAAGCTGTGACTTAAATTTAACAGTAAGGGATAAAATAGATTCATGACTGTAGATAAGTTTTGCGTACCCACAACGTTAAACAGCGTGGATGCTTAACATTAGAACACCAGTATACTGTGCGTACCACAAGGCTTTACCAGGATGGCCTTAGGCTATATCAAGTTGTAGCATTCACAGTGCCTGAACTCACGCATGCAACATAGGGATTTTCCTCAAAGCACAATACCAAAGTTTTAGTTGTAAAACTGGCATATAAACCTCTGGTCGCTTTAGTTCATAGTGATGAAAATATCTGTAGCTGTGAGTAAACGTAGAAAGGTAAACACAGAATTGTTAGTTACAGAGTTGGCATGATTAATTGCAGTATATTTTCAAAGGTTTGAGTGAATTGCAGGTGCCTACATGAAATCAACAGGTTAGTCTTTGAGAGTTACACTTGCCTAATCTCATAACACTTCTGTTTCTTGCTTTCATAGACTTTTCTCCTCACCTCTAGATTAAGTTCCCAGTCAGCCAAACTTTTCTTTTATTGTTGCTTTAGATCATGGAGTTCATCGGATCCCTTCTATGCCAACGACAGAAGCATCTTGACTCTCTCCACAATGGACTCATCCACTTGTTAACAGGGACATTTGTAAATGCCTTGTGGAAGCCATGTGGTGCTCACACACCTATAGTAGGTGCTGAAGCGAGTTCAGTGCTACATCCCTGCCCTAGAAAAGACTAGCATGACTTCTAAATACAAACCGTGGCTTGTCTTGTGGCATAGCATAAGTCATCTGGACAGTAATCGCTTCCAATATTTTTTGTAATTACATCTACAAATTGCTAAATTATTTTTTGTAAGGAATGCTTTTACCTCTGACCATTTAATCTTTTTTGTTACTATATGAGCAGATTGGAATCCTGCATTTGAAACTTGAGATGCCACTGTAAGCGCAGTGACAGAATTGTTCTTCTCCCAAATCTGAGTGATCCAATAAACTGAATTTGCACAATGCAACTTTAAAAAGTTGCATTTTTCATGATGGCCCTCACTTTAAACACACACGCATTAATTTTGAGCTGTCTCTTACAGATGCTGTCTTAGCGGTTTGCCAATCAATTTGTTATTTCCATGGACGGTTACTATATTCTATAAGCAATCAGTTTAGTAATTCTTAAGAGTTAAATACAATTCAAATATTTATGCTGGTGTATGAATGACAGTATATTAGTCATTGCTTTGAAAAACACTTAACTTTTGCAAATCAATAATTTGAAATAATAAGGGATATAACAATTCACTGTTCTCCTAAAGTATAATTCAGAAGCCAGTTGTCTTTTATTATGCCCTGTGTGTTTTGGTAACAATTCTTGATCTTGACATGGAAAAATGTGTACGAATTGGTGGGTTGTGCAGAAGCCTCACTAGCATAAATTTTTTGAATTATTAATCCTTTTGAAGTTGGGGAATTTTTGCATGTTTTATTCTTTTTCATGTATTTATATTTGGTCATGTTGTACTTTGAAGATACAATTAATGCATAATTATCTTCATATATCTGAAGGATCTGAGACATTGATGGCAATGTTTTGATACCTAAGTATGCCAATAAAAACAAATTGCACAGATGGACCTTTGAATGGTACATCTTGCAGGTACATCTGTTGTCCCGGTACAGACGTGTCTGCATGTTTGCGGCGGGGTGGCAGCGTTTGCCTGTCCGTTCAGCTACGGTGACTAAACCTAGTGGTTGTGTTTAGATGTGGGAGATAAAATGGAGGTGCTGCCACTAGGGACATCCATAGAGCATTGCCTTAGGTACGGCAATGTTTATGGCTGGAGGCTGGTAAAAATGCTGCTGCTTCTGGACTGTTTGGGAATCCAATTGAAAGTTAGTCTCTGACACTGAAGGCCCATCGATAATTGGAAGAATATTCCTGTCAGACAGTAAAAGATGTAAAGCTGCATACTAAAATTACCTCTGGGTGGAATAAACTGTAATAAAACACAGACCATAAAAAAACTCCTACCAGAACTTCTTTATTAAAGATGCGGTTAACCAGTATTAGTGGCTTTCACCCGGTCTGCACAAGTTTCCACTGTTGGCTTAAGTGCTGCCTCGCAAGCAAATCATATGGCACATGCTTTTTATTTCATAATTCAGCCAGACACATCTTACCCTCCTGGTATGACATCCCAGTGGGGCCTGGGCTGCTGCCAGGGGAATGTATCCCTCTTCTTACAGTCATCCCATATTCTCCTGAGTTCAATGAGCTGCAGGAAGGAAGTGCTCAAGAGGTCCTTGTATCAAATGCTTTGCGTGTTCCTTACTATTGAACAGCTCTGCTGTTCATTCTTCTTGTTCATGACTTGAACCAGTATCGTTTAGTTCTTCTCTTGGAACTTTTTACTTTTGTATTAATGACTGGAAGCCTCACTCTAAGCTGAAGGTTGCAGATACTGCTGGATTTTCAAGATCTCTTTGTTCAAGGCAATGTTTGTGTAGTGAAGAAATCGTCATTGCAACCTTGTTTTGAAACTCATAGTGACTTGAACTAGCAGTACGTGAGGTTTTTGTCCCAGTGGCGTAGATGAAGACCAGTTCACGAATTGATTAAGAAGCTCTAAAAATGAATTATGAAACAGAAGCAAAATCAAAATACAGCAAATTTTCCTTTTTAATCAGTGTTTAATTCAGTGTTCGTAGTTCATATCTGTATCATGTCTTCAACTGCAGTGAAGCTTAAACTTGAAAATTTCAGTTGTCCACTAGATCCCCATATCGAGTGTCCAGATGATTAAGAATCACCAAAAATTGAGTCTTTTGTCTTCGATGTAATAGATATTAACATGTGAGTTTTTGGGACTGCACATAGTTTGAAAACTGGTTCCTACGCAGAGATGCAATAAGCTGATTGTCATCTCTCCAGTCCTCGAGAAAACTTTTATCCAGATATGCAGTAGCAACAAAATACACTTGGATTTCACCTACTTTTGTAACTTTCTTTATATATCACTTATATAATATCAAATCTTTTTTTAAAATAATTATTTTCTTCTTAGTAGTTTCTCATTCTAAGAATCTTCATACTGCTATGGATACCTAAGAAATAAAGAATTTTTTGAAATACTCTAATCAGATATCTGCTGTTTAGCTGTATCTTTTATGTCTAAATCACAATGTTTCAGTCTTCAGAAGTGCTTGTTTGTCCATGTCAACCACAGCATTTATTCATCCAGTCAGTTTGTGTGACCGTGTAACTTCATTAGTCTGCGTGGTTGGTCTGTCATGTATTGAAATATAAACTCTGGCTAATTTTGTGTTGTAGATGGCAGAGGCTTTGATATACAACCCCGCTCCAAGCATTTAGATTGGCTCAGCTCTGTACTTACATGTATTTTGGCTTTTACCACACAAATATGTTAAATATGTTTGCACAAAAGCAGCACAGTCCTATATTGAAGAATAATTTACATTCATTATGTGTTTCTTTAAAACCTTCCATCTCCTCTTCTCCCTTTCCCCCTACTTTCCCTTTTCCCAGTGTTTGTAAGGTTACCGAAGAAGCACGCATTTAAACAATTCAGGAAGAACTTAAGAATCCATCTGTCTGCCAAGGTATATTTTTCTATTTGCAGTAAATCTAAATCAGTAATTTCTCATTTAGTAAGAACGTAGAATTGGTTTGCGTAAGACCAGATTTTTTGGTCTGGCAAGTGTTTAGGATGGAAGAAGTGACTGTGTTTTTGTACTGATGTCACAAATCTTAAAAGATTTCTTTTACTCAAGGAAGAAAGAGTTTGTGTATTTCTTTGACAGCTAAAGTGTATGAAACCATTCACTGTGCGTTGGGTACAGTGTAGAATTCTTCATGAAGAAGCCTGAACAAAATACAGCTAATGCAGTGTAATGCTCGCATTCATCTCTCTGATTTAAGAGTGTGAATGGGTGAGTGAGAATTTGCCCTAGAGAGAATGTGTTTCTAATTACCTCTTAGCCTTGAAATCCATAACGTATGGCAGAAAAGCCTGTAGTAGTTGTTCTTAGTTAAAAGTCACTTTACTATGCAGTGTCTCTGAAGAAGCACCTTCTCCATAGCCACCTTCACAACAGGATTGAGTTCTTGGCAGATTTTAGTTCTTGTTCTGTGGAAAATAGGGGTTGTTTTTGTTACTTAGAAAAACATAGTTTTAGTTGCCAAACTTGCGCTTTTTAAAGGGTGCAGTGGAAAAAATTAAATGGGAAGATGCTCTGAGTTGTTTCACAAACTAAATGTAAATATTCTGCTTAAAATAGTCTGTATATTTTTTAAGGTTATCAGGGGGGAGGAGGAACAAATAAATGCGAAGGAAGGAATGCTGGAAACTGTCTTTACATTTTCAGAATGATTTTGTGTTTTCTAGTGCAAAAGATTTAAGAAAAGATTATGCAACTTAGAATGCATATTAGGCAACTATAATTTCTTACTGGAAACCTTTGGTAATACTTTCAAACACATTTTTTTTTATGACAGTATAACTTCTATATTGGAAAAAAATCTCATTTTCTAGTGTTAAAAATATCTTAAAGCTGTAGCCTACATTATTTTTAATAGTTTTATCTGACACTTCTGTACTTCTAAATATTAGTGATTTTTGGTGAACTTGAGTGTTCAAAAGTGCTCAATCACAATGTGCTTCTGAACCCTTTGTTTTGAGATTCTCTTTTTCTTGGTGTAGAATACCCAATAACTCTCACAGCATTGTCACTGCACCGGCCACTGCCTTCTTACAGCCATCACTGTTTTAAGGGAGTTATTCCTAGAGCTGGGCGAACCGTTCGTTATGGACTAATTTTAGCCTGCCTTCTGTTCCTAAATTATTAGCCAGTTACACTTTCTTCTTTGCAGATCTGGGGTTTATTTTTTCTGTGACTGTTTTTATTGTTGGTAGTTTTGTATGTTCTTTGCTTCTGTTGTTTGCTTCCAGTGGCATTTGTCTGGTTTCTGCTCTCTATTGGAATGACTCAGTTTATAAACAGGAGGAGGAAAGATTGGATGCTTGTGGCTGTACCAACTCTTGCTGTCAGTTGTCTTAGAAGCACATTCGCATCGATATTTGCAAGGCTTCTGCTTTCCATAGATCTTTTCCTTCAGCTAAATACTGCTCGTAGAGGCATCGGAAATAACTCAGTAGAGAGACCTTGTGTGCTACCCAAGCTTCTGTGGCTTTCATTAAAAGGAACGTTCTCATCACGTTGAAGTATTCGCCTTGCTCTAGCTGTTGGCACGCTGTGATGTTGTATTACAATAAGTACATACAATTGTCATGACTGTAGCTATGACTTTTTTTTGTTGTTGTTTCCAGTTTGTATAAATGCATAGACGTGAATAAAACCATGGGCTAAAGACCTCTATGTAACACAAAGGGGAAAGAAATGAAATACACTGTATATGACACAAAGTGTGACTTGTCTGAAAGAAACCTTGAAGTGCACCTACATGGCCTGTGGTGTATATTAATTTTCCTCAGCAGTTTTACAGGAAATTATTTCGTACATTAGGAGGTTCTCAGCCTCTTTGCATTTTGGCAGTGGGATAAAGATAAGTTTAGAAAGGGTAAAAGGGTTAAAAATGAGACTCACTTTCAGGTGTAAATAAGATATCATTGCAGCAAAGAATATATTTTTACAATTCCCAGTTATGGTCCCAGGAGAGATTTCAAGTCCTATGCACACGAAAATAAAAATCTGTTTTTTCACTGAAGTGTGATCGAGTTCTGCTTTTATTTTTTTCTTTTTTTGAAAAAAAAAAAATTGAACGATATCATCTCTGCAAGAAGTATCTTCTTAAAGATATTGATCCTTAGTTTTTGGCAAATAAGGGGCATTGACAACTGGAAACTGTAGCAATAATTAGTACAAAGAATTTTGGACCTCTGACACTGTGGCTGCCTCATGTTATTTTTGATTCACTGACAGCGAGTCGGTGTGCTTGCTCATTGTACAGCTTGGTCAGTAGAAGTTGTTTTAAAAATGGTTTATGAAAATTATATTTATTAAATAAAACTTTCACTTCTAGCTGAGTCATTGTTTTAATTATGTGAATGTTAGAGGAAAATCTGCCAGAGTTAAGCGAGGCTTGCTGCTCCCTGTGCCCAGGATCATTCAGGAGCAAGGCTGAATCATAGAATCAGAATTGTCTAGGTTGGAAGGGACCTGTAAGATCATCAAGTCCAACCATCAACCTAACACTGCCAAAACCACCACTAAACCATGTTCCTAAGCACCACATCTGCCTGCCTTTTAAATACCTCCAGGGATGGTGACTCCCACTTCCCTGGGCAGCCTGTTCCAGTGCTTGACAACCCTTTTGGTGAAGAACTTTTTCCTAATATCCATCCTAAACCTCCCCTGGTGCAACTTGAGGCTGTTTTCTCTTGTCCTGTCACTTGTTGCTTGGGAGAAGAGACTGACCCCCCCTCGCTACACCCTCCTTTCAGGTAGTTGTAGAGAGCAATAATGTCTACCCTGAGCCTCAAAAAAGACAACCAACTTTATACACACTCATATACACATCTGTATCTATATAGATATGTATAGATTGATAGATGGACACACATATATGTGTGTAAGGGCGCGGGGGTAGGGTTGTCCCTCCAGCAGCTGCCCTCAGTCAGTCATTGGCCCAGCAGCTCCAGCTCACCATGGAGCCTACCATGAGGTTTGCTTAGTGCTGCATTCCAGCATGGGCTTCCTTCCCCTTTCTTTGCCAGCAAACGTAGCCCAGAGTTCACTTGGCTGCCCAGTCTTGTCGTCTCCCCACACAACCTTTACAGCTCCATCATCTCGCAGGCTTCCTGGGCAGCCTCCTGTTCCCAATTTGATTTGCAGGGTTATCATTCTGAGTTCTGCCAGTTGTCCTTTGACCTCTTCAAGGAAGGAGGGCTTGAAATTTTATACTTTGAAGACATAGAATTGAGTTTAGAAAGAAGCAGTAGTAGTGTCGTGTAAAACATTCTAATTACATTAAGCAGTTTTTGTCAAATTGAGAACTTGAAGACAAGTTACTGGAAGAACTTGCAGAAGCCAGGTGTTGATTTTTGTACTAGTTTAAATGTCCACACTTAGCTTTGAGTTACAGGTGTCTGTTTAAACTGTCATGCGCAAAACTCTTGGTGCTTACTGTCTTGGTTCTGGCGGGAATAGAGTTAAATTTCCCCAGGGAGCTGGCGTGGGACACTGGTATTCCATAACGTGGGAGCCATGCCCAATCTGTAGGGGGGAGCTGGCTGGGGGAGGGGGCAGGAAGGTGCCACCGTGAGCGGGTGGTGAGCGGTGGTACCATAATCACGTTTGTACATTCCTCTAGTGGTGGTGGTGGTTTCCTCTTTCCTTTGCTGTTCTGTTAAACGGCCTTTATCTCAACCCATGAGTTTGGCCTTTTTCTTCCGATTCTCCCCACTGTGGGGTGGGGTGGGGGGGATGGTGGGGATGGTGAGTGAGAAGCCACGTGGTTCTTTGTTGCCGGCTGAGGCCAAACCACAACAGTCCTTTTTGGCGCCCAATGTGGGGCGACAAGTGTTGAGATAACAGATTCAAGCAAAGTTTGTTAGAATGAATTTGCTATATGCGTTAATTATATTAGTTAAACAGTGATTGGTCACAACGTTGCTTTGTTTGTTCTCGTGGCTGTGTTATGTAAATTCTTATATGTTTTATACACTCCCTGCAATGCTGTTTATCACCTCTGGGAGAGGGAGCAGGATTATCATTTTGCTGTCCTGTGCAGTAGCAGCTTATGATATGATAACATCACTGTTCAGGCAGTTATGTTGGGGTGTTTATGCAGTATTACTGTCCTGCCCATACCTCAGGCGCCATCTCTCAGACTTCATTAATAATCACACCCTGTCTAGGGGAGGAATGGGGGGGAGGAATACTTTCCCCAGCTCTTTCGCCTCCCTTTTCTCCTTCAGGCCAGGTACAACAGCTTTTGAGAATATTGAATACCCTTGGGATGCTCCAACCGGCATGTTCCTATTGCTGTGTCTCCTGAATGTGTTTCAGATCTTGTTTAGGGTTAAACAACTGTTTAAGACTACCACCCAGAGATTTGTCCCAAGGCTGGATAGTCAGGGGTGGCATGGCATGTGGGAGAATATGAGCAGGTACCTAGAGAACTTCTCACCTCCGATGGTTTGGGAGTTCACACCCGAACTACAGGACCCTGATAAAGTGATAGAATATTTGAAAGGCTGGGGAATGCTGTGGCTATTCCAGAGAGGCACAACTTATCGCACTGTGCTGGGTCCTGGCCAGGGTCTGCCAAACACTGCTCGGTATTATGCAGCACCCTCAGGGGAAAGAGGGGGAACCAGACTGGTAGGCACTGTCACTACGCCAACCCCGGTGGCAGGTAATGCAGCTGAACCAGTATCAGTTCCGCCTATACAGAAGAAGTGCTACACCAAGAAATCAGTCCACTTAGTAAGGGATGCCGATGAACCAGGGCCATCACAAGAACAGGAGGAAGAGCCAGAACCAGAGATAATCACCTAATCCCTATCCCTGAGTGAGCTGTGAGATGTGCAAAAAGATTTCAGCTGACTTCTGGGCGAGCACATTGTCACCTGGCTGCTCCGATGCTGGGATAATGGGGCCAGTAGCTTGGAATTAGAGGGCAGGGAAGCCAAGCAGCTGGGATTCCTGTCTAGGGAAGGGGGCATTGACAAAGCGATTCGGAAAAACGACACAAGCCCTCAGCCTCTGGAGGCGATGCCTGTCAGGTGTGATGGAAAGGTACCCCTTCAGTAAAGATGTTGTATATCATCCAGCCAAGTAGACCACCATGGAAAGAGTATCAGAACCTGAGGGAATTAGCCATGTGGGAGATGGTTTATTATGACCCAGATAACACACAGTTACCCACAGACCCTGATGACGTCCAATGCGCAAGGCCCACGTGGCGGAAGTTTGTACAGAGTGCACCATCATTGTATGCCAACTCCTTGGCAGTGATGGAATGGAAAGGCGAAGAGGGACCAATGGTGAATGAGGTGGCTGGCCGACTCTGGTGATGATACAAAAAAAGTCTCTCTCCTGCCCCTTGTCTTGGCTGTGGAGAAACTGTTCCAGAAAGTCCAGCAACTTGAAAAGACTATGTCCTACTCCCCACCTGTACGGGCCAGTATCATCTCAGCTATTAGGAGTAGGCGCTTCTCTACTCAAGAGAGAGTCTGGAGGGTACACACCATGAGGCACCCTGTGGTTTTACCTGCATGACCACGGAGAGGACATGAGGAAGTGGGATGGACAACCTACCTCGACCCTACAGGCATGGGTACGTGAGTTGCAAGGAAGAACAACGACAAAAGGGGATCCCTCCAGGAAAAGTGCCGCCCCAGTTTCCAGCAGGCGGCTCCCCAGACAGAGTAGAAAGCCTGATCGTACCACCGATCCTCTTGAGGAGACTTCCAAGTCATTTCAGTAACAAGTGAGTAATGGCTACTATGACCAGGATTAGAGGGGCCCTCCAGCCAGGTGGAGAGAAGGGACACCTAGGTTTATTGCACTGCGTGGAGTCGATGGCCTGGCACATCAGAGCCGCAGGAGTATAAGGCTCTAGTGGCCACCGGTGCACAGCGTACCCTAATACCATCAAGCTATAGGGGGCAGAACCCATTTGTATTTCTGGAGTGAGAGGGGGATCCCAAGAGTTGACTGTATTGGAAGCTGAAGTGCGCCTCACTGGGAATAAGCGGCAAAAGCATCCCACTGTGACTGGCCAAGAGGCTCCATGCATCCTTGGTCTAGACTACCTCAGGAGAGGGTACTTCAAGGACCCAAAAGGATACTGGTGGGCTTTTGGCATAGCTGCCTTGGAGACAGAGGAAATTAAACATCTGTATGCCTTGACTGGTCTCTCTCAGAGGACCCTTCGGTGGTACGGTTATTGAGGGACAAAGAAAACCAGGTGCCGATTGCTACCACAATGGTGGCAATATTGCATGAACCGAGACTCTCTGATTCCCATCTATAAGCTGATTTGTTAACTGGAGACTCAAGGAGTGAGCAGCAAGACCCGCTCACCCTTTAATAGTCCCATATGGCCAGTGCGAAAATCTAATGGAGCATGGAGGCTAACAATGGACTAGTGTGGCCTGAATGAAGTCATGCCACCACTGAGCACTGCCATGCCGGACATGCTAGGACTTCAGTACAAGCTGGAGTTGAAGGCAGCCAAGTGGTATGCAACAATTGATACCACCAATGTGGTGTTCTCAATCCCTTTGGCAGCAGAGTGCAGGTCATAGTTTGCTTTCACATGGAGGGGCATCTGGTACGCCTGGCACTGACTGCCCCGGGGTGGAAATGCAGCTCCACCATTTGCCATGGACTGATTCAGACCACACTGGAACAGGGTGAAGTTTCGGAACATCGGCAATACATTGATGACATCATCGTATGGGGCATCACAGCAGAAGAAATTTTTGAGAAAGGGAATAAAATAGTTCAAATCCTTCTGAAAGCTGGTTTTGCCATAAAATGAAGTAAGGTCAAGGGATCTGCACAGGAGATCCAGTTCTTAGGAATAAAATGGGAAGATGGACGCCGTCAGAGCCCAATGGATGCGATGAACAAAATAGCAGCTATGTCTCCACCGACTAGTAAAAAGGAAACACAAGCTTTCTTAGATGTTGTGGGTTTTTGGAGGATGCATATTCCAGGTCGCAGTCTCATTGTGAGCCCTCCATATCAAGTGACCTGGAAAAAGAACGATTTTAAGTGGGGCCCTGAGCAATGAAAAGCTTTTGCCCAAATTAAGCAGGGTAAAATTCATGCAGTAGCCCTGGGGCCAGTCCAGGCAGGACAAGATGTTAAAAATGTGCTCTACACTGCAGCCAGGGAGAATGACCCTACCTGGAGCCTTGGGGAGACGAGGTCTACCCCTGGGGTTTAGTGGGGGGGATCCAGAGGATCCAAAGCCCTCTATACACCAACTGAAAAAGAGCTATTGGGAGCATATGAAGGAGTTTGAGCTGCTTTGGAAGTGGTTGGTACGGAAGCACAGCTCCTCTTAGGACCTCAACTGCCGGCACTGGGCTGGATGTTGAAAGAAAGGGGCCCTGCCACACACCATGCAGCTGATGCTATGTGGAGTAAGTGGATTGCACTGATCACACAGCAAACTCAAATGGGAAACCCCAGTTGCCCAGGAATACTGGAAGTGGTCATGGACTGGCCAGAAGGCAAAGATTTCAGAATATCACCAGAGGAGGTGACGCATGCAGAAGAGGCCCCACCATACAATAAACTACCAGAAAATGAGAAGAAACATGCCCTGTTCACTGATGGGTCCTGCCGGATCGTGGGAAAACATCAGAAGTGGAAGGCTGCTGTGTGGAGTCCTACATGAAGAGTTGCAGAAGCCACTGAAGGACAAGGTGAATCAAGCCAATTTGCAGAGGTGAAAGCCATCCAGCTGGCTTTGGACATTACCGAACGAGAAAAATGGCCAGTACTTTACCTCTCTATGGAATCGTGGATGGTGGCAAATGTTCTGTCGGAGTGGTTACAGCAGTGGAAGCAGAGCAACTGGCAGCGCAGAGGCAAACCCATCTGGGCTGCTGAACTGTGGCAAGATATTGCTGCTGGGGTAGAAAACCTGGTTGTGGAAGTACATCATGTAGATGCCCACACACCCAAGAGCCGGGACACTGAGGAACATCAAAACAACCAGATGTGGATCAGGCAGCTAAGATTGAAGCAGTGCAGGTGGATCTGTACTGGCAACATAAGGGTGAGTTATTCATAGCTCAGTGGGCCCATGATGCCTCAGGCCATCAGGGAAGAGATGCAACGTATCGATGCACTTGTGACTGAGGGGTGGACATGACCATGGACACTATTCCACAGGTTATCCATGAATGTGCAATGTGCGGCAAGCAAGCAAGCCAAACAGTTAAAGCCTCTTTGGTGTGGAGGACGATGGCTGAAATATAAATATAGGGCGGCCTGGCAGATTGATTATATTACACTCCCACAAACCCGCCAAAGCAAGCGCCATGTGCTCACACAAGGGCAGAAGCAACCACTGGGTGGCTGGAAACATACCCTGTGCCCCATGCCACCGCCCGGAACACTATCCTGGGCCTTGAAAAGCAAGTCTTGTGGGGACATGGCACCCCAGAGAGAATCGAGCCGGACAACGGGACTCATTTCCAAAACAGCCTCATAGACACCTGGGCCACAGAGCACAGCATCAAATGGGTATATCACATCCCCTGTCATGCACCGGCCTCGGGGAAGACAGAACGATACAATGGACTGCTAAAAACTACCCTGAGAGCCATGGGTGTGGTGGGGCCTTAAAACATTGGGATACACTTTTAGCAAAAGCTACTTGGTCAGTCAACACCAGGGGATCTGCCAGTCGAGCCGGCCCTGCCCAGTCAAAGCTCCGTGTACAGTGGAAGGGGATAAAGTCCCCGTAGTGCACAGGAAGTATACGTTTGGGAAGACAGTCTGGGTCAGCCCTGCCTCAGGCAAGGGCAAACCCATCTGCGGGATTGCTTTTGCTCAGGGACCCGGGTGCACTTGGTGGGTGATGCGGGAGGATGGGGAGGTCCGATGTGTACCTCCATGGGGATCTGATTTTGGGTGAGAATAGCCAATGAATCAAATTGTATGATGTTAATTGCTAAATAACCCTGCCACTTTATGTCATCATTACTATAATTGCTATCAGTGGTACTACAGGAAGAATCATCCAAACTAATGACAGATGAACTTTGATGAAACTTTAAGTGCAGCAGTGATGGGATCAGAACCACCCTCAGCAGCTGGTGCCCAGCAACCTCCTCGAGATTGACATCTTCAACCTGCCAACCACAGGCCACACTGGGTACACCAGCCATGAGCTCCAAATACAGCATGTACCAGTCCCGCACCACACCCCATCTCGCCTGCCCCGAGAGATTGTTCTCACAGGCAGAGCCCAAAGTCATGGTCTAAATGAACTCACTGGCTGTTTTACAGGGATGACCCATAGACTATGGGAATTATATCTGTATGTATATATACGTACATGGGGAAAAGTGGTGGTAATTAAATGGAAACTCTAAGATCTGGGCATGACATAGATGGTATAGAATAAGGGGTGGATAATATCCTGCTTCTGGTGGGGACAGGGTTAATTTCCCCAAGGATGTGGCACAGGACGCAGGTATTCCGTACCTTGTGACACCATGCCCAGACCATAGGGGCGCAGGAAGGCCCACTGGGAGCAGGCTGGGGCCACCCGGGTCCACTCAGTGAGCAGTGATACTGCAGTCATGTTTGTGCATTCCTCTCTCAGTGTTATTGTTGTTGTTTTCCTCTTTCCTTTGCTGTTCTGTTAAACCGCCTTTACCTCAACCCACAAGTTTTGCCTTTTTCTTCCGATTTTCCCCACTGCTGGGGGGGAGTTGAGCGAGCGGCCGCGTGGTTCTTTGTTGCCAGCTGAGGCCAAACCATGACAACTTACTCATGCAGATACTTCTACATGTTGGTACTGAACAATCAGCTACCTATTACGAAGCTAAGGCCTATTTCCAACAGATAAGGTTAATAATTTCATCAAGTATTTAATGGTGCGGTCTACTCTTTGAGAGCTCAGAGGACTGAGTGGCACCATGGGTTTGGAAAAAAACCAAACACTGTCACTGTACTCACGTTAAGACCTACAGAGACTTCTGGCAACATTATTCAAATAAAGTGTGAATGACAAAAGTTTATTAAATGCATTCTTAAAAAAATGTATCTTTCTTAAATAAGGATTTCTCAGTATGGATTTCATTGTAAAACAGTTTTGAAGCAAGTCATAAGTTACTTATTAACAGGTTGATCAATAGAAAAAAGTCACTTATGTGCGGGAGTCTTCAACCACATTTAAACACATGCACTGTGCGTGGTGTCTTCCTTCACACGCTAGGTAATGTCAGTGCAGCATAGCTGGGAACGATCAGCTCTGTTCCGTACTTCTAAACAAGACTTCTAAACTTGCAGTAGGGAAGGTGCTGCAGTAGTTCTCAGATTCCACCACCCCCCAAAAAAAGACTTACCAATAAAGTGTATTTTATGCAAAGGCATACCTTCCCCCCCCCCCCCCCCCTGCTTAAAAGCACGTTCTAGAAATAACTCTTACAAATAATACACTGAAACAATGCATGAGAAGACTTTGGCATGGCAATGTCACTGGAGCTTTATTGCCTCTGTTGGTAATGAGAGGGATTGTAAGAAGTTACATTTGAACTTACAGAGATATGCAAATGATGGTTTTTTTACTAAATATAATCTCGAGATTAAGTGTTTTATATCAGGGCACTTCTAATTTTGTACATATTTAATGTATAAAAACAGGTTACAAACTTGATGTTCGCCGCCTTTTTTTCTTGACATTTGGCAAAATTAAACTGATCCATTTAAGGGGAGATCGTCAAATCGAAGACATAAGCATTTACGAATTAAAGCAATCCAAGTAAGCAACTGTCTGCATTCTTAAAAAAAAAGAAAAACCACACAAATATATAAAGGAAAAAACACATGGCCACATCTGAGCACGTTTCAATACAAAATATTCCCTGTCACCAGGCATTTTGTCCTTAGAACAACACCCTGTTAAATCAATGTTTCTTTCAACTTCAGTCACTCATTTTGAAAAACTTTTAAGATGCCATCATAGCACAAATAACGCTTTTCTGCAACATAATTAGTCAAAGTTTTATGTATTTCTTTATAATTACACAGTAATTATAAGCGTGTAGTACCAAACTGATGACAACACTATTTTGTTGAAAAGATCTTGCATTCAAAAGGAATAGTCTTTAAAACACCACGGCATGACGCCACCACCCACTCTCAGACTTTTTTGAGGGACAAGTCTGTATGGGGATAAAAAGCAAGTCAGTTCTCCTCTCCAAACACAGCATACTTGAACTAATCAATCTGAAACTGTACCAAAACCCTCAAGACAGAAAACAGCACGCATAGATCCCTTGTAGAGCTTTTTTCCACCCTCCCCCGTAAGTTCAAGTCCCCATTTATATTTACACAAAATTGAGAAAGGAAATACTGAAAGCAGCAAAACACACATTTTTTGGCATAGCCAATTCCAGTAGCTGGAGAAAGTTTGCAATGTTTTTGTGGAACGGTATTCTTGAAATAAACGCACAATTGGATTTTCTTAAAAGAGCACTGCTATAAGGGGAGCTAGCCTTACGGTCAGCTTCAGAGAAGACAAATAAAAAGTTTTAGCAGTTTAACAGTCAATTGTTTCCTAAAATACTTTTAGCATCTGCATAAAAGTGTTCTGCTGTCTAGTGCAAGTACCAATTACTCACTTCAAAAATAATTCTGGCCTTATCATGGGACTATTTAGAGCATGGACTTAAACCTCTACCCTTACTTGTAACTATAGTCTTTTTTTTTTTCCCTGGAGCTTGGTATTTTCCAGCTTGTTTTATGGAGCAGTATTTATCAAATCTCTCCCCAAGTAACAAAGTGAGGAGTAAAAGACCATGTTTAGCACAAAAGCAGTTCAAGAGCTCTTGTAATATTAAAAATAAAGAATTGCATCTGATAAAACCTGTTTTGAACAAAACAATTTAGTTAAATGCAGTAAGACAATAAGAAGTAGTGATGGATCAACAAAATAATTTAAGCAAACAAAGCCAGTGTAGTATTTTATATCTGATCTGTGCTTGTTTGGGAAAGCTTTACTCTTAATTTCCGTATTTGGCAACCACAGTGATATGTCAATTTAAGGAAAACTCAACAAAATAATCAGAAAATGGGTGCCATCCACAATGGCAGTACCTATATGTTATAAAGAGTTAACTTACTTCTCAGGATAATGGTTTCAAAACCTAGATTCACATCAAACTCACCAGCTTCTTGTACAACAGGGCCATTTGTTTCGTCATACCTCAACCATAGAAATTCCATGTCTCAATTTAAAATACTGTATTGTGTAGCAAACATTTAAGACACAAATTCAGTATATTCAAGTTTTAGATTTCCACAGAAATGAAAAACCTTTCTTTGACAGACATAAGCATTTCAAAACTGTAATGAAATCTGATTTCTTAGATAATAACCTAGGAATATTAGATTCTATCATGATGCACACAGCTTATCTCAATGACGCTCACTGAAGGCTGACTATAACATTAAACACGGGTGCTTTAAGTGCACAGTAGTTGTGTCGTACTTCAACTGTTCTCACAGTCAGTTGATGTACAATCAAACCATTCAGATAGGCACCTAGATACCCCAGTATCAACCACCTTGGGTTTTCTTGGTTATTTCTGTAATTGTTTTTACCAGATACTCAAACTCACTTATACGATATCTTTACTTTTCCAGAAAAGAAAAAAAAAAAAAAATCGGACCCAGTACACTTAAATATATCACTCTTACAGGAAGTGCTATCAATACAGTCTTTGCAACTAGCCCCAAGTGTATATTTAAGGATTCTTTTAAAAATTGTTTTGATGTTGATCTGTATAATTCAGATGCCATACAACAGTTGTCTGATGATGATCAGCATTGTGCTTTATGTGAAACCAGAAACCTCAAAATAATTATAAAGCTTCTAAGACTTATGGGAGATGAAACTAGGGTGGTCCACCAAAAAAAAAAAAATCCATGATGAAATCCACAATGTTGGAATTTTAACTGGCAAGAGTGGTCCAGACTAGAAGAAAAGCCCAAACCACCAGTAGAAGAATGAAATATGATATGGTCCAAGATGTATCCTTAAAGTTTGTCCCAACCCTCAGCCATATCGTGAGGATTGATCTTCAGTTCAGTCCAGCCAGCAGAAATTGACTGTGCAATTTTCCATTACAGGTATTTGTACAGACTATGTACACTCTAGAAGGGTCCTTTAGTGCTACACTGTCGTACTTTTTGTCCCAGCAATTTGAGGGCGTGCAAATTCCACAAAGTCATCAATAAGAACTGGCCATGCCCCTAAAAGGAAAAAAAGACCAGAATATAAGAACTCAATTCAACAAGGCATTCTTTTTAAAGCTTGAGAGCCAAACAAGTTATTTACTTGCCGGTCTTAACTAGGCATAGTTTCAAGAAAAAAAATTGCAATTTTCTTGCTTGAAATTTAAGAGCTGGTTAAAGATCTCTACTTCCTTTAAAACCAGTTAATAGACATCCATTTCAAGGGTCATACTTCCTTCGTCTTCCTGACCAAAAAAAGAAAAGAAAAAAAAAGCTGACAAAACTTCTAGCTTAAAACCGTCCTGGTTTTGACACCAGAACTTGATCTTCAGGATGGCAATAGCTGCTTAAAAAACGTTGAACATTGGATGAAGCAGTCTGTGCTGCCAGCAGCAGCATATCTTGACATACTACAGCATTTACTGCTCACAATTTGATTTTGCGTGAATGCAATGCTCACCTGTTAGAATCAGCATACTTAGCCATACCCGAAAACAGCAAAATGCACTGCGATAGCCAGCAGTATAGTCTAATGCCCCAGACGGCTTGTATTACACTATATATACTCTTCCATAGACTTTATCAAGAGGTAGTTAAAATGGATATCAATATTTTACATATTATAGGCAGCCATACCCAAAGAGGTCCCGTCACATGCATGAGGATCACACAAAGATTAAAAGTAATTGTGGGCCATTTTTTATTTTTCCGCCCTTAAAATTATTCCAAATCATTAAAACCTGTTTTCTGCCTTTAATCTTTCTAAGCTACATTGATTTATTGTGGGCAGCAGCCTATTTGCTCAATGATAAGGGAATGAGAACTGTTCATAAAGTTGTAGAAGTTTGCTCCCCTCTGTTCTGGAAGCATCAGAAGTTTACAGTTTTCTCCACTCACTGAACTGATCTGCTGCCAACGACTCAAGGTAATTAGCTGTTCTTGGCTACAGATGGACTGGAAGAGGAAAGATCAATACAAAAATTTACAATAAACACATTTGGTAGGATATAACTTATGTTTAGCAACCCCCGTATGCTGCCAGCTTCACTTTAATATTACTACATGTCTGATCTTCACATAAACTGAAGCAACCAAACTTAAAAAAAAAAACTCTCGGCTAAGAAATGCAATAACCAGAGGGCACTGCGAAGAAATGCACAGGCTGTGAATCAGTTACTTAGGTGAAGACACCAAGAACTGCGCTGACAGAGAATCTGTGTTTTTTAAATGGACAAATATCAGCGTTTGCCTCTAAGAATTAGTATTCGAGCTCAGACCAAAGGAAAAAAAGAAAATGGGTTTAAGAAAGTTTCAGCTTTTCTTTTTCAGACCTGCAGTAACAAACAGATAACAACAACATGCATTAAAGTAGCTCTAAGTGAACTTTAGATCACAAGTGATAGTCTAATTATGCTGTTATTAGACAGCTGTGCCAAAGCAGATATACAGTAATAAATGTAGCATAAAACACAGTCAGAAGTTAATGAAAGAAAATGGACACGTTTACCTTCCTCATCATAGTTAGACATATCATCTGCTATCATTGTACTAAAGTCTAGAAGAAGGTTCCAGGTATCCTTAGGAATTGATCTTTTATGATGTTCCTGTTTGGAAGGGTGGAAAATTTACGTTTAAAAAAATAAATTTAAAAAACCTTATACATACTCATTTTTACTATCTCGGACACATCCATATCCCCAAAACCTATTTCTCTAGTACACACTACGCAGCGCAGTATCTGGGATCTGGGTCTAAATAGTCTGTCTCATCTACTTAATAATTTAAGCATATTTATAATAAGTTTTGAAAATACTACAGCGCAGTTTATGTAAAGATTTAAACTTACCAACAAAAATTTGTTCCACAAGTCTAGAAATTTAAATCTTCCATTAAGTACTAAATTCCAGTAGGCAATGGCCATTTCTAAATCTGTAATATTAAAATATATTACTTTTAGAGATACACATTTCAAATCTCCACAGGTATCTAACACTAAGATACACTCATAGAGGTGAAAAGATTAATCTAATGCAAATATACTCATGGATCCTTTACAAAAAGGCAACCATAAATAAAATCTACAAAATATTTGTGAAACATTTTGATACCATGACACGAATATAGAAGAACTGAAAATTGCCCATATTAATATCTAAATATCCAAACACACAAGGATATTTCATATGCCTTTTGCTATGTAACAATACTTTAGTTAGAATACAGTGAAATTTTTGTCTTAGAAATGCTATTGACTCGAAAAGAAATTTTTGTAGTATTTTGTAGTTAGATCTTCTTTAATTTTTTCAATATATAAAATACAATTTACATAAAACTAGCTTTTTATGATTTCATTTTTAGAGCAACTTTGTTACAGGTGCTGGCTTTTGTCAATTGTTAATTTCTGCAATCAGGTTTCCTTTTGAAAAAAATCTTTCAGTACTGTACGAGCAGATGGTTGATAGTTGGTTTGTTAGTTGTTGGTCTTTCTGTGGTTGAGTTGAGGTTTTGGTGCTTTTTTTGTTGGTTCGGGGTGGGTTTATTTGTTGGTTTTTTTTTCCAAAGACTCCTGTTAAGTTCTTGCTTGTTTTGAATCTGTTTCTCAGGAGGACTGAGAAATCTGAACTGACACAGTTCAGCAACAAGAACTGCCTGTCAGGCAACTGCGTGCTGCTGTCAGCAGTGGGTGCTGTTATAGTGTAATTGTTAGAAAAAGAGACTGGTTAGTCTAGCACATAAGGAAAAAAAGAGCAACTCACCTCCCTGGTATTTGCCAGAGGCTAAACTGACATGCATTTACTGTTTATTAGTGGTATACAGTAACGTGTTAGCTGATAAAAGAAAGCTATGTGTCCAAGTTCTAAGTGCAATCTCCATTACCAGGAATTAATAAAGACCTCTGTTCTGTACAACAAAATGCTAACTGTGATCTTACTGAATTCAGTATCCATCACCAAGTACGTGCAGTAGCCCCAAAAGGCTACCTAGTTAAGCGACCTCTTTTTTAACAAAAGATCTTATATATTTTGCAGTCTAGCAAATCTCTTCTTCCGTAAACAATCCTCTTGTGAGAGCAGAGAGAAGAGGCTCCTGACCAACTGCACCTCAGGAAAAAAAAAGGAAAAGAAAAAACCTGACACAACCCAAGAAAACCACTCCCTTCCCCCAGACACCCAAACTATTTTAAAAAAGCAGGGAGGTGGATCTTAGAGGGGAAACCAATAGCAAACAAAAAGCACAAACTCTGCATTGCTGAAGGGAAAATAGATGGCATTGGGGGGAAGTTTATGAATTGTTTATTATCTCCGATACTAAAAGTTCTTCTTGAACAGCATATTCACATTACAATGCTTTCTGACTAAAGAACAAAATTTGTGGAGGATTTTCCAGCAGCTGCAAGGAAAAAATTTCAGACAAAAGTGTAAGTTTGAGTTTTGAGAAGCAGAGACTAATTAAACAGAAGTCATTAAACAGAAGTCACTACTCCTCAGTAAATAAAAAGCTGTCATTTTCACAAATAGCTTAAAGAGCGTAAAGGCTAGGTATCTCTTTAACAGAAGATTCAGATGCAAAAACATACACTTCAGCTTTCAAATAAAAAAATCTTTCTGAAAGTCTTTCTGAAAATGAATAGATACAAACTTCAGCTTAAGCCAGTCAGCTCCTCAAGGAAACAGACTAGAAAACTAAGTTTTATTTACTTGTGATGCACTAATAGCAGGCATACAAAAAATGCAAGGTCATAAAATTGCTGCATATTTATAGTGGTTTATAAAACAAACACTATAAACAAACTTGCATTCTGACATGTTTACACAATTTTGAGATTATTCTTGTGGGTAAGCAAAGGACTTTAAAAAACAGATCTCAGGATGCTGCAACCTCAAATTCGTTATGCGAGTCCAAACATGTAAAGCACAGTGATGCAACGCCCTAGGACAAACTACATATTTTAAAAGAAATTTTATGAAATCACAAAATTCAAAAGTAATGATATAATTTTAGGTTTTCATAAGAAAGTGAAGGAATGCTCAGGAAAGTCCTCATAGATCAAACATGAAAGTCTCAAAATATATGCTCCATTTTGAGTTTTATCCAGAGAGATGCAAGAGAAGCAAACAATGCTTGAGATGAACATAAGCTAAAAGGTATTCTCAAATGATATGCAAATATCACAAGAACTTTTAAGACATCCACAGCATTTACACGGTAGTAAGGAATTATGTAGAGGAAATGCATTTCCAGGACCGTGCCTGAACTACTACACAATATTTGGAAGATTAGAGACCAATATACATTAAAATCAATTTGCAAGTTCCTACAAGCAGTTATTTAGACACTCCAAAATTAATTGCCTAACTAGGAGCACTTACTTTTCAGCACTGTACTTCTCCCAATATTCTTTTGCTTCAGGGTTTCCAGAATTATTCTGCCCTATCATAAATTCATGCCTAGAACTGTGTATTTATTGGCACCAAAAGGGTTGGTAAGCATCCAGATTTTAAGCTTAGTTCTACATCACTTCCAGACCCAGACAAATAAGTAAGTAAATAATAACAACAAGAAAAATCTTACACTATGTATACACTACATGAATCTGACGAAACTTTACTTGTCTTTGTTACTGTTCGAGCTTAACATGCATAAAGAAGCTTTAAAATGAATGAGAAATAAAGCAAGGGACTTAGTTTTCCTGGTAAATAATTTTTACTGAAGTCTGTTCCACCTGGGATACACAGAGGATTCATTTCCATATAGGATTGGGGGTGGGGAGGAAATCAGAAAAAGAATGCAAGTCTTGCTTAGAAATATGGAGAAGAAAATAAAGAGGCAAGAACTACATCAAATAGTTCTGTTATTCTGAAGCTTTGAGAAAACAGAATTAAATATGATCATGTAATTATGATATTGTTGTGATTTGTCATTTCATTTTTACCGCCTTACAGGGATTCTACAAAATACTCCTTGTTGTGTAAAGCTGTGTAAAGATTAAAACCAACATACAAACATTACAATGGTAACCATACAAAACAACAACAACAAAACCCTGCAACTGTTCACATTGCAGAACTGATTCCACACTGACACCCTCCATAACCTAACTTCTGTCCTCTTAGAATTACTGTCCACATTTTCCTTGTTGTAGCAGCCTGAAAAAACGTAATATGACTTTCTACAAGAAATAAGAATCAGCCCACTCATTTATTTGCAGGATTCAGATCTGACTACACGCATGCACAAGTATTCTTAAACAGTTTAGCAGTGCTCTTTTAGCTTCTTCAAAGACAATGACACTCATAAACCAATTGAAAACCAAAAACAGGATACAGAAAGATGTTAAAGAATGACACAGAGTCAAAACTATGACATGGAGCTCTTACTTATTTTTCAACATTCATTTTAAGCCAGAAGTTGATCAATGTATAAAAGACGAAAAAACCAACACATCATCTTTTCACAGTGCATGAATGCAAAGCTGGTCAGCGGTAGTCAGTTTAAGGCATTTTCATAACTGAGAAAAATAAATTCACAAGCTGCCAAGGAAGAACCTACTGGCCTTTCAGTATTTTATTTCTTCTCGAAGTAGAACGGTTAACTTAAGAAGCTGACAGTTACAGAGTCATTAAACACTTGTTACGGTTAATATCTTAACTACAGTGTATATAAATGAATATGCATTCTGATTGGTTAACATTACAGTGTGAAAGAAACTTTTGTTCCCTAATTTTTGCCATTTTGAATAGACAGATCTACAGTTTGTTCATTTAGTTCCATCTGAACTGTGGTGTGTTGTCATGTTTTTGGTGTTGATTTTTGTTTTCCCAAAAAATTACTTTTAATAAGTGATTCTTCCACTTCACCTGTTATACTAATCAAAAGCACAATCAGCAGATCTCTGAAACAATGAAAAAAAAATTCAATGAGCTGAGGAGGAAAAAAAAAAAAGGCTGTAGGTAGGCACCTATTACCAACAGTACAACAACAACAGGCATCACCCAGGGTATAGAAATCTATTTGTTGTATTCCAATTCTATTTTGGCAAGACATTTGCAAGCATTTTTGGTGTTACAAGAGACTGTACCAGTATACTTACATGGAAATCAGTTTTACAGTTTAAGTTTATCCTAAAAGTGAAAATGCAATTAATCTGTTCAGTGGTGCAAATTCTAAGTGGTATAATTATGCTTTTAATATAAGACCATAACCCATTGTGCTTACTGAGAATTACACACTCTTAGTGAAAGAATAAACCCTCTCTAATAAAATTTTGTAGTCTATACTAATGATGCAGATATTTCTATCAATCTGAACACCTTAAATTGACGCCTACCTTTTACAACAGAAAGATGTATTTTATCCCAAGGGTGGCTACCTTTCAGACTCATTGGATCACAATAATATTTTCACTTACTGCTTTAATCAGTCATTTCTCATATTTACGAACAAATGCTTATAGTTAAGAATACATACCTAAACCTTTCTGTCCCGGATTCTTTGCAAAGTTGAAAGTAAACTGATAGAAATCCTTAAATCTTCCTGGCTCTTTTAATTCTTGTTCCATTTTAGGAATCTGGGCCTTCAGTTTTTCTATGCTGTCACATCTGCATTTTAAAAAGCATATTTATTTGTGCATTATTCATTTTGCCATAAAATACAAGTTGTGACTTAAACAAAATTTTACAATTTTTTTTATGGAATACAATACGATTACCAAAACAAAATTAAGGAAGCCTTTAATTAGTCTGCATCTATAACAACAAAAATAAAATTGTTGTATTTCTTCACATTGCCATTTGTACATACTAGCTGATACATTAGATTCTATAATCCACAAGATCTTTAGAAAAATGTGATAAAGACTACTACATTCTCAGAAGGCAGAGAAAACCCAGGTATGCTAGACTGCAGAGCAACATCCTTGCTTTACGTACTTAAGTAGCTCTGTGGCAACTAACTGAAATACACAACCAAGGCAAGTAGCACTGAAAGTTGCCTCCCTTTTTTCGGTCACTAAGCATCTAGCACATACACAGCATTTTTACAGAGGCAGACAAGTGATGCTAGACTGCACAAAGTCTCTGCAGTCTGAAAGGACAATGGGATTGTGAATTCCCCAAAATAGGGCTGTTTCACCCTACATTTCAGTTTCTGACACTGGATTACACTGTCAGTGTCTAATACTTATTGCACACTTACCCTAGCTCAGTCATTCCGTCCATGAATTCCAGCTTCGAAAATTCACACTGTGTTGCAGCTCGGAATTTCCATGCAATAATGAGTACAGTAATGCTGGCTGGGTCAAGAGCTAGATCATCACAAAACTGCTGTATACCATCTATACCAATTTTATTTTCATCTTGAGGATCTTTGAGATATAAAAGTATCAAGAAAAACAGATTTTTGAAAAAGCTAATTTATTCAACACAAGTATTTAAGATAAGCAAACATTTTCAAGAAGCCATTTTTGCGATCAGCCCTTATGAGTGAATATTTTAAAAACAAAATTAAATTAGTATTTTCCATGGTTAAGTTTTGACAATTGAGGAAGTTAGTACAATAAAGCCTCCCGTAGAATAAATCTTATGTTATTTTCATGGAGAGGCAAAAGGACCACAAACATTTGTTCTCTGCCTAATAATATGTGCGATATTCTGACTCATTCCATACAGAGAACAGTGGTCCTTTCCCACTAGCACACTTAATTACCGGAATCTTTGGTAAGACTGCCAATCTGTGTACCATTATAAACAATTCTGCAGCGTCCATTTGCAAGCTGTACTGATATAATAATCAAATCTGCCCATAAACTACTAAGTCGACATTAGTTTTATGCATTTTCTGGCATCACCAACATGCATGACATTGGACACGGTAACCTCCAAGAGGAAAGTTACGTTCCCCCATTACCGATTCCAAGTCAGCCAGGCACACTCCTCTTTCCAGGAAGGAATCAACATCTGGTCTGGAAGTGAGATGCTCACATTTCAAGTGCACTAACAAAGATCTACTAACGCAAGCCAACAAAGACTTCAGGAAAATGGTATTTGGATTATCCACGCATATGAAAACTGACAGAAAATGTAGTACTCATTTTCAGATTTTTTTTAAAGTGCTAAAACACAGAATTTGTTCTACGTACTGAATCCACTTTACTATTTGTAGTAGGATATCATCAGCTGAACACTGGCTATATAACAGATAAAGAGACTTTGTTTTCTTTTTTGTTCTGTTTGTAACTATCTAATAATAAGCACAAGCTGAAGAAAAATCAAGGTAGAATCCATCCTTGGTATGTAACCGTCCACTTTGTCAGGAGTGAGTCCTGAGTGTTTTCCCCAGAAGAATCACCTAAAATCCTCGTTAACCATTAGAATTACTCACTGTACACACCATTGCAGTTCCAGACCCTAACCTTGTATAAACGTACACATATTTAGAGCACACAAAGCAATTGCATGTAATCCTTGTGAAGCAGAAGCCTACATATATTCCCCTTCTAATCTGTGTTATTAGTAACAGAAAAACAAAGCTGAAAGACTTGGTTAAGATGTCCAAGCACAAGAACACAGCTGCAATGATACACTGTAATTAAGAATACATAACTCAGGGTACTCACCTTTGTATCTGTTATATAGTTGTTCTAACTTCTTTCTGTCCAATGATCCTTTAACACTCTCTCGTATATAAAGTTCAGGATTTTGGAAAAAGTTGTCTGTCGCAACATCTAACTTCCAGTCATTTTGAGACAGACAACTCACTGCTGTCTTTTCACTAGATTGTGTGAAGACCATAAACTGACGCACTTTATCCTTCTGTGATGATTTCAACTTGTTCTAGTAAAAACAGACAAAACTAGAAATGTTTTACTGGACACAAAAAAAAAATCATCAGTACTGTTAGTATTTTTAAATCAGTACCTTTTACAATTTTCCCAAGCAATTAGACTTTCTCTAGCTGCTGGGGCAGTTAGACACTCAGAGCAACACTTATTTTCTCTCTTTTTTTTTCTTTCTTAAATTTAAACTTACCTTCATTCTAGTCACTTTACACTGTAACAAAACTGAGTTAAATCATCACAAAAATCATGCTGGCAAAGCAATCACAGAAATAAAAAATGGGTATTCTTATTGCATATTTGGAGACAGCACTGAAGGGCATAGCAAATTCATAGACAGCTGTAAGATGGAACACCTTTTTATTTAAGCCATAAAAGAAAAAAGAAAAACACATTCTCCTTTCAAAAGAAGAATGCTACACCTACCAAAAAAGGGCAATTGAGATGACTAAATAAAGCCCATGGCTATCAAAATATTTGATAGATTAATTGCCTCAACAGATGCGGCAGAACAGGCCATTTAATAGCTTACCATCCCTGAACGAGAGGCTGGCATTCATTTATTCCCAGCTGAGGGAACTAACAGAAACACCAGCTAGTGCAGGACGAAGGGCAAGACCAGGCTGCCAGGAACAGGATCTCTACATGTGCCTCTTGATGGCAGCAAGGAACTAGGCTGGGTCATCCATTTCAGGGAGCTACACACCAAAATATCTTAAGATATTTTTTTTCTTTCTTTAAGATTTTTCACTTTGAAGGTGCTCAACTCCACCTATATAATTTGCAAAACATTCCTGTGAGGAGGCATTGTCTCCATTTCACAGGTGCAGCAACTGAAGCAAAAAAAAAAAAGGGGGGGGTAAGTAATTTTGCCGGAGGCAGGCGGGGGAGTGAGTAGCCAAGGTGAGAGCTCTGGAATTTCAGGCCTTCTGCCCAGACCAAGAGACATCCCTCTCTGCTCTAGCGCAAAACTGAATGGAGAACTTGCTGCCAGTAATTCATCAGCATAGAGTGATTGCTGAGGATATTTTTGATGAGGAGAAGCACACTCAGTATTTCAAGGATATTAGTTACACAAAACTAACTGCTGATCAGGAGAAAGCAATCATATGGCTCTTGCACTAAATCCAAATTCAGTTCTAAAGTTCCCTCGATATAGTCAAAGCAAAAAGACTCCTAATGTTACAGCTTGGTAAATTAAGTTCCGACTTTTAAGTCAGGATTGGATTTCTTACATGGCACAAATATTTCATTTGTAGTTTACCTTGCATTCTAACCAGAACTTGTATATTCTGTTCATTATTGTAACTTCCAAGTGCATGGCTCCTTCCCAGGGATTATGGGGGAAAAAAAAGGCCCCAAAAAATCTCTAGACATGATAAACTATCCCCAGCCAAACAGCAAATGGCTTATGAGCAGTATGAGCTCAAGTGCTTCATTCCAAAGGATAATTAGTGTCCAATCACATTATCATTAGAAAAAAGAACTAACGCTTCAGAACAGAAATTCATCTGCCTTAAAGTCAAAATCAGATTTCTGCTGCTTGATGCCAGTGAAAGTGAACACTATTATTTGTAAGAGTAGTTATCAGCTTCAGAGTTGTTACACCTTTAAAAAAAACCACAAGAGCATCACATTTGGCTTAAACTGATACCCCCATAATATATTAAACAGCCCAATACCCTTTAGTTTTAAGACCCCTTTAAATAAAAAAAAAATCCCCCCCAAACCAAAACAGCCCTATATCTACAACACTTGGCTGAAACTAAAATTTTAGCAAACACTGCAGACTTAAACACAGTGATATTAGTTAGGCTATACTACTTTTAAAGTTACAAGGTGTTACTGTTTTATTTCAGTCTCTTGAACATGGTTCTCACATTGGACCTTTTGCTACAAATGTGTTTCTGAAACTCAGATTTTCAGAAGTGGTTCCAGGTAGTGTCAAGCCATCAGAGCAGGTCCTGTGAAGACCCTCTGCTGACAATTTGTGCACGCTTCCAAGTTTCACAGCAGACCTTCAGCACCTCACAATATTGAGCTCAAGCTTTCACAAAAGTTATTTATGCTGCCAAAGCCATGTGGAATGGCTTCCAGAAATGACTAATGAATTTTTAGTTGCAGTTTTAAAAAATATATTGTAAACTCAGATATATTAAAGTAAACCATTGAATGAAATCTCAAATGAAGATGAAACAATCCTAAGGCTAATTTTCAGAATCGATTACCAGCTTCCTCAAACCAGTCCCACAGCCAGACCTGCTGCACCACCACAGACCCAGCTGCACTATAAGGCAGTCACACTTACGATCTTAGCTCTTTTTTCTTTTTTTTGACAAAGCTGGTGCCTTTAATCATTAGGGGTTTGTTTGTTGGGGTTATTTTTAACATGTACACATAAGTACGCATAGACCTTTTAATAGTGAGTATTCTGTAAAACCTCAAGAGGCTTTGTTCTGCCCTACTCTTGCAAGGGTAAACTCCAAAAGCAAGACATACAACAAAAAGTCAAGGAACAGGTTTACAAGGGCTTCACCATGGATGACCAACACCACAAAAGGTAGCGGGTTTTGTGTGTTGTCACATAAAAGGAGAATGCATTTTATTAGATAAAAAAATGGCAGCTTAAGTAACTTTTATGATAAAATTTAAATCCTGTGTGTGCACAAGATCTTCCTGTGCTTGGGGCTCCCTAAGCGACAGTAACAATATAAAACCTTTTCAAACAGAACACTGAATTTGCCAAGAGTCAAGCAGCTAATGACACTAATCAGTACTGCATTCAGTAATATATTAAGATGTAATAAATCACAGTGTTCATCCATAATCTTTTTCTGGAATAACTATATTTTTACTGGTCAAATAAGAGTTTATTTTTAGTGAAGAAGTGCCAAAGCCCTTTCTTTATGTTTGATTAATGTTTCCGCAGAAGCTTGCCAACATGGACGAGACACTCCACATCCTAAGTGACTGGACAACTCTTTGAAGGCCTACTACAGGACAGCAAGAGATGAAACTACTGCTGAGCTTTTATTATCCTATTATAGCTCTTCTTTCAGCACATTAAAAACCCACACTTCAAGCAGGAACAGGTTCCAAGCCTTCTGCACTTTTAAGGGCTATTTCCAGAAGCCGAGCTTGAACAGTCTATTACTGTTTTAAGTGTGCAATACACAAGCCAGAGCACCCTATAACCTTTAATCCTGTAGTCATCAGGCAACAAATACCTTACACTGCAATTGTATGTGCCGTAATGCAATGCAATCCATTTAAAATATCTCAACTTTAACACTAGTTAAAAAAGAAGACAATTTTATTTAACAGATATCTGTCTTGCTAAAATATACAGGTGAAAACCAACAGAAAATAAATGCGACAAATTTTCTAGTAAATCCTACCCCTTGGGCTAAAGTGAAAAGGAAAAATTCAGATCTGCAAGCCTTTGATCAAGTCTGTGTGGTATCCAAGCTACCTTTCATAACACGGACATCATGAGACACAAGGTGAACTTACTTTTAAAACACAGAATAACTTCTCCAAATGAAAAGCTGCATTATGTATATTCGTAAAACTACAATAATCATACCATTCTAACGAACATCTGATGCTATAACAACGACTTTAAAATGAAAATTTACTTCTCCCCATAAAGTACCAAATTTGATAATCCTAATTCAATAACCCATCCTTTCCCCACAGTATTTTTCTTCTGGCCTCAGACTGAAATTCCTCCAGTCTAGGGGAGTAAGCTTTCCCAGTCTATGGGAAAAAAAAATGCCAGAACTCATCCGCCAACTCTGACTACATGGTTGTTTTTCCTTATCTTTTACATACAATTTTTAGTCACCTCAGATTCAAAGATCAGCTCTGCACACTGGTCATCAACATTTTCTGGATAGCTAATAGGCGTATGAGGGCTCCACTCTCCTGGATAATGTCCATGGGAAACAGTAACAACCTTGGTTCCACACTGCCTGGACTGGAGAGCTGAGGATTCCTACCAAAATCCTCTTCTTGGACTTTGCTCAAAGGTTATATGCAGCTGCCAGCTAGAAAAGCAGTGCAACGACCAGTTCGAAGTATCCCTGCCCGAAACTCCTTATGGCCCCCAAAGAAGGCATTCACACAGTTACTCCTTAATGAGTAACTGCTTTTCACCCTTCCCTTCCCAGCTACTGCTTACAGATGATCCTATGATTCCTGCTAGTTTCACTAACTAAAGGAATTTGAATGATGCGACATCTGTGCTTTTGTTTCAGACAGGACTCAAGGAAAAGCGTGTTAAGTGCTCATGCATGTGACAGGTAAAAACCTTTTCTAAAATAGTATCAACCTCCACAAAGTCTAGGTTTTTATATGAACTGCAGTTAAACTCTTGGTAGAGATGTGGCTGCAGGAAGCATCCCTGCTCCTTCAAAGGACCCCAGTGTCATCGCATCAAACACAGACTAACTTCAGCCTGCACGGAGAGGAACGGGCTTGTGCATGTAATAACCTTACAGATCACAACTGCCAGTTTTGTCGCGTCTTTATGTGACACTAATGGTCAAGAGAACACTGCTCCCTTACAGTGTCTGAATCACTCCACATTGGGCTGTATCCATTAAAGGAACATACAAGACACCTGCAAATAATCTGGTTTATTGCTTGTCTTCAACAAATACATGGCCAAAGCTTAAAAGGCAAAATAATGAGTATTTTTCTTTGTTTGATAAAAACCCAAAAGTTAATCACAACAGAAGTCTATGAATACACTGAACTACATTTTAACCCACCAACTGTGATAGCACACACATATAATACCAAAAACCCCACAAAACCCACGTTAAAGACAAAAACAATTGGAAGTAAGTAGCCATACTTTCTGTATAATGTAAACAAACATGCCTTTCATCTACACTTTCTAAAGCAGTTTTTTTGAGAGGAGGGCACAAAAATTAAGATTGTAAGGATATTTTTAAGCTTCTGTTTCAAACTGATGCGAAATACATTTGTCTGCAAGGGAACAGAACAAAACTTAAAAATTTACAAGGTCTGTTCAGAATAAAATCCAAGGAAAAATCACAAGCAACTTAAAATCAAAGATGCTTTTTGCACCCTCTAACGTTCTTTTAGGGGACAAAATCCTTTTAGTAGTTGCATATGGGCAGAAGTCTTTCAGAGAAGAGCAATATATAGCTCCCCAGAAGAATGCAGGAGTTGGAATAGTGTTTTAAGGTGATTAATGTTAACCTGAGAGGTGAAGGAAACACCAGTGCTTTTTCAATTAAAAAAAGACAAAATAAAGCTGTCAGTTGTTTAGCATTCTTAACTCTGGTCCAGGGCAGAAGATCTATTCAGCCATTAGAAGCTGCATTCATACCTTTTATTTGCATTGGCACCATAAAACATGAGTAAAATATCAAGAGCGACATAATACATTTCACACCTTGTTCTCCAAGTAGTTCATATTCCTGAATAATTTCTTCATGGCTCTAGTTAAAAGTGATTTTACAGTATAAGTTCAAAGGGTTTTCTGGTAAGCTGGGAGAGGAAACAAGATCATGCCCCATCTTGTCTAGCACTCCAACTACTCTGTCCTAAGCATAATGCCAAGAATCTGCAAGTTTTACTATGGGAGAACCAAAACAAAAAACATTTAATATCAACAAACTGCTACAGACATGAATATGCATCACACAAAATAGCCTTGCAGAATAACTTGTTGAGTTAAACACTACATAACAATGTCATGAAGTACAATAACATTACAGGAGACAGCGTCACACATGAAATTCTTGTAATACTGAATTTTTACAACTTCCTGTCACCTGAGGTTTGCAATAAGAAATTATGTATTTAGCAGCATCGAAATATTCTTTGGAGAACACAAATTGGACAATGTAATAGATAATGTAAAAAGATATGGATACTCACACACTTGCCTTGATTATCGCATATAGTCCTAAATTCATTAAACCATTCAGAATAATACAGGTAGTAGCTCCTCTCCTCAGAGAAGATGACTTAGAGTACAATGGACCTGCTTGCTGCTCTGTCTTGATTCACCTGCACATTGCTTGTCCTCATGACGAGATGAAGCAATTAACACACTAACAGATAAGGTGAAGGAGACCTTTCTACAGATGCTGCTCAGCTCAAATGAAAATGTGGGTAAGAGAGGCAGATTGCTATCAGCAATCCAAGGAACATTGCCAGGGTGGTGTACCTGAGCACTGGACAGAAAACATTTTTCAAGTTACCAAAATGGCCAGAGTGACCCTAACAGGCTGCTGCAATGGTATCCCTTCCAGAGAGCGGACAAAGACAGTTTGAAGCCAGGAAACCTTTGTCCTGAAAGCACTGGCCGTACTAACACTGGTGGGACTAAGTCAGAGCCAGAAGTGCTCTAACTGGCAGTGCTGTACAGGCAAGTAGGAGCCAGACCCCAGCTGCAGGAGCCTCTATGGCAGCAATTATTGTGCTGGACAAGCAACCCGACCCCAGGAAGCTGCCACAGCCACTGGAAGGACTAGCCAGAGCAGTAATGCATAGGGGCAGAAAAATGGGATGTTGAATCTCATGCTTCTGGATGGACATCTTCAGATCTCTGTGAAGAAGTCTCCCTACTCTTTCCCCTAAGTAAAGAGAGGATTTTGACCTATCACAAGCATAGGTACAGAGTCCTATACCTAGGCATGAGAAACAATTCATACCTGTATTTACAACTTATAAAAGCTGCAGCCTGTCATTTAGTCCCACTTCAGTGTCTATGTCATCCTTTCACCTGGGTGTTGGAGTCAACAAGCACAACATGGAAAACAGCTGTTTGCATAGTGCCTAACAACTATGCTCCAGGCCATGACTAGAGTATTCAGATACTCCCTCCAATCTGATAAATACCAATCTGTGAGTATTGTATTGTTTCACAGAATATATCTGCTAGTTCTTCAGTTAAGTATTTCCAAGAAGACTAAGCAGACAGGATTCTAGTTTCTCGCAAAAAGCTATTCTCAGAATAACATGCCTCACTATTTCTGTTATATTGCCACTTACTACAGTATTGTTCAATTCAAATTTCTAACCACATAGCCAGCCAATAATATATGCACGTACAAGATACCAATGGTGTATTTTACATATCTACACTAGATATACTGTGAGGCAGCTCTAGGTGATTTTTATGGAACAAAGTCGTCATAAAAAGTTGTGTCGCATTACTGCGTAAGTGCAATTTGAGACAGTCCCAGAACTGCAGAATTACAATAAGTCACCTCTACAGTCTGAACGTTACCCAGACTTTAGTTTTAAGCTCCCATAAAAAACTCATCTGAAGAACTATATCAAACTATTCAATTAAAAATTATACTAGTAACATAGTGACAAGTTTATTAGAGGTCTACATACTGCACACCACTTAATTTAAATCCTGGCTAACTGAATTTTTATGCCAACATAACTCCATCAGCTAAAGGTGATATTTTTATTTTTTTAATATACTTTTAATACTGCTTGCCAGAATAATATGAACTGCAGGTATAAGATATCTTTATACAATTAAGTGTACACCAATAGATCTTAGACTCCCTCCTGCACCCTTCCTAAGACAACACAACTGCTATAGAAAAGTACTACTTTAAACTGTACAGGTGTAGTTAAAGCTGTACAACTTTTGTATACAGAGAAGGCCTAGAAGGATAACTATAAACAACTTCCCTTGATTGCAAGAGACCAATAAGGAGCCCCCTTATTTAAAGCTAAAGAACATCTTTTTCTTTTGTTTAGGCAAACAAAAATAGCAAATTCTGTTCCCACCACTGCAGTTGCTTTCTAGAAGAGGGGAGAAAGCCAGTCGATTTGAGAGTTCACAGCAAATGCTCAGCTATAAAGCAAAAAATATTAAGGAGAAAATGCAAGGTAGATAAAGTCCTCATTTACAACAGTTGCATGAATAGGAACCTTACCAAAACCACAAAACAATTATCCAGAAATTCTCCAACATAATCCCAGTTCAAGAAGGATCAACATATCCAAGTTTCCCATTGAGCTGATAGCGCTTAATGGGGCCTTAGCCGCCTGAAATTTTGCGAAAAACTCCAAGTAGCCCCTGGTTTCTGGCAGCCCCCTGCACTGTCTCCAGTCACTGCCGCTCACCACCTCAGGCAGAGCACAGACCAAGCTGCCCACAAAAAACCGCTTCTATTGCCCCCGTCCCGTACAAGGCGCCTGAACCCCCGCACAAACTGCCAGCGAGCACCCCCTCGCCGTGAGGAGGCCTGACAGAGCCCCGCCGGCCGAAGGCCTCCGCGGGATCCCGGCGCCCCCCACCTAGGCCCCGGCGTTCGCCCCTGCCCAGGGGCAGCCTCCTGCCTCCCGGCCCCGCGACCCCGGCCCGCCCCGCCGCCCTTCCCGGGCCCCACACGCCCTCTCCACCCCGCCTGCTAGGAGGACCGAGGAGCCCACGGCCCCAGGACATCATGCCCCGGCTGCGGGGCCGCCAGGACCGGCCCCTTCGCCGCTCCCGTCGAGCCGCTCCCGGACACCCCGGCCCGCCAGACTAGGCCCCAGCTGCCCCTGAGGCGCCGCCGCGGCTGGCCGGCCCCGAGGCGCCGGGCCGGGCCGAGAGGCGACTGGGGAGGACGCTCACCATGTTGAGAGCTGTGCAGGCCTCTTCCCTCCCGGCTCAGGCGGAGACTGAGGGCGGCGGCGGCGGCAACGGCTTCCTCCGGCGGCAGCTCCCGGCTCCTCACGGGCCCTTCCGCCGCCTCCCGCTCATGCGCACTGCGGCGCATCCCCCGCGCCGGCAACGGGCGCTGCGCGGCCACGGCGCAGCGGGCGGGAGCCTTCACCGGGGGGGGGGGGGGGGGGCAGCCCGGCAGCCTCCCCTGCCCGCGGGGGTGGGGGGCCGGCCCCGTCCCGTTCCCGGCCCCGTCCGAGTTTCTCCGGGAGCGGGCGGCGCCCGGTTGGGGCTGCGGCGCGAATGGCGGTTGAGTCGTCGCACGCGGCTGAGGTGGGGGGTGCCGCAGCGGGGAGGCCTCGACCCGAGGAAGGGAGGAGAGGGGAGGGGAAGGGAAAACCCCCTCCCCGCGCTCTCCTCGATGTTATTGCGGGGTCGGGAGCGGGGGTGGGCTCACGGCGCCGCGGCGGGGTTGGGGCGAGGAGAGGCCCCGGGGCGGGAGGGGGCTGCTGTGGTGGCGCCCGCTTCGGTGGGGTCCCGTCGCCCGGGCCCGCCCGGCTCCTTACCCCAGGACCCGCGGTCACCCCGCGTCCGCTTTTCTGTGGGGAAAGCTGCTTATCTCCTTATTTCTTAAATACCCCAAATTAAAACATTTTGTGAGCGCGCGGGGCGTTCCCGCCAGGCCGGGCTCGCAGAGGCCTTTGCCGAGGGCCCGGGGGGGCGCTGCCCCAGCGCAGGGGCTCGAACGGGGGAGGCGGGAGAAGGCCGCGGGTCCGTCGGGGGAGATGTGCAAAGGAGGCAGAGGCTGAGCGGGCACGGAGAGCTGGGGAGGCCGCAGGCGAGGGCAGCAGCTTTGCAGGCGTTCTCTTACGGGACCACCTCTGCGCTTGCGAGATTTCCCTGCTGGAGGCCGTGATGCCTTTTTTTTTTTGGGGGGGGGGGGGAGGAGGGGCTCTGTTGCTTCCAAGTGGCTGTGGACAGACGTTAAGCCTTTCCTGCAGTAGCACCGATGCACTAGCAAGAGAGGTTGTAAGGGTTAAATCACAGTTTGTACCAGTGTCCCAGACAGTTGTTTTTTTTCCCAGGAAAGCTTACTCTATCTGCTGCAGACTCTTGGCAGCGAGAAGGTTGGGGGAAGCAGAATATTTGCTGATAAAACTCACAGTGGTGGCAAACTGCTAGTTGTGAAGGACAAAGGTTTTTTGATCTGATTCTTGTTCTCTCATCTCCTGCTGAGCTGGGAGCTATTAAAGTAAGCTTCTGTATTTATGTTACATGACTGGTATGATTGCGCACAGCACAAAAAAATTGACTTGAGAAAGGCGTTCATCGTGATGGATGGCCAGAGGTTATACGTATGTTTTTTATAGAAAAGGGTCTGAATCGCTTCTCATTTCACTGAAAGTCAGCTTAGATGGAGTGTGAGGAGTTAAAAGTAGTATTTGGAGAGGAGAATCGGGCCTGTCCTGTGAAGGGTCCAATTGTGCTGGTGTTCTAACGCCGTAAAATTGAGAGTTGCCTTGATATTAATCATATGAAACTATGTGTGAATTCAGCTCTCCTGAGAGATGCTAGTTGCCTGGATACCTTGAATCCTTCTGAAAAGCGTGCTGTGGAAATTGAGGATGGCTGCAAAGTGGCCAGTGTAAACAGCCATGATCACTGCACACCAGCCCGGTCCCGGTGAACCACCACAGGGAAGACAAAGCCAAGCCTTAAAATCTATTTCATTGAGTTAGCTAATTGCCATCACTATAACGTGCTGTGACAGCCCTTCTGCGATCTGAAGATACAAATCAGACCACCTTGAGAATTATTGTGACATGTAACAATAATCTGAGATGAACTGTGATTGCAGTGGATTCCTCAGGACAGACAGGATTTTTAAGTGGTTTGGTTTTCCCTAATCTCTGTGACTCTTGCTAATTTTCTGTGTTGCAGGGTCTATTTGGGGGGTTTTCTGAGTGTGTGTTTGGGGGTACATTGTGTTTGTTTATTCTTTTAACAAGTTGCACATAAGATTCTTTTACCTTAAAAGAATGTTGAAAAAGTATTTCTCATTTTGCTGCTTTTGTCCACTGAATAAAGTATTAAAAATAAATTAGTTTTAACTTTTTCTTGTTTAGGTGGTAATTAAAAAGGTACTGAAATCAGCATGGTCCTTTGCTTTGTTTTCAAATGAGTTTTAGATTAAACTCATAATAAATTAAGGCCTGATGTTACAAATATTTAAGAGCACAAGGAACTTCACATGCAAGAGTGTTCCTAAGTGTTAATAAGGTGCTACTTACAGCAGTAGACTCACAGATATTATCCAGAAGACTTGATTTTATGCCTTCAAATTATGATTATTTTAAAAACATTCCTTGAAAAATTCACCATTGCTACAACTTTTAGTTCAATCCACTGTTTTCATCTTCCACCTGGGTTACAAATTAGCCATTTTTAAATTAGGTGCAGGTCTGGTAGAAGTTGTTCTCAGTACTTTAATGTTCAGAAATGGTTCTTTTTTTTTTTTCTGGGAGTCAGGGCATTTGGACTCTGCTTCCAGCTTTGACTGACTTGTGATTTGATCTCTCTAACTTAACTAAATTCCTCTACATTATGAACTCCCATCTTAAAAGGTATGGAAAATCATACGTAACTGCTTTGCATGGGCTTCTTAGCAGGGCAGATAAAACCAGGTGATTCACTGAAATGCATGTGAAATACAAAAAAAATAGGTGAAATGAAGATTAATGCTATTCCCAGCGTGCATGCTACTGTTCTGTGGTTGGGGTTTTGGTGGTTTTTTTTCAATTTAAGTTCAGTTATAAGGTGCAACTGTACATCAGAAAAGGAGTGACTTCCTTAAGTATTACTGATTTTAGTGGGAGCTACAGTATGCTCTTCTGTCTTGACTTCCAGAGTGCTTCCATGGCTGTGTCTGAATTGCTGAATCTGAAGTAAGTTACTCTACCCCATAGCTCTTGGCTCCCGTGGCCAGGCCATGTATCTGGTGCCTCAGCCTGAGCCGGTCTGATTAGACCGACTGAGTTATCGTCCCCTACGTGGCACAGCACACACTTCAGGACAGTCAGATTGCTCCAGTTCCACTCATGGCCATATGCTTGCTGGCTGGCTGTACATCTGCAGATCTGCGCTTTAGTGACGTGTGTGTGCTGTCTGAATCTCACCCTTAACATTTCTGAGCAAAAATAGACGCTTTGTTAAGCAAGAGGCACCACAAAGCTGCCCAAAAGCATGTTTGTACATATTGAGAGTAAGTTGTTTAAATGGGGCTTGTTACATGTTAACTTTCGTGCAGCTCCATCCAGGATGGCACATCAGGTCAGGCCAGTGATAAACAGCTCTGCTATTTGTAAACATGACACATGCATTCAGTGATACAGACTAGAAGGAAATATCATTCGTTGTGCAATCTGCATGGAGCATAATCACTGTGACCACAGTAACATGATGACTCATTTAATTTATGGTAAGGCTGACATGCTTGCTTTGTTTTGTTGCGTGATCCAATCATGTTTTATCATCCTAGGAGAACCAGTCAGTGATTTTTTTTAAATCCAAGTGTGTCAAATGCATATTTCTGAACGCAACATTGATGTTTTACACTGACTTGAGATCTTCTTGAGCAGACAGAGAAACAAGTCTCACATTAAGTCAGTGCAGAATCCATTTAGTGTAATCCCCTTGCTGAGAACTTCCACTTAGAGCACTTTCTAAGGAAGAGGCCCAAAGCTTTACAAAGGATAACAATAACCTGGAACAGCTTGGCCTAGAAATGTCTTTCTAACCCTCACATCTTTTTGTCAGCTACTTCATGCTCTAGAAAGTGAAACCACCAATTCATCTTGCACTGATGGAATAGCCATAAAGTGGTTACAACTATGGCCCTCTGCTTGCAAACACTGATCACATGTTTAACTTTTAGAGAACAAAGTCCCATGAACTGTCCTGCACAAGGAAATTTAATGCCAGTAACGGCATGAAGTTCCTTCGCATCCACAGGTACAGACCCAATGGTCTGCTCCTATCCCGCCGTTCAACTGATAAGGTCAGAATGTCCATGTCAGCCTATAGAATTCCTTTCTGTATTGGAAGAAGCACAGAGCAAGTAACCAGTCTGAGTCCTCCTGTAGGTGCCTAAGCAATTTAACCTGCAGACTGGCACATCGCCAATTAACCTGTTGTTAATAGGTTGCCGGGAAGGGTGTTCCCCTTCTATTAAGTTTTTCATCCTTCCTGCATTACACAAGAGGTTAACACGTTACTACACCCAGTCCAAGGCACTGTTAGGAGCTGGGTTCCACATGCCGGTATCTCTGGGAGGGAGCAGGACAGGTTTATGTGACAAAGGAAGAAAAGTCGGGTCAGTGAGCCTCAGAAAGTCTGGAAATTTCTCATGTACCCAACTATACCTGGCAGGCCTGAATAAACAGACTTTTCCAGGACACCTAACGGGCAAGAGACTGCAAGACTTCTGTATTTTTTTTGGAACTCACAAGAAGAACCAAGGTACATATACTAAAATCAAGACATTTTAAGTCATATTAATTAAGAAATGAGAAGGCAATAAGAATTGAGATAGCTAGTTGATTTTTATGAGATATGGACTTCTGTAAACAAGGTATAATCTTTGTGAAAAAAACTATTTGAAATTTCCCAAGCTATAAACCAGACAGTGCCATCGTAGCTATGATTTCATTATTAAAACCTACACCTTTGAACTGGAAGCAGCTTTCCATTCTTGCTACAAAGAATTATGGGTGATTGCAAGAATCTAGGGAGACTGAGACACGCTTATTTCCCTATCACAGTGATCTTCTGTATGTGCCATCTTTAATTGTTCAACTTAATAAGTTATCCCAATTCAGAGCACATATTTTGCTATTAATATACAAAACACTAATTTAAGGTACATTTATGGGAGGCAGAGCCTTTTGCCTTGAGGTAAGTGGTCTGCAAGAGTAATGCAGATGTACAAAGCAAGGGTAATAAGATGACTCTTACCTCCTGTCATACATGTCACACATTTAGCCTTCACCCCTCACACTGTCATAACAGCAAACTGGTTTTGGGGAACACATCTACACAGTCCAGCCAGTATTAGTTTTCTGATATCTAAGTGACAAAATCGTAACCTCCATGCCCGTGACTAGCTATCAGCATCAATACAGTGGGGTAAACTTCAAGGAAAACATGCATTAACTGCATCTGTATATAAGAGTTCTGTTTTTAAATTGGTTTATTCTAGTTCACATTATATCTCATTTTACAGCTCTACAGAGCAGGAGCTGTGTCTTACGTTTCTGGGATGCTTACCACAGGAACACTGAACATGCGTGGGGGCTTTGGCTGCAGTTATCATACAGTGTTTACGACTGACTGTGTCTGTGTGTGCCAGTGCACGCTGATGAGAGAGTGAAACAGTACAGCCCAGAATAAGATGTCTCTCTCCTTTTCACAGAGGCAAAAGAGGGATGCAGCTCTCAGCAGCAGTCTTTTTCACCAGACACTCTTTGCAGCTTTGCTGGCTCTAGTACATTAACATCTCCCACTTTCCCTACTTCTTAAATGGGTAGAGCCGTTGCCATTCACGGAGACCAATTACCATTTCAAGAGCAACTTCTTGGCACCAGAACTGTTTATATGGAAAATACATTAAAGCTAAAATCCAGCTACCATTATAATTTCAAAACCCAGTAGGACTCTAGACATGCGTTTTACTTGCTTATTACTGCTATAATAATGAATATAGGGTATTCAACCAGAACATCCATGTTCATTTGAACATGGATTCATCATATAATCAACAGATTAAGCTAACATCAAATATCTCATAAAATATATTGCACTGGTTTTAGAACCCAGGCTCTCTTCTTTCAAGAAATACAATCAGTCCACATAAACATAAATGTCAAGGTTTCAATTATGAATTTCTGCAATACTGATTTTTTTAATACCATGTTCAGTAGTGTGTATTACTTTCCAAATAGAATTCTTATGCAGAAAGTTATGCCCCAGTACCATAAAAGATACTAAGTGATATTTACCTGTGAAGCACTCATGTGTAAAAATCTATCATTTTGAACATAACTGTACAAGCACTTAAAGTATCTGTTGAGAACAAACCATGTGTAAAAGCTGTAGGTTCAGACCTTAATCCATTGCCATTGACTGTTCAGTAAACACATTCTATACAGCACTGTTGAGCTTTTTACACACAGAACAGGTAGAACAGTCAAATAATTCCTGATCTGACTGAACAGAAGAATAATCAATAGAAATTATTATACCTGTGAGAAGTGCACTGGTTGATATGCCCTTTAAAACAGGTACAAGTTGCTTTAATAAAAGAGTAGTGTGCTCAGATCAACTTCTTTTGTTTTCCCCTACCATTAACTAAGTTTTAAAGGTCCCGCCAAAACACCCAAGTATTCATTTTTTAATCATCATGAAGACAGAAGCTAGGATTTTCTGGTAACTAGGCAGTATGACCATTACAACAAAGGATTCAATACACACTGGAAACTTTATTTTTACAATTCACTCCTATAGATATTTACTCTATATGCAGTAAAAAAATAACCTTACAAGTAAAAAATAGTCTATATCTGAAATTACAATTTTACCAGCAAGCATGGAAAATAATTATTTATAAATCACTGCATCCACAAGTTTTGCGGTGTTTTGATTACCATCAATCTCATTAAATAGGAGGAAACATAGGCAAATATCTACTAAGTGACTTGCCTGAAGTCACGGTGAGTCAGTGGCCAAAATAAGAACACAGTCCTGCTCTCCTGCTTTCCACTCCCTGTGTCCTAATCACTGATTCAGCATGAATTCAGGCTCCACACCACAGATCTTCACTGGGTATAAGCTACAGTAATTAACAGCAGCTGAAGAGTGCAAGGGAGCCAAAGATCCCCACAGGTGGGTAACTAAAGTTTATGAAGGGCTGTCATTTTGTATGGTAACATTCACACTGCCAAGCAGGATGTTACATGCCCGATGTAATGAGATGACCAGTAAGCTCACCGAGAGTGTTACTCTCCGATCCTGTCTCACAGAAGCCACAGTCTGGAACACTAATACCCTTGTTCCTTCCTGTGGACTGTGGCTGAACTACATATCCCATGACCCGGTCCCCTCTCTCCTCTGGCAGCAAAGTAGATCATTACAATTAGAATCAGTTCAGACTCATTGTTTCTATAATATCTATGACTCCTGTATCAGAACTATGGTGCTACTTGAAAAGGTGTATTGATAACGAATAACTGGCAGAGATTATCCTTTTAGGTCAAATACTAAAATACTGCATTTTAAACAATTACCAATTTTTTTCTTTCTGTCTCTACCACTACGTGTTCTACAAACAACAGTTTAGTTACAGCTATGTTATCATCTGGCTCTTGGCAATATACATTTATAACACAAGGATTTATTTGTAATAAACAGAAACATTCTGAGTATTTTTTAAATTAAAATTCTGGGTTACAGGAGCAACCTACCTGTAATAATTCTTTGTGCATCTTTAAGTTCAATTAAATCACATTGCAGCAAAACATTTCAAGCCTGCAAATTCTGACAGTGACTTCTGCAAGAGACTTTATTCTGATATAAACAAAACCATTACTATTTGAAAAATCAATCTCAGTGGAAACCTATAGAGAAAAAAAACGTAAGAGCTAATTTTCAGAAGTGAGGGGAAATTAAAATTGGTAAAATTATTTGTCTCTCTTCATTCCTACGGCAGACATTTTTTCAGCTTCCAAGGAACATGTTCTTGTTTCACTGGCTGGAGCAGCGCAGACTTAGCAGACAGAGAACATCATACTGTGAGTTTTAATGTTTTGCCACAGATTCAGTGTAGCAAAGTAGGTATGGAAACATAGAAATGTCACGTAGAAAGAAAAATAATAAACACCAAGCTGCACTGTCTCTTCAGGACTGAGTACATGATTTTATAAGTACACTCAATTTTTAGATAAAACAAGTCACTAAACTAACCTGCAGTGGACCCCATTACAATTTTGGATTACTGCCTCCTAAATGTGATCTGCAGATTGTGGTCTGTCAGGTATCAGATGATGATATAAAAACAGATGCTTAAAACTAATGCATAAGGTAAGCAACCAAGGAAAGAACAAAATGGAAAAAAATGAAAACAAACATTAAGCTTAGTTAAGCTTAGTTTTTATTTGGCAGTAAATAAAAATCACTGTGGCAATATTCTACAAGATGGTCACTGGAGTGTGATTTTTTGTTAGGTGGCCATTGGATTACAAGGAAAATTGAAAAGTATTACTGTATGCTTTTAATATACAAGACCATCCAGAGCCATTACTTTTTTACAATTTTTGTCTGCATTGCAGGCAAGGCTGCACAGTTACAGAATCAGATCAGAGAATTCCCTGTGACATTGTATATTGATTCGGAGATGAGATTTCAGGTAAGTATAAGGATCCATTTGCACAGATGTAACTACAAGTTTGCGATCACTATAGTATCTGTTTGTTCCTTTCTGCAGTATAAACCATGCTATCATCTTAAATTAGTATGTCAAAAAACTTCACCTTAACTAAAAGGTGAAAAGATTTGCAAATTTGCACCAATTAAAATGTATTATCCTTTACCTTTCCCTGTTTCTCTGAGGTGCTTTTTAAATAAGTTAAAATAAATTTATGGCAATTGATCAGTATGCTGCATCTAAGAAATATTTTCTTTGCATATCAAGAAAACCTACCCATTTTCTCTTCTGCAACACTGCAGATACAAAAAAAAAAATCTGACTATTATTCTTAGTCATGTTTCATGTTGTTATAAAGACTTTGGTATACTTCATTCCAGCCAATAAGTAATACATTATAATGTGAACAATGTGGGAAAAGTAATGAGGATTTTGAAGTCAGTATTTTATTTTGGCACACTTTCTAAGTATTAAATAAGTTTATCATCTTTCTGTGCTTCTACTTCATGTTTAAAGATCAAATGATATTTTTGGAAAGCATTTACCTTCCAGCTTTGATTAGAGTAGCAAATGCTAATATGTATTTTTAAAGTGCTTTGTATCAGATATTTCACAGTATATTAAATAATTTTTGAAATGCAAATTTTCACTACTCTTTGAGGTAAATGGGGAAAAAAAGATGCACCAAAAATGACTGAGAGGGATCCTGGGCTAAAGAACAAACTTGAATTCCCTATTCAGGCAAAAACATAAGCCACAAACAGGAATTTTGCCAGAGAAATGTATTCAAAAAACAATTGTCACCCTTCAGATTTCCTTCAAATTAGTGCTCTCACATCTCAGGCAAAAAAGGCAGCTGTGAATGAAAAAGCAGGCAGAAGAACCCTAGCTGTCTGTAACGTAGAGTCCTTACTAACCTCTCCCATCCTTTAAGAGTTCCACATTTTTTTCAGTCTAATGCCTTTTCACAGGCAAACGTAACCACTGAACAACAATCACGTAGGTCCACGAGTTATATATACGATTACAGTAAAGTGATATCCACATTTCAGTAAAGTCAGCATAATTTACTGTCAAACTATGCAGGAAGTGCAGAGGAAACCAATTCCCCAATCTTTTATACAAAACAGTTTGCTGAAAATATGAAGAAATCTTCTCCTTAGAGAAAATCAGCAAAGTAGAAAAAAATAAAATGCACCTTCCTTGAATTTTATTTTGACTCAGCCTCTTCATCCACAAATTCAACTAGCGGAGCGTGTCTATTGGCCTGGGCACCTTCTTGGAAATTAACCTTTTTTATCACTCCTGCCTTTGGAGCCCTTATGGTGTGCTGCATAGAAACATATCAATAGTGAGCCAGCAGAGTACTTTTTTCCCCTCCTCTCTCTCTCTCTCTCCCCCCTCCCCTCCTCCAGCAAATGCTAATATTACTCTGTGGTGAAATTAGAACAGAACACACTTACTTACTTCCTCTGACACATGTATGTTTATTTTAAAACTTCTTTAAAATGTTATCCTAGTCCTTTTTCAAGTTTTATTTTCTCATCAATATTTATTTTGATACTGGGGACAAAAATGCTATATAATATTATATTTTGAAGTAGGAACAGCTGAATGTTATTTTACTTTGCTAACACTTTTTGATATTATAATAAATAACCAGTCAGAAATAATATAGTTTTAGTCTGAAATGTTAATCATATAGCAGATTTGTTCCCTTAAGAGGCATCATTTACTAGATTTACTAAATATATTTTTGTTTGCTGGCCAGGAAGGGTCTTTATTGAACAGATACTTGGCAAAATCTAAACAAAATACAAATACAGCTACTAGGGACAGTAAAGGAATAGCATGTTTACATTCCAATCCCCAGATTGGTCTACTTGTTATTGTACCAGGTTAGTTTTCCATTGAAGTTTTGTTTCTTGGTAATTTTCTACATAGGGTTAGCCTAATATCAAAACATTTAATATCAGATATTAAATCCTCACATTTAAGCAAGGATTCATTTAAATAATAATTTGCTTTTAAAATTTTACAGTTTATATTTCAATACCACTAAAAAAAACCAACTCGGATAATGTCAGTCAGGTATCAGCTGGAAAGGCACAAACATTTAGCATCCAGTTGCAAATAATTTTGGGTGTAATTTTTTTTTAGTGCACAGTTGTTGTATTTCATATAATTTGAGTGTAATTTATAAAAGGGCATGATAAGGGAAAGAAAAGTTCTCTCAACAATGTTAATTCTGCTACCACAAACTGAAGTTTAAAATAAACTAATAGCCAAACCAAACCAGCTCAGGCTACAAAAACTATAGGTCAAGCAATCTGAGCCATGGTCAAGTGATGTTACAAGATAGAATGGCCAAAATGCTAGTCCACTGGATGCCATGTGGACAATTACAAAGAATCTTTAGGGTACTCTTGTTAAAACTTTACGTAAATAATAATTAAAAGATTATAAACAAAAAAGTTTCTGCATGAAGTAACTGCAGACATTACATATGCTTACATCGCAGACAGTGAGCAAGAGATACACCTAGGGAGTTTTCTGTTAAAAAAATAAAAGTGGGGCAGGGGAGAGGATTGACAAAGCTAACCAAATGAATGTTAAAACATCTGCAGAATACCATGAATTATATAATCATCATCTGTTAATAAAATAACAGCAGATATAATCCTCTGAAATCTAGTCAGACACAACACTTGTTTCAGAGCATATGAAGTGATACTGACATCTGCAAGCTACACTCTGCACCATACTTCAATAATGCAACCAAAAATGATTAAGTTCTGACAGAAAATTTATTTTCTCAGTAATTAAAATCTTTTTTATGTCACTTACCTCCATTTTCATAGCTATCATAACCATTAGAGGGTCTCCAATCTGAACCTTATCCCCTGCTTTCACAAACACCTACAATTCAAGAGAAAATTGGGGAAAAATCATACATATCTGTACCACTAAAAATCATCAGCTGGATCTTGGCTAGCACAATCCACTGAGTGATTGTGGTTTTCCAAAACAGCCTCGTAACATCTTTATTATTGTTGCATCTGAGTTCTCTAGATAATACTCAAGGGAAGTCAGAGGCTATAGAAAGAATACAGCCAAGAAGATGACCAGGAAGCCATTTATGTATCAAAGAAACACTAGAAGAGACAATGTATATTCTACCCTTTCTGGGCTTAAGAGCTTCTATTTTGAGTGAGAAAGTGCAGAACCTCTTCCTGGAGCCAGCCCCTAAAGTTGTTTTTAAAACAAAATCCAGAAAGAAGATTGCGGAAGGCACCTAGTTTTTCTCCAATAACTCTGATTTAGAGTGTCCGCTCAGTACGCAAGAGATCCACGTTCAACATGCTCCACCCTCTGAAAGGATTCATGCCTCTCTATTGCTACCAGAATCCTTTAACTACTAAACTCTGCTGGAAATCTCTTTTCCGTTGAAACTTCATCACTGTACAAAGAAATACACAAGACTTGCTGAGCTAAAGAAAAAGAAACAAAACCAGATACAGCAAAACACACAGCTTAACAAAAAAGGCAAAAAAATAAATATTCAGAAATGCAAGTGCATCGAGCATCTCGCATCGAGCATTCCATCACTCTGAAATGGATCAAACAGCCTATGACACTTCAGGGAATTTTGACTTAGAACGTAATTAAGATGAAGAAAAAAATTACTTAAGCAGTAGGATTAGTTAAATATTCAGATCTTCCAGAGCTCTAGAAAAAGACAACTAGAAGCCTGAAAAACTCCTGGGTGGCTGCTGAAAACTCAGTGTAAACAGGGCTTTTTCCAATTGGGAGGAGTCACACAGCACTGACATTTCTGGCCTGGATTCTTTCCTGGCAGTACAGAAGCGAGCACCGTTTCTGAAAGACTGAACTTGGGTATATATTGGAGAATTCATTTCCTACCCACATTATTAAAATTACCTTTTCAACTGTGCCTGTCATGGGCGCTACAGCACCACTCTGCACTCCCACCGAACTCACTGCAGATAAGTACTTGGGTACAGGAAGGCCAATCTGAGCGCTACCTTCCTACAGAAATAAAGCAATGACACGTGAGTTAATAACCTAAAATAATACCGCTAGTACATACACTGACATACAGGGAAAGAACAGATCCAGCTTTAGGCAACTCAGTCAACTGTTTAGGGTGCCAGACTACTGCGGCCAGGGCAGCAAAAGGACTAGGGGCACACTTACTACTTTGCCAACATCTAAGTCCTTAAAAGGCACACCTGCTGCTGCTAAGGAGCAGCAAGGAAGGAACTACCCCTGTGAAAAAGAGGGTCCGCATCGACCCTTGTACCAAACCCACACCTCCCCTATTCACGCAGCAACAGCACAGAAGGTTTTAGAAAAAGAGTAAAGGCTGTTTGCACAAGGGGTAGGCAGGTTGCTGCAACCAGGCAGACAGACATTGACGATGCCTGGCAACAAAGACGCCAATGGGAGTGTTTCTCAATTCACAATGAAATGGATTCAGTGCCAAGTTTAATGAAAATTTCTCACCGTTGTTCAAAATCCCCTAATTCCTCTCAGACCCTCTACCCAAAGTTTCCCAAAGACTCCTTCTCCCGCACATCCTACCCATACCCTAAAACTCCTGTGATTTCTTCTCGATCCCCCACCTCAGACTCCAGTCTGATACCACAAATTTCTTTCTTATCATTTAATATTAAAAATCAAATACACTGGGATAAAAGTACCAGTTACAAGCACTTTGAAATAATTGTCAGTTTGAAGTAATTGCTACTGTTCTATGACAAACTTAGATAATTGACCATTTTAATATTTTGTGTTCCCCCCTCCCAAACCATCATTTGCAACTCTGATTCACCTAATTGTATTTTATCTTTCTAAAAGTAATTTACTTTCTTACTCATTGACCATAATCAACTAGCTTCTAGTTATAGCTGTAAATCCAACAAGTATCAAAACATTATGGGCCAATGTAAATTATGATTCTCTTTCACATTCTTTTGCAATTTATATTGCTCATTTACAGGATAAAACTCTGAAATTTTATACTTGTGATAATAAAGAAAGGAACTTTACCGGAAAGAAGAGATAAATGGTGTTGTCCAAAATGACCAATTTGGACTTACACACTGCTCCATTTACTGCAGACCTCAAGTAAACTGAATCGCCTTCATTGAACATCTCTCCAGAAACCAGGAACGTTTTATCTTGAATCTGAAAGTTAAATGCTTTTATAAGGACAAAGCCTAACCCTTCACGAACAATAAACCAAAAGTTAGCATTTGTAGTATAGACTCATAACCTGTGATTTTTCATAAATAATTCTGGAATTAAAAAAAAAAAAGTCTTTTTAAATCTTATGTATCCTTCATTTTTCAGTTAACAGACTGTATTCTGTATCCAATGCAATCAGCTCAGAAGATTAGCTATTATCCTCTCCCAGGACAATTTTTATCATAAACTATGCAATAGCACTCAGCAAAATGAAAAGGAATATTATTTCTCAGGAAAAACAAAAAAAAAAATCAGAATATTCAGTTTAGTGATGCTACTAGAATCCAGTATTTTTAATTTCTCCTAGCATCTTGACTTTCTTCAAACTGAAAAATCCATACTATTCAACTGATACCACAGGATTCCGCAATGCTTTCTGAAAGGCAGGTAACTTCCTCACTCTTATAAGCTCATAATACAAAAGCTACAATATATTCACAGTAAGCCTACAAAGGAGCAGAGGAGAGCAGTAGTGGAGACAGCGTCAATTAGATACCCAAACTGCAAAAGAAAGACCAAATGGAAAGATCATTTATTTGTAGGTAACCCTTTCACCTACGTCAATGGAAACTGCACCTCTGCCACAACTTCAGAATACAAAGACAGTAAGAATATGAATGCAAGTGCTTTACATTTAACTGAAATTTTTAGTTTTAAGTTTAACATCACTGAGCAAAGAATCAGACTCGCTCGTCTTTCAGGATGTTACAAGTAGAGATAAAATTCAGGCTTCATTTATACAGTTGCATACTATTTTTCCACTGAATGAAGACCTTGTAATGTGCATTGAAAGGATACTGTTGATCTGATACTGATCCCTGAGCAGGGGCGCAAATTAGGGCAACACCCTGGGCAGCACTGTGAGTGCTTGCCAGTTCCACGGCCCAGCAACTTGCTCTAGCTGACTGGCCTCGGGACGGGTTTTGTAGCACTCCAGAGGCACTGTCTTCCTCATGAACAGCTCCTGATTCTGTTTCTCCATTCCTTATCTCCAGCTTCTCTCCACTTCCATCTCAACCCCCATTCTTCCTTCTTCCCTGGGAGTCTGCATTCTCCTTGGTTGTTTTTCCCCTCCCCAAAAGGCCCCACTCTATGTGCCTTCCAGCCTCTTTTTATTTTTTGCTGACATTACTTATATGAGGCAAGCCTGAAGCGTAAAAGCTCTCCTGCATTACTTATGTAATCAATACACCCAAAATAACCTGTGTATTACTTGAGGGATGTGGGTTATCTCGATATTCCTATCAGTAGAAATAAGGGTTTGAGTTACCCAATATGCGGTTATACACATGAAAGCACAATAATTTTCTCACTATTTTTCTAGTACACTCATCTCTGTACAGTCTAAGCAGTTCATAAACACTGACTTATTCTCATAATTCCCCTTTTCTGAATTTTGGAAACAAGAAGCTGAAGTAAGAGGCTGCATTCTTGAGCCTGCAATCATTCTGGGTGCCAAACGTGAGAGAAAACCCATTCAACTCCAGGTGATGCAAGGAAGATACTCAGCACTCAGCAAAGCACAACCCCATAAGCCACACAATTAGAGATCATCACACGTGCTCACACAAGAATATCTGTGTTTAAAGCATCTTGAGCTGTATCCTATAGGAGCTCTATAGCATAAACAGAGAAAGAAGCCAATTCTGTGGGCATCATTCAATTATTTAACCAGAACATTTACTACTCTCATCGTTCCTTATCTCATTTGGTAATCACTTTCCAATTTCCATCTTCAAAATAAAAAAAATGTTATCTTACAGATAACGCTCTAGAAATCTTTTATTTATCCCACAGGAGATCCACCTCATGCACAGAATAAAGCAGGAGTCCTGTGGAAAAAAAGTCTTTTCAAATGCAGATTTAAATCTAACTTTCAACGTTTTAGAAAGACAAATTCCAGGAAGAGAAAAATAAAGAGTAAGATCTTTAAATACTGGAAAAACAAATGCTTTTCTTAGCCTTATTTTCAGAAGCATTTTAGTAGCTCTTCCATGCCAATCCAGCATCTAGTGAAGATAATTTCAAACCAAAAAAATAGCCTACAACGGCTGCAAGCAAACCGAAAATAGAAACTTGTATCAGTAATTACCAAGCAACTTCAGTAAGTTAATACCAAGAGAAATCTACAATAAACTGACTCTTCTTTTATCTAATGAAATATCTGAAAAAAATGGACTTGTACCTGCATGTTGTATGACCCTTCTTGATTGTAACTTACAGCTACATCCACAACTGTTCAATAAAACAAAACATGTATATGTCAGTAGATTTAATTATAGGATCTAGAGAACCATGACATATAGACAATATTTAGTCTATCTTTCTTGATAAAAAGAGAGACCTACCAATCCTAAGAAAAGAGTGAGTATTTTCAGATTAGCTCAGTACACACTGCAGATTTCATACTGAATTCCAGACAATTTGTTTTTCCAAAGATGAATACCTGTGGTTACGCTCTGAAATCTATGTTATCTGGTCAGAAAACAGATTTTTGATGGGAAAAAGTGCTGAGCACTTTCACACCAAAGTGAAGTACAAAAAAAAAAAAAAAGTCAAAGAAACTTGGCTGTTTTAGAAATCTCAACCTTATTCATTTAAATGATGAACATCAGTAGTGTCATTTGAATTTGGTTTATATCTCCTCAAGATCTAACAGTGTGGATTAATAATGCAATTCTGTGAATTCCCAGCTTAAATTGCATTAAGCTCATAGTGCTTCTATTTGCTGTTTCTGGGCCTGAATTTTCAAGCACCAAGTTGAAATAACTGTACCATAAAGTATCTCCTCTCCCTCCACACAGTTTTTTTGTTAACTTACTGTTTTCCCCATCCAGCAGAGACAGTTTTCTAGTATAACATATATTTATTCTTCTACCAGTGCTGGATGCAAATGGTGAGAATTTATCTAAAACACAAAATATACAGATATGTTACTTTAATTCTACTTTGGCAAAACACAATACTTGGAACTTCCACCATGAAATCAATGTCCTACTGTTACTACCATCATACTTACATATTTATATTACACATAAAAGATTGGGGAACCACTGCAATAGATAGTGACGAGCTTCAACACTGAATAAACTGAGGCTGCACAACCTACAGAAAACATGACACTAACGGCGCTTACTAAGAAGGTTATTGACTGTTTTCCACCAACACATCCTTGAACAGGACAAAAAAGCATGGGAAGTCAACTGCAACACAGCAGATTCAGCTTAACCTTTAGATGAAGGTTCCAACTCTAACAGTAGTCAAACACGGCAGCATATTGCCTGGGAAGATCGAGGGGTCTTCTATTACTCAGTGTTTCTGAGAATGGATCAGATATACAGCTATCTGATACTGCCTGATTAGTTCATCATCTCTTGAAGCAAGGGAATAGTGTATGGAGTCTTTCCAATCCAACTCTCCCACGTTTCCAGGGTAGTTAAAGTGGAGGAGGAAAGAAAATTAACAAGGTTGTTGGCAGGATATATTAGATTTATAGGAAATTTTTGTTAACAGCAATCCCATGCCCCACTGGCATAGCCATTAGCAGTGTCAGAACTGAAGAACGTTCAGCTCCTGGAGTCCTGTTCATTCCATTAAACCCTACTGCCTCTCCCAGTCCTTGTAGAGTCGATTTTATCTCTGAAGACCTTGGGCCAACTGTAGAAATAATAGTGACAGACACTCACTGTTTATGCTTGTAAAGAGCAAAGAGTACACAGTGACACTGATTATAAATCTCAAGGTCTTTCAGATAGTGCCTATCTGAAGCGCTGTGGGAAGCAGTCTGTACATTACAGCGGTGATATATTCAATATCTGTCCCTTAACAAAAGTTATAGTCTGCTCTGTGTGTAAATAAGGTGCTGGAGAGGGTCCAGAGAAGGGCAATGAAGCTGGTGAGGGGTCTTGAGAATAAGTCTTATGAGGAGCAGCTGAGGGATTTGGGATTGTTTAGTCTGGAGAAAAGGAGGCTGAGGAGAGACCTTAGTGCTCTCTACAACTCCCTGAAAGGAGGTTGGTCTCTCGTCACAAGTTCGAACCGATAGGACAAGAGGAAATTGCATCAAGTTGCACCAGAGGAGGTTTAGGTTAGGTATTAGGAAAAACTTTTACACTGAAAGGGTTATCAAAAACTGGACAAGGCTGTCCAGGGAAGTGGTTAAGTCGCCATCCGTGGACATATTTAAAAGCCATATAAATATGGTGCTCAGGGACATGGTTTAGAAGTGGGCCTGGTAGGGTTAGATAATGGTTGGACTTGACGATCTTAAAGGTCTTTTCCAGCCATAACAATTCTATGGTTCTATGATTCTATGATCTGACAGATGCCAGAATTAAGAACCCTAAGCAGGCACAAAGTAAGGCAAAAAGGGAGCATGCAAATTAAATAATTGTACGTGAGCTCACAGCACTGTCTCATCCAGTCACAAGTAAAATAAAACAAAAGAAAAATGATCCTTACCATCTGACTGATCTCTAAAAGCATCTGTTAGCATTTTCTCTTTCAGTATTAGTCCTAGAGCTGCCTGACACATAACTTCATGTGGGGTTGCCTTTTTGGTTGGAAATAGTTCATCATGGTGTTGAGGAATGAAATTAGTATGCACATTTCCAGCCTCAAACTGTGGGTGTCCTGACAGGCTCAGTAAGAAATCAATATTAGTGCTTAATCCTACAATCTGTAAAGAGAAAAAAGCATATTGCCAAATGGAAATTAAGTTATGAATGAATATACAGCTTTCTGCTCAACTTATACATAGATGATAGATTAATCTTTCTTCAGACAGCACCATCAAAACACAAAGTTTATCAATAAAATGTACTTAATTCAACTGGTCTGTTTTATTACCAATGAAACCATTGCTTTTAAAAATAAAAATAAAAAACCCAAAACCAAACAGGAGTAGCTTTCTCAAAAGCACTTTGTTTTCAAAACGCTACCTTTGTCCACTGTGAAGTCAAAGAAAGTTTCCCAGCAATAGTAATGGGTGATAATTTAGTAAAAAAAATGTACTGTTTCGGAAAATCGTGCTCTGAGTATTTAAAAGAACATTCATAATATGAAAAGTGCCTCTTATTAAAAAAGCTTCACAATAGTTTCAGATATTCCATATTTGATCTTTTAATAGTAACAAATGGGAACAGTGACTTTTATAAATTTACTAGATACTATCAATTTCCTGTACTGCAAAACACCTAAGCAAACAACACGAAAATAGAAATAATTATTTTAGAGAAATCAGTGAAAATCAACTACACTGTGCTGTCAACATTTATTGACAGAACTACTAAGAAAATTCTGAAAAACCACAACGGAACTTTTTAATCTCTTTCACTTGCAGTAATCTTCACTTTTAGCTAACACAATAGTGGGCCAAACATTTTCAATACCTCAATCATGTTTATATTGTTTATTTAAAAGTTTAAATTAATTCTGCACAAATAATATTGTCTCACCTCAAGTCAAACCTTCTGAATTCTGCTTTTGAAAATACCTGTAGTTTTTATACGGGAAAAAGGGACCACTTCTTAAAAAGAACTGACAGCATTAAAAATTCTCCATATTTCTTTACCACGTGTATAGTCTAAAAATGTAATTGTTTTTATACATTAGAAATTACAAGCAAACACAGTCTGACACAAATTCCACCTACAAATTCCTTTAAGTCTGAGAAAGCTCACACTACAATTGAAAACGTTGTTGGTTAGCCTTACTCTTCTACAAAGTCCCAGCTGCATCATCCAACTGAAGATATTGCAAATATAAGAAAAATCTATGTGTGAAACTGAACTCACGTTTACCTCTACTCACTCCACCAATGAACACAGTTTACAAATTAGGAGAAAATACAGCTTTTGCAAACAAATAATGAATCTGAAATGGTAGTGGCAATGCAGGCTCCCTCTTAGAAACTGCTTTTGTTTTACTGTAATATTTTATGCATATTTTGTTAGCTCAAGATGTTCACAAAGTTAGCTCAAGACCCAAAATCGCACTGGGTTCCTTCTACTTACATTATATTGATGCAAACTGTATCGCAACTTTCTCAGTGCTGCTTGACGATCCTCAGCCCAAACAACCAGCTTTGCGATCATTGGATCATAATGAACAGAAACTTCATCACCTAAAATATATGTTAAAAATACTGTAACACTAAACCACTTTCTGAGAGTTGGTAAGGCATAGTACTGCACACCACATGGCATTAAACTCTGACGCAACTGACAACCACGTTTCTCTATGTACTTAAAGAACATTAATCTTTAATGATGTGACCTGGCTTTTCAATTCCAAGAACAACTTCAGTACAGACTTCTGTAGAGGTAACATTACGGAAATTCATATTTTTCGTTGAAATCAGAATGCAGCATTAATAAATTGTGATGAGAACATAATTAGCATGATCCAATGGACAGTAACTTGGATAGAGGTAAATAAAATATTCAGTGATTGACCAAAAGAACATGGACAATCACAAGGAAGAATAATTCTGCAGAGATCTGTCTTTGTGACAACACCCTGTCAGACAAACTTATTTAGGCCAAAGAGGTAAATGCTTACAAAGAAAAGCTTTTGATGTTAAATATTTCTGATTATACCACTGCCTTCAGTTTTACCTTGTCTGACTCCAGTTTCTATCCTCGTGAAACCATCACGTGGTGGGACGGATAAATGCAACAATGGCCCAGCCCCTGGCATAAAGTTATTATTAGGGTCTTCAGCATATATTCTAGCTTCAAATGCATGGCCTCGGAGCAGAATCTCTTCCTGCATTAGGGGAATCTTCTCTCCTGCCGCAACCTGGAAACAACAGGTTTTTTTCTTTAATGCAGGATCAATATTCTGGAGTGCCAATGTATGAAATATTAAATACCTTTCTTCTAAACATGGACAACTAGAAAGCACATTAAATAAAAGCACAAGGAGAAAAAAGCGGTATGTCATAAAAGGGTAATTCTGAAGTTACTTGTTCCTTTTCTCTGGGAGTCACCAGTCAAAGGATTTTGAATTATTATTGTGTAAACTGACCTAATATTTCACACAGCTAAAACATAATAGAAAAACAGTCTAATTTTTGTCTACTGGTTATGTCAAAAAAATAATTAAATGTTTAAGTTAAAGCCTGGTCAACTAAGACAAGATTTTATTAGAGAAAAATTGCTCTGAAAGCAGATGATAAAATGGATTACTGGCAGCCAGCACTACTGGCATACGGTGGTGATTATTCTGTATACTGTGGAACCTGTGCATTTAAGTGATGTTTCTCTAAGGGATTTCTAAAAATTTAAGAACCTTTAATGGCGAAGGAAACATGGTTTTATTACTCAAAGGAATTCACATTACAAATACAGGAATACCAACAACACATCAGTTTGAGACTAAAAAACAGGGCTTTTAGTGACAAAATAATAACAAGAAGCCTGCTGCAGTTAAGCACAGAGGACCCTTTATCAGGAAGCCACACAATTTCCATCTGCATGGGCAAATACAAGTTCCTATTAACAAATTTGTAGCAACATTTTATCTTCTTTTGAAGCGTCAGGGTTTTTCCATGCTCTGCCTTCTGCCACTATGGATTTCAGCAGAGACAGCAGAACGTAACTTAGTCTTCAAAGAAAGAGTAGTACTACTCATATTCACAAAAACAATCTCTCCAAGAACAGACATTTTCTATCTATTGACTCCCTAAGCCACATGCCAAGACCACTGAACCTTTCCGCATTACCTCTTTTTCTTTCTTCCAGTACTGTTTGATCCCTGCTCCAACTCAGCACTCAATACTCAATTTCCATTCCCACATCAGGAAGCCAAAAGTTCCTCCTTTTTGCATCAGCATTTGCCATTTTAGTTTTCTTTCCGGTTACATTAAACACTCCCCACCCTACCTCCTTACGCTCAATGTGTGCTGCTGTCCTCATTTTTTGATTTATCTAATCAGAATTGTTTTTCATTTCCAGTTCCCTAAGGTCCAAAACCTCCTGTTATCATTCAAACATGTGAGTAATCTCTCTGCAAATTGGGTGTGTGAGAAAATAGCCTGTTTCCAGTCCACACAACTATACATTTAATTGAAAATATGACTATACTGGTATAACACCAGACACATGGGTTTGTGAAGAGTCTTCCTCCTATGGCCTGATCCAAGAGCGATTTCTGGGCCAGAGATGCATTTGAACTAGAGTTTTAAAAAACTTTCAGCATGGCAAAGGAAAGATCAGGACCCTATTCCTCCCACTTTCCACATTCTCTGGAACCTCTCTAAATATACTTTAAAAAATGTTTTTTCTCTACACAACTGGGAGACGACTTTGTTGGAATTCAGAGCATCTACACAATGCTCCACAACCAAATACAGTAATATGAGACGTTCCTTCGGAGCACAGGAAACTCTACCCTACTAGCTGAATAGAAGATGAGGATCCGAAAACCCATCTGGTCTCTCATAGGCAATATTGAAGAGCACTATTCACCAGGCAAGAGGAACTCTACATGTAAAATCAATTAACACTTACCCTAAGCTGCCATTCCACCAAGTCTGTTCCAGTGATCATCTCTGTAACTGGGTGCTCTACTTGCAGTCTGGTATTCATCTCCATGAAGTAAAAATTATGTTGGGAGTCCATAATAAATTCCACTGTTCCTGAAGTATTTAATAAAAGGGCACTTCACCAAAACAAGACTTTTTCAAAATGGACACCTAAGACACTTAATTGATTTATGCCACACCAGACAAGACCATTCTTTCTAAACAAGATATACTGAGTTTCATTAAATTCTACACAAACTATCTTAAAGGGTCACACAATTTAGGTCTGAAAATGGAAGGGCTGTTTCTTTGCACATTTACATATCCTGTGCTGTTTAGTAGCCATTCTCCTCTACGTGAGAGCTGCATTTCGTTAGAGCTGTAAAAAGTGCATCAAGACTCCTTAAAGTATTGTGTATATGCATAGGGCGTGTAATTTTTTAAAAATAGGTATCCAAAGAAAGCCGTAAGAAAAGAAAAGTCACAAATCATTTTAGCAGGTTATTTTTCAACTGGGAAACTAGTGTGGATCTTACAGACAGGGAGACATGGTTTATTTTTTTTGCAAGGCTTTACTGTTTGAATATAAAGTATTATTCTTTGTATGCCAGAAGATAAATTATTTTTCCCTTGCTCTGCTCAAACTTACTAACACGCATAATGCTCACTTTCCAACAAGCACCTAGTTAATTGAATTATCTGCTCTGAAATTTTTTCTTTCTATTCTTCAGCTGCCACTGGTCTTAAGCTCAGACCAGGTATGCTAATTTAAAGTTGTAATTACATCAGAATTAACTATATGATTACTTGCTTAATCCTCAAAAAATTGGGGGATGTGTGTCATAATCTAAATCAATCAGATGCCATTTGCCTTGCGGCTTAAAGTCTTGTTAAGCGTATCTCTGGAGCAGCCGTACCTCCACAGACTTACCCGCTCCTACATAATTCACTGCTTTAGCTGCTTTGACAGCAGCTTCTCCAAGTCTCTTTCGAACTTCAGGACTAATTCCTGGCTGTAAATCATTATACAAAAGATTACAAATTATTGTGAATTTTGGTGATATTAAACTACTAGGCATGAGTATTTTCAATATTTAGCAACTGTAGTGAAATCCTTATTAATGTTGTACTTGAAATCTACATAACTTTTCCCTGAGAATAATTTTCTAAAGTCATGTTTTCAATTAACACATTTTCTGCAGCAAAATTAAAAACAGGTACTGAGAATTAGAAATAAATTACTACCCACTAAATACATTTGATGGGAGGTACCAATTACTTTAAAAATATGCAAGTTCATAAAAAAAATATTGTAAGAACTTTCTACTCACCCCTGGGGCCTCTTCAATGATCTTCTGATGTCTTCTTTGCACACTGCAGTCTCTTTCAAACAAATACACTGCATTGCCATGCTGGTCGCCAAATACTTGGACTTCAACGTGTCTGTTTCATAATAATAAATGTTTCAACATATTTCAATAAAGCCCCAATCCTGCAACTGACTTCACCCAAACAGACTTCGAACTCGCACACAGTCCTTTACACTTCAGTAGGACTTCTTGTATGTTTAAGTGTCTGCGCTCAAATAGCCAAAAATGTAGAAATGAGGCTGCTACCATGCAGGATTTCAACTGTTTTAGACTTCCTCAATTTCCTAAATGAAACAGGATTCTAAATGCCAGCTACTGCAGTGAAACCTCATAGGCCATAGGATAAACAAGATGCGTATCTAAAGGCTGCCACCTCTTTATTAGTTATTTTATTATAATAAAAGTAAAATCACTTCACTATTATTTGATAATGATAATTTCCCTCATAATTTACTGTGTAGCAATTCACAAGAGGCAGCAGCCCTGGCTCAGAAACAACACTGTTTATTTCAACACGCCATTTCAGAGGACAACTATTAGGTGGCAGAACTTCGTTCCATGTATAAAACTACCAAAAATCCATCACCGTTCTGATAATCCTCCGATGTTGGCAAGAGATTCCCCAGGAGTTTAATGAGATTTTTCTCATGCCCATCTGACAGCATCAGCAAGCTCTCAGTTTCTTTAGAATAAATGCTTTCTTTATAACGATGCTTCAAGAAAACCAGATCTAAAGTACAAGAGTATCAAATAGACCTCTGTGAGAATTCTTTATAAAAATTAAATTAGCTCAGTTTCATAGGTCAGGCATGAGCTAAAGACCATCACTTCTGTTTTAAATATCAGAATAGAGAACGATTAAATAACTAGTTTAGGACATGTGAGGGCAGCAGAAACACCACGACAGCTTGACTCGGGTCTGTAGTTTAAGTATTATAAAGTGATTCTTTTTTTCTAGAACTAAATCGAGTTTAGAAAGCTCACTCAAGGAGGAATATCAATGCCATTAAATGCCACTGCCATGTCTCCCAAACAGCAGTATTTTAATTCTTATAATTCAAAATGAAGTCACTATAAGAAATTCAATACATTATAAACAATATTGATTAAATTAACACCTGCCATAGTGCAGATAAAACGTACAAGATCCATTTTCATCCTAATACTAAACCAGTTATGTTTATTTAACAGGACATTAAACACTACAGTGCCTATATTAAAAAAAAAATCATTTCTCACCTTGGATTATCTACAAATTTCTCAATCAGCATTGCATCATCATTAAAAGACTTCTTTGCTTCTCTCCTAGCTGATTCTAGTTGATCGAGAAACTCCCTTTCTGAGTGAGCAATTCTCATGCCCTAAAATACAGGAAAAAAGCATATATAAATGCCTAAAAATATGGTACACAAAAATCCTTGTTGCAAGCAAACAGCAAGAAACGAGCTTAACGTAACACTTTTACCTTCTTTCTTAAACTTTAGCAAAATTGTGTATAAGCCTCCATTAAGATAATCCTACTAAGTCCCACTGAAAGTGCCATGAGAAGTGTAAAAAAATATAGATATTATCATTCCATTGATATGGATGAGTACAAAATTCAATTTTATTCTTAAATATCATAGAAACTTTCCTCGGTTGGCAGAGAGAAACTGATTTCATTACAAAACAAATACAGCTATTTTGGAAATAATTAGAATTCTCTATCACGTCACTTTTATACAAATTTATTCCAGAGTAAAATCAGATTTAAACAGAGAATTCACCATACATTAAAACTGTCTAGACACCAAATACTTAAATCGTATTTTTAATCACTCCTTATGCAACATTTAAAACTGTTAGCAAAAAAAGTCATAGAAGCCATCACAAAGCAACAACTTAAAGTCATCTAATTTCACACAAACAAATACATAGGTCAACTTTTCTGCCTATGTGAACTACTGGAGAACCGTTGAAAAACAAAACTCTTCCAGTTTATACCAGCTACTTATCTCATACCTGACTGCACAACAAATGGAAATGAGATTTCATAGTACTGGACTGGACATTAATAATGAATTTTAACCAGAAGTAATTTTCCATTTTATTTGTTTTCAAAGATTTCTTTTAGAATATTCAGTTACAGAAACCGAGACAGGACAACTTTACACCACGTGATAAACAGATTAGTTCCTTTACCTTTCCTCCGCCTCCGCGAACAGCTTTAATCATTACTGGATATCCTATTCTCTTGGCATGTTCCTTTAGACATTCATCTGATTGATCTTCCCCATGATAACCTTCAACAACAGGAACGCCAGCAGCAGACATTATAGCTTTGGAAGTGCTTTGACAGAATAGTTTTATGTTTAGAATGGTGACAATATTTTTTTCTTACTTTAAGCTCCAAACCTGTGTATGTTCCCAAAGTTAACTCTTCTCACAAAAGTACCTCCACTGACCTCAACGGGACTACTTACATAAGTGGGTTACATGCGATTTGATTGTAATTCATCAAATGTTTCAAATAGGGATTTTTTTCTCTAAGCCCTCCACATAAAAGCAGTGGTCAGTTTCAGGCTTACTTTTCTTTCCTATCTTTTGACCCACATTACAGAAGCCAAAACCTAACTTTTTCAAATTACAACACCGTATCCTGCCAAGACTCTATTTAAAGTTGTACAAATGCAAACTCTTTTCATGTACTCTTTTCATGATACAGGCTGGATTCATACCACTCATAAAACATTCAAGCATAACAACTATAACTTCAAACATCCTTGCAAAACTAGTTAAATTACAGAGGTAATTTACTCTCACGTAGGAAACGATAAAAAGTTAACTCTCTGAAATTAATATTACACAGTTCATGTGTTGGTAATAACCTTATTTCCATATTCTTGATTTATACTTCATACTCTGGAAACATTTCTTAGAAGACCTTATTCTTAGTTGCTTAGATCAGTGATGAACAAAACATCACCCCATTTTACATGAGCCACAATAACCACTGATGATAACGGTGTTTCTTTTCCACCATTCTTTTGACCAATATACAAGAAATCCAACCTGACTGCTGAACCCTTGCCCGTGTAACACTGCAACGCCCCAATTCTAGAAAATTAGAATCAGTTAGGTATTTAATTATTAAAGTCCTGATAACTGAACAATCATGATTGTTTCTACGCCTATAGGAATCCCACATCTATAAACCTGGAGCTTATTCCTTTGAAGAAAGCCATAAAAAAAAAAGGACAATGAAAACTGACAGAATAAAATAATTATGGAGCAACGGGTCATTTGTTAACAAAGGTAGCTCTGCCAAACTGTAAATTGCATAACCAAGTAATAAATTAGAAACAGATACCTCTTAATACCCATATCTCTGATAGCAGACGAAGGCGGACCTATGAAGATGATTCCCTCTTGCTTGCACAACTCTGCAAACTCTGTGTTTTCTGAGAGGAAACCATAACCTGGATGAATGGCCTACAATAGAATAACGTTACCAGCCTATTTTTATAACAGTTTAGCTTAGAAAACCCTGAAATGTCAGTAGAGTGCCAGGGAAACACAAGACGGAAACATCATTGGTACAAATGAAGCATGGAAGTCACAGAAGATTTAAGGTTGTGATCTACTTACCTGTGCCGCTGAGACCTTGGCCACCTGCATTATTTTCTCCATGGCCAAGTAACTCTGCTGTGACGGTGCCGGACCGATGCAGTATGCTTCATCTGCCTGTTATAGAAATAAAAAATAATACATGTAACACAGACTGTTTATTAGATAGTAAAAAGCATATTTAACTGAATTTCTGAGATAATGATATAGTTTATCAGACTGCTAGCAGACAACAGTTTAAATCACTGCCTCTCTTCATGGAGAGACTCAACTGGGTGAAAAAAATTCTGACTTTCTTCCCAAAATGAGAGTCCATTCTCTAACCCCCAGTGGCTACTCTGGAGTTAGAGCGCCAAACTTTAATGCACTTCCCGCAAAGCTGTTAGGTGCTGAGACAAAGACAAAGCAAACTTTTCACTCATTCAAGGAAAACTTGGAAGTAACTCTACAGCGGTGAAAATCAACTGCGTTAGCACACACATCTACTTCCACATTGGACTTATTAATGAGCAATAGTTGTGAATGAACATCAATCACAAACTCAATGAATATACTTCACCATTGCTACATGCATGGAATTTCTGTCTGCTTCACTATAAACTGCTACAGACTTCACACCCATTTTCTTTGCTGTTCGCATCACTCTGCATGCAATTTCTCCGCGGTTTGCAATAAGAATCTTCCCTATGCTGTGACCTCCTGTTTACAAGAATGAAGCACAGTAAGCAATTTTAAAAAGAAATATATCCTTAGAAACATTCCTGGAAATAAAGCCATTTTAAAATTCAGTTTTCTTTTTCACCATTTACAGTGCTCACACATTTCTTCACCCAAAAGCATTTCCATGCTAGTCTTGGATTTTTTTTCCTTAGAGTCCTTACACAGAAGTATGTTTAATTTAAGTCTTTTTTTTCTTTTTAGAATCCAAGAAACCAATTTGAACCCTAAAACAACACACATAAAAGCTGATGCTTGTATTTTTACTGTGTACTTTCTGGACCAACCAGGAAACAATTAACCCCTGCCCCCCCCCAAAAGAAGCGATTCACATTTCTTTGAAGAGCACTATTTCCCATTGATACACAGTCACAAAGAAATAACAAGGTATGAAGTTTTTTGTTGCTTTTTGTTTTCAAACAGTGACTTACAAGCTCCTATTAAGTGTCATGACAGCAGTTAAAACATGACAGAAATACAAGGCCAGCACAGTCAGAGAGCTCACAGGCAGAACTAAATAGTTTAAAACTATCCAATATAATGAAAATATATCTCTGAATTCTAGAACACATCTTTTTAGACAACATGATAACAGGGTCAGTTTAAATGATCTTGCTAAACATTTTAACTTCCCTTCATATATCTTTTAAATACCATTATGCCTAAAAAGCAATTCCCACAACTTTGCAACATTTGTATCAGAAAAGGACTCGGAGGAAAACATCACAAAACCAAGTAGTTTTCATTAAGTTGAGTATACCTAAATATGACCGATAAAATTATTCAAAATGTTGCTTACACATTAAAGATTATTTGTTAGTTTAGCTACAGACTACTGTTCTCAAAAACTATACAAATATTGAATTTTTTTAAAAAAAAACTACAGTTTTTCAGCAACTTATGGTCTAAAACTTAATCGTAAAGTGATCCACAGTACACAAGCAGTTAAACCCAATAGCTAAAGAAGTTAAATTTCGTACCTATCGTCGAGGCCCATTTCACAAGTCTCTCTACTTGGTTCCATTGCCTGCACAATTATGAACACACACAAGGGTTACAAAACTCTGTGAAGTGGCAACCCAGCTCCTTTTATCTTCAGGCGAGAGAAGGACAGCACTAACGCAGCTCTGAAGCTTGTGACCCAACTATTTACAGAAACATATTCAAGTACAACAAGGAAGATTCTACAAACTTCACCGGATCTCTCCTTAAGTGTTTTCACTTAGACACAACAGAAATTATCCCCTTGCCTTTTTTTTTTTTTCGCTTTTTTTCTAATTGAAATAGTCAACATATATTTAAAAAAACAAACAAACAAACCAACCCCAACTCTTTTTGTGGCCAGAACACCCAACAACTGGCATCGATTACAGAGAGGGGAATCTCGAAATATTTAGGAAAGAGGACATGAACAACCACAAACCAGAAAAGCTTAGAAAAGGACATAGGAGCTGTTTATATAGACAGAATGTGCAAGAGAGGGGTGTGAAAGACGGCGAGAAAAAGCTATGTAGAATTCTGGAAATTAAGTTAAACCTCAAACTAATAAAAGTACTGAAGAGATCAGACGGAAAAGGCTACACGGCTGGAAGAAACTGTAAAAGTAAACTCCTGGAACTGTTTTAATTAACATATAAATCAACTTCGGAATCTTGGCCCAAGTCCAGCAATCCTTAAAGCACACGGGACAGAAAGGCACGAGACGTCCTTGGCCCCACGCAACCAAGAGCGCGGTTTCGGCAGGAGAGAGTACATCGGTGCATTCCCCAAACTCCCAACGCGCGGCCACCCGCTCCCCCGCGCAGGACAGCAGCCGGCCCAGGGGCGGCCGCGGCGCGGGTCGCCAGCGATGGCTACCGAACCCCGAGCACCCGGGGCAGCTTCACGGAACCCGCACCAATTGCTGACACTAGGCCTAAAACTCTGGGTGGGCTTTTTTTGCTTTGTTTTTTTTTTTTTTTTTCCACAGAGAAACGCACACACACCCCCCGCCAGCCCCGGCCCCGAGCAGCGGCCCAGCTCCCCCGCTCCTCCCGAGGCGCAGCGCCCCTTCCCGCCTCCTCCCGCGGGCACCCCGGCTCCAGGCCCGGCTGTGGGAAGCCTCACCCCCCGCCCCAGGCCCGACAGCCACCGCCTCCCCCCCGGGCGCGGTCGCTGCCGCCGCCGCCGCCGCCCCCCTCAGCCCCCGTTAACGGGCCGCCACGGCGCGCACCGCCCCAGCGGCGGGGCGACCTCCCCCGGGGTAACGCAGGGAGGCAGCGCCCACCGTCTCCGAGGGGCCGCGGGGCCCGGCACACCGTGTACCCCCTTGCCGCCCCGCACTCACTGCCGCCGCAGCGCCCAGAGGCAGCAGCTGCCCCGCTCGGCCGCCAGCACCAGCGCCATGTTGGCGAGCGCGAGGCCCGGCGGGAGGGAGGGTGTGCGCGGGAGGGCGGCCGGCAGTGGCTGCCGCGGCGGGGGCGGGCGGCGGCCGGGAGGAGCCGCCGGGCGGGGAGAGAAAGCGGTGGAGGAGGAGGAGGAGGGAGGTAACGGGGAGGGAAGCGGTGTGCTCACTGCCTAGGCATCTGGGGAAGGGGGTGAAATGGCGGCCTGGTGGGGCAGAGGCGGTAGGGGCCGGGTGACACCCAGAAACTGGGAAATAAAAGGGCCGATCGAATAAAATTCATAGAATCACAGGATGGTTTAGGTTGGAAGTGACCTTAAAGATCATCTAGTTCCCACCCTGCCCTGGGCAGGGGCACCTCCCACCAGCCCAGGTTCCTCCAAGCCCCATCCAGCCTGGCCTTGGACACCTCCAGGGATGGGGCAGCCACAGCTTCCCTGGGCAACCTGGGCCAGGGCCTCACCGCCCTCAGAGTAGAAAATTTCTTCCCGGTATCTAATCTCAATGTGCCCTCATCCAGTTTAAAGCCATTGCCCTGTACCTGACTGCAAGAGGTGGCGGGCTCAGCACTCGCTCTAAAGATGAGATTTTTAAAACTACATTATTAAGCTCCCACTTTTCCATAATTCATACACCTTGTTCTTCTTCAACACAACACACTGACTGCATAGATCCGACTCTTCTGAAACCCGGATTTTAAAAAATTTCAGCATGTTTAATTTGTCCCTAAACACGAGATGGCAGCATTTTATGTAGTTTACCACTGAACATTGGGAAGAGCTACAGATACAACACATAAATCAGAGGAGTTTTATGCTTTGAAGAGCAGAACTAATGGAAGCTGCAAAATCGTTTATATTGCAAATCTGCTCTTGGTGAAGGCCCCCTGCAAGCACGGCTTTTAGGGCTTGCAAAGTCCAGCGGGATCGCCAGACTGCACACGCAGATGTCTGAAAGCGCAACGTAATAAAACTGAAATGCAGAAAGTACTGATTTTCTTATTGCCACCGGTAATATGCTTAATGTGCATGTACATAGATAGAAGCACTGTGATGAAGCAAGTGATGTACTGGCTATGTTGGCCTGGCAGCATTTTAGATGTTATTGTGGAAGCTTGGCATATTTTGTAAGATGCTTTAGATTAATAATTTGAGTACTTTTCTCATTATTATTTTTTCCATGAGCAGATTGTGAACATCATAATTTGTTTGAAATATAAATTGCTTTTCCTTGAGGAGATGAAAAAAATGTCATTCCATGGCAAAACAAATGAGGTTAAACATTGGCTGGACTCACTAGTCATATTACGCAGAAATTTCTGAGATGTAAGAAAGCCCCATCAAAGCTGAGGTTCAGACCCAAGATCTGTGTCTCTAATCCGCACAGATTTTCTGGTGCAGATTGAACACTTTCCTTTTTCCCGACAGCCATTTATTTTGTTACTGGATGTGGGAAATTCAACCTACTCCTTTTCAAAATTTTGAAGAAAGCATTAAGTAAGAAACTGAGCCAATTAAATTATAATTTAAGAAAATACTTGGGGTCTACCAGCTTCATAGTCAATAGGACTTGCAGAAAAAGGGAAATGCAGCTTTTGTGACATTTTGTGGCCAGCCCACAAAATTTTTTGTGGGAAAGCCCAGATGCTGCTGAAAGTCTGGGAATGTGAGTGTTGCTGTGGCTGATAGACTTCAGACATGCATACCCCTGTGTTATTGGCATGCAGTGGCCACAGCCGTGGACGTGAGAAAGACAGTATAGTCTCCAAGTGCCTTGTCGCCTTACTAGTGGACTTCATAGAAACCTTTCGCTCCTCACCCTTATTATTTTCCTCAAATTGATGCTTTAAAAAAAATACTGTTTTCTTCTAGACACTCTGATGTAAAAGCATTTCTTCAGTCAATTCGAAACCTTTGTGATTCTGGGACAGTCCATGGTGTAACCTACAGATGGGTGGGTTTTGCATTAAAAGGAAAAATGGTTGACTATTCCTCCATCTGCCATTAAACCTTGTCAAGAAAGAGAGAGTTTTGAGACATCCAGCAGCCTTCGAGGGTCTACTTCAGACTGCCCCCCACATCCCCAGGCAATGAACATGCAGGTGGGCCTGTATAAATCCTAGTTCATCAACTGAAATGCATCTTCCAAGTGTGTATTTACCAGCCCAGCTTCTAAAACTAACATGAACAAGTGCAGGAACCTCGGCTACTAAATAGGCGTATCACTTAGGCTAACCTGGCACCAAATTTAATACTGTACCAGGCCAAGCAAGTACAGAAGAGCAGAGCAAACTGACCCTACTCTCCTGGCAGCCCTGCTTCGCTACTGAAGGACAAACCGAGGGGCTTGCGAAGTTTTCCCCGGTGATGCGTAACCATTAAATCATCCATCACGTAGGGATGTGGACCAACATAGCAAGTGAAGTGCAATTCTGGTATTTTATCACTGAGGGAAGTTATTTTCTCTCTGCTGCCCTCACGGCACTTCTCTAACGGATCGGTTCCTGAATCGGCTGCCAGCAGCACAGAGATAGGGTTTTCTCCCTCATCTTTACCACATCTTCTGCTTTCCTGCAATCCATCTAGCAACCTTTCCTTCTTTAGCCATAAAGAGCATGACGTGTGAGACTCATTCAGCCATTTCACAGCCTTATCTTGCTCACCATGGAGAAGATGTGTCTTATTCCCCCATCTGTCTGGCCACCCCTCTCTCTCCTCGCCAGCCCAGCTTTACGCACCCTCCCAACAACGGCTTTTAGAGGCGTTACAGGAGCTTGCACCCAAAGCAGGCTCTGGCTGCCGTTATTAGCCGACTGTAGATCTAGACAGATTTGGTTTTCAGTTTCTCTGAAAAACCTTTAAAGATGAAGCTGAAGAGTTTTTGAGTGCCCCCTTTTATTGAGAAGTTTACCTCACGCGGTTGTCCCACAGTTACATTTTAAGCTGGCTGTTGATGTGACAAACAGCAAAATCACAGCAAAAAGTCACCTAGAATCATAGACTGGTTTGGGTTGGAAAGGACCTTTAAAGATCATCTGGTCCAGCCCCCATCCTTTGGGAAATTCCTTTCACTAACACAGAAGTTGTTGAATTCTCAAGTTTGTGTGTGGTATTTTCCAAGCTATTTATTTCCTCTAGTTTCCATAACTGCACACTGAAAGGATGCATTCTCCTTAAAAGACTCTTATCGTAATTCCTAAGATTATTGTCTGTGAAAGCAGTTTAAACATGAAGTAAGAAGCATCCATCACATCTGCTGTGAGTGATGGTCTGTGTTTATTGGACCAATAGGAAAGAAAAAGAGATCTAGTCATGTAAAGAAATAGTGAATTCAGATCTCTGGAAGCTGTGAGGAGATTAACAAAAAACCACATAATATTTTCAATACCCTTTTTTTATTTTGTAATGCTGATGAAACAAAGATAGAAATGTCAGATGAGCTGCCCAAGCCACAGAAGAAATAATCATCAAAATTATGGTTGAGATATAAGCATATATGCCGTGGCTTGTGTGCAGAGCCCATAGGACCCTGCCTGTTTGTCAGATTGTGCTTGTCTTTTAAACGGTTTAGGTGAAACAGCACTTGAGAAAGAAAATAATTGCACAGCAATGCACACTTTAATGACTAAATACAACTTTTATTACAGAAACACCAATAATAGAAAAATAAAGAGCATATCTTACTTCTCATAGCAAATTATTTTTTAGCAACTATATATTATAGCAAGCTAGAAGCCATCAATCAAACCATCCTCATACACTCAAGACAGTAATCTACATCTCCCTTCCTCTTTCCACCAGAATTAACAGCTGGTTTTTAATTTGGAGTTTGTCCATCAGAGAGCAGAAATCTTGCTTTATATACTCCCTGGGGATTTGGCTAAGCATGACATCGTCGTGCTCATGGGATGCCCTTGTGCCTCCCTGGGGTGTGCAAGAGACCATTGTGGATGGTCTGGGGTGAGAGCTGCAGCAGAGCATCAGGGAGTTACAGGGATGTGCTCATCTCCTGATTTCTATGAGTGGCCCCACTGTATCCTGACCAGCACATGCTCGCAAGCAAGTGAAGCATAGCTTCCCTGGTGGGGTGCATCACGTCACCACGATCAGTATCTTCTGGTTCAGGGATGGGTTGATCTAAGTCCACAACTAGGGGAAAAAGTGAGCTGGGGCTGCTGAGACCAACATTGCTGGTGACCCAGCTGCAACCTTGTCCCCTCGCACAGCACACTGTGCTCTTCTCTCAGCTCTGTGGGGACATGGGCTCAGGTTGACTATATGAGGGGTTTGGGCGTGCAGATTTTTAGGGCAGGTTGGTCGGTAAACCCCTGTCCCAAGCAGTGAGCAGGTTGCTGAGCAAAGGTCTGACTATGGCAAAGAGCAGCCCTGGAAGGGAAGCAAACTGCCGGGCTTAGAAAATACTTTCATTTACATCCACATCGAGAGGAAGCAAAGGAACTGTGGTATAACTATTATGGCCCACCTGGTGTACAACTGGTTGATCATAAGAGCCTCTTCTTTGTGAGGTGCTCTTTTAGGGACTTTTTGCGCAAAATGTTTCCTCAGACAAGATGTCTGAAAGAGAAAGTCTGGCAATCAAGACCAATTACACCTATAGAGTCTTCCCACCGGGAGGAGGACCTCAAAGCAACTCCATTAGACAAAAAAAGTGACAGCCAAATATCTACCTAAATTCTGGCAGAAAACAGATAAAGGCATCAGCTTTAAAAGAAGCACGTGGCAACTCAGGGAGCAGCTGGGCTGTCTAATTCTAATTCAGCGTTAAATTCAGAGAGGCAACACTCCCTGCTATGCTGGCGTGCGGACATGGAGCCCTGCTGCCGGCTGTTGGTGCGGTTTGTGGTCAGGGAAGGAGGTGACAGCACGCAGGCTGGGCTGGAGATGGGAGGAAGGTTGCACTTAGGGGCTGGGATCTCCTGATGCAGTGAGGAATTCTCCAATGGACTCTACTACTGTAAAGCACTAACTCCATTGGACTGATTTTGCTGCATGTTGGCAGCATTTCAATGGAAGCATCCAATTGTTTCATTGGTTTATACCACGTGCGCTTCACCTGTGCCATTTAGAGCAAGTCTGGAGTATTATTCATCTAGAAAGGGCAGAATGCAGCTTCATAAAAATAGCAAACAAATAATAGCGATATAAACCGTAAGAACAAATCAGGTAAACCTGAATCCAAACATTGTTCAGTACCAGCAGTTCCATTCACTGAAGAAAGAAAATAGTGTGGGGAAAAAAAAAACATTAAGCTTGCATCATCACCTTGCCAGAGGGTGTCACAAGATTAAACAAAAAATTATCAGTCATTAAGAACCGCTTTCTCTCCTCATGTTGATATCAAACATTAAAAGACTGAATATTAACATAAAGAGATTTTTCAGTACAGAACATATAAGAAAATGCTATATCCATATCAGCAGAAGTAACAAACTGTACAAATGATGCAACCCAACAATCCAAAGAACGCGTGAAATAGGACTTAGTTTTGAATGGGAAAGGTTGATCACTATTGATCACTGGTCAGAACGGCTCAGGGTCAGATCATGTGCGGTGCTGAGCTTTTTAGGCAGTATTTGTTGTTAAAAAGTCCACGTGTAATGGTTTGAACAGTATTATCACTGTTGCATACATAGGCTCATTTTCAAATGGAAGCTCTTCCATATATTTACCTTTCCTGCTGGACATCTCATCCATTCTCTTGTTTTAAAAAAAGTGAATGCTTTAATCGAGTATAAAAATCTGCTTTTTAAACAACAGATTAACAGTACTAACTAACCCTGAGAGCCAGAGGGATCTTATTAAGTCATGGGTCTGAACAATGCTGCCGAGTTCAGTGGGCTGCTTGTCCGCTAACTGAGGGGGAAGGAAGAAGGGTGAAAATAAGCTAAAGTTCCCTAAGTAATATTAACAGTGCTGCAGCCTATTACAAAACAATCATTGAAATACTCAAATTTCAGTTTGAGTATTCAACTGAATACAGTTCAAATCACTGTATCTGTATTAAGGGTTTGAAAGTTTGGTATTCTCTTGTGCTGCTTTCCCCTATGATTATATTCAACTGCCTCCCTTGCTCGCAGCTGGTTCTGACTTCTGTCTTATGTTTCTCCAAGTGCAAAAGTGCTTCAAAATTGTCTTTGTCTTTCTTATTTATTAGTTCATTCAGACCCAAAGGGAACACTTCTGGAGACTGTTACTTACTTCCACAGCTACATATTGTGTCGATTATGGAACAATATGACCGTGTTTCCTGCTTGACAAAGACCAGCATCTTCTAGTAAGTCAGTCATGGAATGGAAGGATTCCTTTTCTTTCTTAATCTAAATAAATAAACTCTCAGTGGTTAAATACTAGTAAATATCAAAACTATTTAAAAAAAACTTAAGGGAAATTAAACTCACAAGATATTATCATCAGTTTTACCCAGTGAAAATCCAGTGAGGTTCCATCACCATTAATAATTGCTCAGGATTTGGGCCATTATCAATGGAAATTAAATTAGCTGCCAGCATTTCTATTTGGTTGAGCTCCAGACTATACTAACAACAAGGAAATTTTGCAGATGACTTCAGTCTTTCTTTTGTTTAATAGGTGCCATTCCACAGTCCTTTTCCAGGCAAAACTTTTATTGTTAAAATTTAAGCCATTACTCTAACTCCTAGTTAGAAGTGTGGGGGGAAGTGTGTTCTTACTTAATATTATTTTCTCTTTTGTAAATGTTCTTATATATAATTTCTTATCATTTTGATGTCATTTGATGCAGTGAACAGATTGTGTTGTGTGTGCATGTGTGTGTGTGTGCGCACATTTGTGCATACGTTTAGCTTTTTAAATCTTTTGTGACAAGGAGATTTTCCTTGTTACAACAAAGGAAATGAGCTGAACTTCATCTCAAAAGCAATTACTACTTTCATGCCTTCATCATTGGCTTAGCAGGAAATAGACTACAGAGTGTACCAATTAGTGTGCTTTAAAGCAACTCCAAATTATTTTCATATGAAAATCTAGCTGCTCGGCTGTAAGCCCACTGGATAGCATTCACTTTTGGGCAGAGGGTTTGTCCAAGGACTGTGCAAGCTTTTATTTCCCACAGAAGCTTTGGACATACAGTGTCAGTGCATTTCCATTTGCTCATGGGCCATGTGCAGGTCTGCCACGATTATGGCCGCTTAATCCCTGGTGTTTTCAGTGAGCGTGGTATCTTCCCCAATTTAGAGACATCTACGTCTCAGTAGAGAGACAGTTACCAAGTTCAGTGGCAGTCACTGTAACAGGTCCGTGTCTGAATAGGAAGTGGGTGATTCATGAGCTCTCACAACACCACGAGATACTGAGCTCATTGAATTTATCAAGAAAGTTCACCCCAGTCCCCATCTATTGCATCCTTAGCACCAGCCCATGTGTCATGGTGCTTTCAGACCCTCTTGATAGCTTTCTCCATGTTGTGTTGCAGCCATGCAGCAAAGGGATGCTGTGCCCTGAGCATCGATCGACAAGTGGGGTGGTGTGGCCTGGTGTGGCAGATGGATGGAGTTACTGCCTCCAAACGCCTGCCCAGTTCTGCTGCACAGACACCTCAGCTGCCTGTCACTCAGCTCCTGCATTGTGCAGTTTGCAGTGTAACGCTTCAGGATAAACTTACCAATGTCAAATCGCTCTAATGTGCTGTGCTTTATGAGGCTGCAGTTCAAGAATTATTGGCAAGAAGTTCAGACGTCTTTGCAGCAGGGCTGAGACAAGCAATGACAAGTGATAATTTTGGCACACACTGGTCAGGCAGACCCTGTGTGACCTCGGTTGAGTAATCTTCTCTTAGTTGCATACGCAGTCAGTGGAAACTAGAAAATTTTCTAAAAATACTGCCTCCAGAGTAAGCGTCACATATTACTACTCTGTTCTTGCGAAGGGCTTAGTAGGAAAAAACCAAGAACTTATGAAGTGTAACCCTGTTACAGGACTGGTGAGAACTTGCTTGTGAATGGAAGTCACACTGACACTTGCCCTGAGACTTCAGCATACACAGTGTTCCCACAAGGCTTTCACTGAGCTCTGATTTAACAGGGTTGTCTGTAGCTGTGGGCCTCTGGTTTATTCACTTGAAGGTCGTATTACTGGACTCATCTGTTTTAATAAATCTAAATGCTATCTTTAACAAACCTGGTGGATATTCTGGGAGATAGCGACACTGTTCATTTTAAGCTATTTTTAGGCATCTGACTTAGGTGGTCTGTATTGACTCTTTTGTTGACAATATTAAGAATTTAAGTTCCTCATTTTAGTCCTCTGGACTACATCTAAATTAGATGCTAAGAATAGCCTAAAGTAGATGGTGTGAGTTCTCTCCTTCCCACCTTAAAGAAATCACTTCCAGAAATATTCATTAGCTTTAAACACATGGTGTCATTCCACTTAAAAATGTGGCTTCAGGGCAGTGAGATTGCCAGGTAGAAGCTAAAACTCCTGTGACTTCTCTACTTGATACACACATTTGGAAATACAAGGGCACCTCAGATACGTTCGTATCCTCTTTGCGGCTTTCTTCTGGAAATCAGGAAAGTGACAAACACAATGACAAACAACCCCAGGATACTCAGGCCCACTGCGATGGGAGCTGCTTTGCTATTTTTATCAGGAAAACATTCTTCTTCTGTAAGAAAAAGGAGATCAGAGAACGTGTTATAGCAGAACACAAATATAAGACAGAAGTTCTCAAAAACTTTTCTTTTTTTTTTTTTCTTTCTTTTTCCTGAGCTATACTTACTACATTTTTATCTGTGGTGAACCTTATCTCAAGAAAACAATACTTGCCCCTTTTGAAATAGCTACATGCTTCACTGGAGAATGACTCTGCGCTTTCACATCCACAGTAATTGTTTTACCATCAAGATCAGTGCATACACAGCAGAAGGCTTTCTTGCTGACAGCAGATATGAAGCATCAAACTACAAAGTGCAAGTCTGAAAATGAAGAGCAAGACACATCCTGCATGGACAAAAACTGCTCCTATGTGACATCTAATTGCTTATGCCCAGTAGAAAGTATCAGGCCAGAGAAGCACATCATTAGCGCAGGGAGGATCCTAGTTAAGTCAGTGTTTCCTAAGAAAAATCAAGTTCTAATTCTTCACTGTGTTTAATTTAGAATATTTGTGGATAATTGTGGCTAGCTCAGAACACCAAGAGATTAGGAAGGCAGAAACCTTGGACTTAGTCCAGGGGGTTGCTTTAGCAGTACCATTGTAATTTTCTTGTACATGATATCTTTTAAGAACCATCCAAAGATACACTCACCACAAACATACCTCTTAGCTACAGAAAGGGTAAATCCTGACTTCCTCAGCCAGTCCCTACCCAAATGAATATTCAAGTCATCCTCTGGTTAAATGGAAACTCATTACTTCAAAATGAACTTCCAGATTGGGGTAAATTGGCAGCTTTGCTGTGGAGAGACTGCACCGTCTGGATCACTGACACAAATGGAATATTTACCCAAGTAACAATGGCAGGCTCAGTCTCAAATTCACGATACAACAAGCGTAGCCTTGGGAGTGAAGGCAAGGTCCGGGAATGATCACTAATGTGTTACCCCAGAACTGGATCAGACCTACATCTTCCATCTGATCTATAGGAATTGTCCCACCTTGGGCTCCAGGGAAGGAAAGATCTCTAGCATCATGCTTTGAGTGGCACCTGAGTCATAAACTATCCGCTAAATAGGGTAACTCGATCAGCTAAACCCCACAGTATATCCCAGCTCAGCAGTTTATACCCAGGGTGTGAGGGAGATCCAACACCCTCCACCCCTTTCACTCCCTCTGACTATTCCAAGGCAGATTTCGACAGCGCTCTAAGACAAAAGCCTCTGTTGTTATTGTCCAATTCTGATGACTACACTGGCACAGACCGTAGCTTAGCTTGGGCTTTTCCCCAGTGGGAATCTTTACGCCGATGGTGGGCAGTGAGCCAAGGGAGCATGTGGAATGCATGACATCATGTCACAGCTCCAGAGCCTCCACACGGCTCTCCCCAAAATCTCATCCTCTTCTCCGCTGATCCGGATGGCGATTTCATGTGATGCAATGCCACAATGCTGAAGGCATCAGCTTTCTACTAGATGCTGCCTTTTAAAAGCTTTGTCTGGTTAATGTAACCTGCTGTTAAGGAAGTGAGCTGAAAAGCATTTGTAGTTAAGTATTGCAAAAGCCAGAGATGTTTGAATTGGCCGTTTTGCTTTGACAAAACCTTGGGCTATGAACTCTAAGAATCGTTTCTGATATACTGAATTGCAGTTCAGAAGACCCTTTTACAGCTTTCCAGACTCAAACAAAGTATTGATCTATGCTGCTGCAGTCTGCACAAAATTGTAAGGAACTTGAAACCAATGATCATTTTCTTCCCTTTTTAAAGATAAGCAAATCAGGAGCAACAGAAGTGAAACTACCAGTCTCGAGACACCCGAGGGGAGGAGGCTGGTGATGTGCGTAGAGTCATTCCTTCACTGGGGATTTTGTCTTTCAAGATCTGCATACACAGCAGAGGTACATAACCATTTCATAACTATTTCATGGCCACCGGGGAATTATTTCAGAGGTGGTAGCTGCTTTCTCAGCCCTTTGGTTAAGAGCAAAACTAATTTAATTTTGTATATGGTATTGATTAGCAGAGATTAGCCTGACCTTGAAGAGAGGGAGACAGAGAGAAAGACAGAGAGTCTTTCTAAGCTCTGTCTCTGCCAGAGTTGAGGCCATACCAAAAGCCATAACCGAACTCACTCGTTGTAAAAATCCGAATGGGAATGTGGGGACCAGACAGGATCCCATGAGTTTTTCCAGCTCAGTGTTATCCCATGAAAAAAATCTTCATGAGAATGAGAGCATAGATTGGATTCTCAGTGTGGCTTTTAAGAATTTAAAGAAAAGCATGCCAAAAAAAAAAAAAAAAGTCCATGTCTTAAAAAAGCTCCAAATGTTGTTTCCCATTATATTTCTTTTAGAATAAGAAAGGCAGCCAAAATGGTGAACTAACAAAAGGAGAATCAGCCAAACAGAGCCAGAGTGAGTCAAAAGACAAACCTAAAGTAAAAAGAAGAATACAGGGGCGATATTTTGTAAGCATGCAGAAAGTCAAATGTCAGAAGAAGGGAATGTTTTATTAGTGCATCTGAAGGGCTGGAGAGCTGATAAGGCTGTCTGTCCACCTGAGTTCTTGTATGGAAACACCCTGAGAGGAAGTCACAGAAATGTGCAGATGTAAAATTTGAAAGAGACCACAGGGTCCCATCTAGTCCACCTCTCTGCTTTTTGTAGGGTCTTTTATGTGTCTCATAAGAGGTAAGGCAGTAGACCGTAGGAGCGCCCATACTGTGGGACACGGGAATTTCCTGGTGCACCCAGCAGTCCTGGACCCCGCAGCCTGGTCAAGTCCTGGCTGCATCGCTGGACAAGAAACAAGAATGACAACATCTCATTTCCATGTGGAAGGAACACCAGGTGTGGGTTTAGGAAAGGATTTGTGATGATCACCAATACATTCTCCCAGTGGGGCAATCCAGAGACCAGGGGAGTCAGTACTGGTGTTCTGGTCTGTCTCTGTCTTTTACTGAGCTACATGGTTGCCTCTTTGTGGCTGTTCTCAAGAAAAGACAAATTGCAGAGATGAGCATCACATTTAATTCTGAAACTGGCACCATGCCAGTCATGCTCCTCCTCAGAAGCACATTTCATCACGTCTAGACAGAACTGCTCTGAAAGTATCTCTCTGCATTCACAAATATTCCTTATTAGTTGGCAGTTTTGCTGCTGCAGCTGTGGGACATCATGAGTGTCAAGAGCCTTTCAAAATAGCTAAAATCTGACTGTATTGCGAACAGTGACCTTGAACTGAACTGTAACATGTTAGGGGTTTGGGCAGTGCAATGGTGGTGAACACACCTCCGCTTGCTCTGGGAGAAAATGGGTGAAGAATAAAATTGTGGCTGTAGAGTTGAACATTTTTAATGAGAAGGTGAAGGAGAAGATACTGAATGCAGGAGAGAAAGATACTTCTCCATCGTCCATAGCACTGTGTTGAAAATGACTCAGAAAAGGGTGAGAATACAGCAGCGGGCAGGTTACATTATTTGGGAACTGTTACAAAGCTGTGATTGTGTTATAGGTGTAACAGGATCACCGAATGCGTGTGGTTATAATCTAGCAGAGTATATCTATCAGGCTACCAGAGTGCTGACATGTAGATCTTGAAAGGGTGGAAAAGGTGTCCTTCTACTTACCTTTTCCAAACTGGTTGCCAACTATATGAAACGCCTGCAGCTGCATATGAACAAAGAGTAGCTGGAAGTTCTTCTCCAAGCCGAAGGTTTGCTTCCTGGCACATTTAAAGGAATTCCCCAGCTTTGCTGTAAACAGCTTCTCATGTATGGCTGCATTGTAATGCGTACCTGGAGGTCATAAAGAGAGAGACAAATGAGAATCCATACTAACTCTGTTGGAACCAACATCTTTCTGAGATAAAATGGAGGATCCCGGGTGCTTTGGGAGAGCAGCAGTCACAGATGTGACTAAAGCATTGACATTTTCCCCATAATGTGTCAGTTACCTTTCTGCCATGTTTAAACTAGTGCTTTAGTTATCAACTGGTAACAGGTGAGCCTGGGTCTGAAAAAGTGGCAAAAATTTCAAATGCTTCTTCAAATCATATTTTAACAAACTGAGTCTGCAAGAGGGGGTTAAGATTCTCACAGGAGCAGAAATCTATCTTAGGTCTCCAGCAGGGATATTTCCAGACAAAATAGAGATACTATCTCTAACATGGAAATTTGACATATCTAGTCTGTATTGCTTGATGTATTAAATATGTTTTTAAACATGCTTCCCTGTCACAGTACTTTACGGAACATATGGCTCAAGTTCAAAGCATGAAAAGGTCTCGTAACCTGGGCATATCCTTTATGCATATCTTCCTTTGAAAGCCGATATAACCAGTTTAAGACAAAAATCATCCACATCACCAATTCTGCATCACTGTATCTGAACCACGTTTGCCAGCACAATAGTGTGCAGCACACTCTTGGTCCTCTTCAGTCAGAATCTGTACCCCAGTGTGTACAGAATCTGTACCCCAGTGTGTTGATTCAGTAACATCCCCAGGGACATAGCAGCTGGGGCAGCACCTGACTGTTCAACTGGCGAGAAGCAGGGCTATATAAGAAAAAAAAATCCGATTGCCTGGGAAGAGCACAGAGAAGGTCTAGGATTTCAGTATGGTTTGAAAAAAAAACTCAGCCTGGGTCCAGGTCTTGGTTTTGCCAAACAAAAATGCCAGATGCCTCCTCTCTGTGTTGGTGTATTTGAAATCTGGATCCAGCTCTGCATTTCTGTCATCCAGACACTGTATTCATCTAGTTCGCTTATTAGATTGGTCAGACACATGCAACTGAACTGAAGGCACAGCATTTTTGTGTGTTTGCAGATAAAAACTTTGAGGACTGTTTTGTATCTTCCATTTCAAGTAATCTCTGTTCTGAAAGAGATGGGGCAGGGAAAGTTTTTGAGGACAAAAGGAAAATGGAACAATTCTGATGAAGCTGCAGCCTGGTCCCTTCTCTTCCATTTTCATGCCACAATATTTAAATGAATGACATATTGAAAGCCTGATAAAACACATGATTTGCAAGATCCAGTGTTTTAAAGATATTAAAGCCTATTCCACACCCAGAACAGTTTGATATGAACTTAAGACAGTGTAAAATCACTGACCTTCAGATAACTGTAATCCGGCCTCAATTTTACTGACATAGTACGTTGGAGCTTGCTGCAAAAGAAGATACATCTTTATTCGTAATCCTTCCTCATATTTGTGGAAAAAAAAAAAAATACAACTCACCACAGCAAAATGATCACAAAGAATTTCCCAAGGAAACACATTTTAAAGCATCACCTTCAAGACCCAAGAACCAACTTGCTTGGATGTATTGCTTTTTCTTTTCCAAATCACTCCATCCAATCATGAGCCAAGAAGCTGGTGTCATGCAGCAATCTCAGCTACATCACCAGTTCTGCTCAGTTAAGTGAAACTGAGCCGTGCAGATTGCATTTTACACCCACTGCTCGAGCTAGACACTGGTGTGACACTTGTGGTAAACAGAAGCAGGAGGGAGTTAAGCAAATAGTATACATTGCACAAATTAACAGGCATGTGATAAAGCTGTTTTATTTTTATTCACCTGTTCTGCTTTCATTCAGAGTCCCTCCGGTGCTCCCCTGAGCAATCCGGCACTGAATTAACGCATGCTGACCTGCAGCCTGACTGTGTGCAGGACCTCAGCGCGGCAGTGCACTTTATGTGTAGATGCCCTTTGTGTGAGCAAACTGCAGAAAGCAGCCGTGCTCCTGTGTCCATCGTTGTTTTGAACTGGGAGAGGTCAGCAACACACTGAGAGCTGAGAGCTCATCTCACACTAGTACCACTCATTTCCTACTTTGTCTGCCAACAGCAGTCACTGCAAATGAGGAAACGGCAACCTGGACGTGCCTGTGTAGGAGAGAAATAACTGTTCTTTCCACCCTGCTGACACTGTTGGTGCTGGCTGGCTTTTTTTCATGTGCCTACAGCCTGCTGACATGGAAAGCACCTGGTACAACAACACAGAGCAAAATTTCCAGCTAAGTGTCCTGCCTGCGTGTGCCCTAAACCCCTGGTGCAACCTGAATGCTGTCCTCCCCTGGACTGTCACAAAGTGAGAGCCAGCCCTAGGAGCTTTTCCCTGGTATCGCTGTTGGAGTATCATGTGAGTCTTTATGTAACAGCCCTACTATTCATTTTAATTCCAGCTGTGAGCAGTCAGGGACTGGTGAGTGCAGCTGGTGGGTAAGTGGCAGCAGACAGGAATGGCTCCTGCATGCCCAGTTTTAATGTCATGCAGTTTAAAAGCCAGTAGGATGGATTGGGAGAGTTCAAGAAAGAAATACACCAGAGAAGAAGTTCTCAGCATTATTCCTACTTAAAGACATAAATAGGTCAAATATTACCATTTTTCTGGTGGCAGCGCTATGTTCTGTTCGGCCACAGTTAATAACTTCTTGGGGAAAACACCTGCTCCTACTTCACATCTTGTGGGTTGGTTACAAAACTTCCTTTTTTCAAGTTCTTTGCGCAAGGCAGCTGGCAGCGGTGAGCACTGGGCCAGCCGCTCACCTCCCGCTGCCCCACACCAGCACCGCAGCCCCGGGGCCTGATCCAGCTCCTCTTTTGCCAGTGAAAATCAGAAGTGCCATCACTGGAGCACCCCTAGTTCAAAGCGGTTAGAGAGGCTGCGAGGGTCAAACACATAAAAACTAGTAGCAAAATGATTTCTTATTCACTTGAATTTCGGAGAAGTTTAAGCCAAGCCCCGCTATGCTCTCGAGGCTTATCTTTAAGTGAAGGGCAGATTGTCTAATGCTGTGCCAGTAACCACCTTTTTCAGGGCAAGACAGGTCAAGTACCTCCTAAAGGTTCACATCACTCTCCTTAGCACTGCCTGTGACCTGCAGCTTTCATGGGTACTTGAATCACTGGACTTTTTCTAAGGATCCTTGTAACACAGCAAATGCTCCCCTTGCTGCAGGAAGCATACATTTAAAGCAAACACTCATGGTCTGAACTGATCCTTTGTTTTAAAACAGCTCCTTGATTTTTTTTACCTCACTTTTCCTCTCTAGCTTTGAGAAAACTTTCTGCCATAAACTAAAATCAAGATGATTATTAATTGAAATATTTTCTCTGCTCAAGCGTTAATGACTCAGGTGTGGTATAATTTGCTGTTGCCTCTTGGACTTTGTATGGAAATGACTGATTAACCATTTGTACTTTTGTTAATTGTCACTAATTTGAGCTTGGAACCAGGCTGTAAGATTGACATTTTGGCTTCATTAACTGAAGGACACACATCAGCAGCGATGGCCACATGCAGCTCTGAACTGCTATGGAGCTCCAGGACATGGCCTTGATGCATGTACGCTCAGAGTCTGATGGGATCCAACCTGCGTCGTATTCCTCCCTCCGCATTAATGACTTTATACACAGTATTAACTTCTGTCTTTAGCTCTGCTGGCATCGCCACCCAGTCCCTATTAGCTTCCAGAGAAATGGTACTGTGTGCTGCCTCCCAAAACGTGTAAACCACATAAATGTCTGAGGAAGCAAGAGGATGGCTGCACTCTGCAATCTTGAGTTATGCTCAAGCAGCAGTTATGCTGCTTGAGCAGCACTCACAGTAGCTTATGTTAAAGCCCCATCCACGTATGATGAGGTCCCAGCAGTGAACATGGTATCAATAGACACAAAGTCAAAAAGAAAGCTCATTTTTCCCAGTATGTAAACCTGGGCCTCTCTCTTGGCGAAGTTTCTGTGTGTATTTATAAGTCTCTGTGGTGTGGTGCATTTTAAGGGCACTTATCTACAATTTTGTTGTTGTAGTTCACTTGTTTGGAATTTCCCACTCAGAAATTAGATGAAATTAGGCCCCTTCAGCTGTGGATGCGTCATGGCTCCTGGGCACTTAAAACAGCACAGGCTGCCCTTTGGATTTAACAGCCACAGCTGGCTTTTTGCTGGGCAGCTGTGATACTTGGCATTGATGGGCAGCAAATGACTAACCTCACCTGCATTCAGGTAGTCCCTGAAACACCATTTCCTACGAGCAACTTGGTAGCATGAGTCAGAGCTCCCGGCACAAACACCTTGCTCCCGCACAGAGACTATGGCCCCAAACCCATTCCCTCTGTCCCTCTCCAATGCAAACAGCAGACCTGGCCTTCCCTCCCACTAGATTTTTACCTACATAAAAAAAGAGATGCAGATTTTTGCTTGGGGCTATTTCTAGACTTTGTGTTGCTAGACTGGTAGCTTTAACACCATTCTCTAGCACTTTCTATCAAAGGATGGCAAGGCACTGTACTTACCCTTCATTGCACTCACAAACCTTTCCAAATTCAAAGTTCAAGTAGACAAGACCTGATCTGACGTTGAAATTAGCCCTGCTGTGAGCAGGAGGTTGGACCAGAGGGCCTCCAAAGGTCCTAATTCCAACCTGAATTAATCCCTGGTTCTACGGTTCTAGCTTCTTGGGAAGGACAGGAGTAATAGTGCCTTATATACAGGTGGAAAACTAGCAGAGGCAGATGAAATGCCTTTTCACACAGCCCAAGCTGGATCAAAGGCAGCCTAAGTTCCAGCTCCCCAATTCTAAACGCTCCTTCCCTCTAAATGCAACAATTACCTTTACAAAGGTGAAGTTTATAAACCCTCCACTGAAAGTTATGTTCAGCTCAGACTGCGCTGTCCCACAGCTGCCAGATGTCTGAGTCACATTGGGGTTGACAGCCAGGTACTCCATCTGCTTCTGTGGAGAGAAGAGACATATTGCAGGGCTGCTGATGAAGAGGAGGGAGACCGTAGTAAGAAATATACAGAGATGTATAGCCATTTTTGGGGGGGGGGGGGGGCGGTTCCAGGCAGGCTCTCTGTGGCTGAATGACCAGGGCAGTGGTGGTGGCAGCCTGATTGCTGGCTGCCAGGGTCATTCCCCACCCGTAAACCTGCACTAGCGCTTGTCTGACACGGAACTGAGCTGTTCCAGTGCATTAAGCTGGCAGGAAATAATTGTTTTCTTCTCATTCAGTGAACTGATATGATTCAGAGCAGGGTCAGATGAGCACCGGTGGTAATTTAAGAGGCAGCAGTGGGTACTTGTGCCTGAAGGCAGAGGAAAGATCAAGACAGGCAGGCAGGGGTTAGACTGGCTTCAACACGCTGCTCCTTGTGTCACCCCAGCCTCCTCATTACGTCCTGCACAGTTCATCTCTAGCATCAGCCAACCCATGCTGTAGCTTGAAAGGTGAGCTGTGAGGCCCTGAATACAGAGTTTGGCTCCTTTGGTCTCATCTCATACACACCTTTTGTAATAAACATCTCACTGTGGTCTGGTGAGGTTGAGAACAATGCCTCCTGCGTGGCTTTGGACAGGACAAGGGACAAGAGACATGTAGATATGGTGCTTAGGGACATGGTTTAGTGGTGGACTTGGCAGTGTTAGGTTTACAGTTGGACTCAATGATCTTAAGGGTCTTTTCCAACCTAAATGGTTCTATGATTTTACAAAAATTACTTTCACCAACATTAGATACTCATCCCATGTTAGAAATATTCAGACTCCAAGTAAGAATATTTGGATCTCTAATGGGGATGGCTCGAGGCATACAAACTCCAGAGCCTGAGGATCTAACCCCACATGTTGTATTAATGGAGGTTACAAAACTCTGAGGGACATAATCACCATTTCAGGTTTTCTTACACCTTTTGCTGAATCATTCACAGTGGATCACCGCTAGAAGAGGGCACCGGCTCCCCAGGACCCCTGCTCTGATCCAGCCTGGCAGTTCCTGTGTTCCTGAATTCTCCATTGTCAGTGTCAAGACAATCCACCTCTGAATCCAAGTCTGAGAGTTGACAATTTCTTGCTTTCATTGCAACTTGCAATGTCAAGCCCTTCACTGAAGTAAATTCAGATTTAAACTAGTCTCCCATTCTGGCAAACAGAACTAACAGGGAAGCCTGACCTGCCCTCCCAAGTATTGCTACCACAGACAGATCGCTGAAATAAGAAAGCACCCGTGCATCTCACTGACATCATCATAAAAGCCAAAGTACAGCAGCTGAGATGCTATGGTACAGAAAAGGCCTTGGACTGGTAGCAAACCACTTATTTTTTATCATACAAGCTGATTTCTGAAAATTGCTTTAAAAGAAGAAGAATAAATTTCAGCTAACGAAGATGCAGTCATTACAAAGCTCAGCCTTGTAGTGCTTCCACCTCACCTTCTGTGTATTTTGAGCCATCAGCTGCATGCCCATGACTGCTTTGATGCAGGTCATGTTCCCGTTGGAAACAGTGTATGTGCCGGTGGGGATGGGAGAAGGCCGTGGTGCAAGAGTAGGTCTCACTGTCGTAGTAGATGGGGTGGTTGTTTGAGTCTCTGGATGAATGGTTGTTGTGTTGGTCATGGCTGTGGCTGTTGAACTTTTAGGCACTGTTTGATTTCCTGACCCTGTGGTGGACTTTACAGTTTGCGTGGTGGTGGCTGTAGTAGTTGTGGCAGCAGATGTCATTTGTGTATTTGGTGTTGCATGTTTTATGGTTGTGTTTGTGGCTGCCACTGTCATTTCTGTGCTCAAATGTGTTCTCGCTTCCTTGGTTGAGGACATAGGGTGAAGGGTTGTGTTCTTCCCTGCAGGCGTAACCGTTTCCATTGCCTGGGTTGTAGCCTGACCAGCTGCAGTTGTGTTGTCCGCTGATGTTGTGGGTACCACCATGGGAGATTTCTGGCTGGTCACTGGTATGGTGGTTGCTCCTGCCTGGGTTGTCGTGTGGTGGCCTGGTGCTGTTGTTACCTGGCGCTGGTCTGTTGTCTGCATAGTTGTTTTATGGCTTATGGGTGTTGTTTTAAGAGAACCTGTGCTGTTAAAATGAACTGTGGTGCCTTGATGGGGTGAAGAACGATAAAGTAGCTGAGCAGAAGTAACTGTATGGTGGAAGGATGTGGTTTCTGGAGACAGTTCGACCCCCATGCCCACTTCAGCAAAGCAGGAGGAGAATACTGCAAAGAAACAAATAAGTTAGTAGTCTAGATACCTTTACGTTTAACTGCACTGATTTTGTTATCAAATGGTTGATGTGATTTTATTCTTCTTTTGGCTCTACTCACAATAGAAGAGTGAAAGCAGACATGCTGTAGGACTATCTATAACTTTTGACCACTCCTCCAGTCTTCACACCTCTGAATCTACCCATTGCAGTGGAAGCACATGGGTTCCCAGCTCCCCACACGCTGCTTTTACTGCTGAAGAAGCCCGAGGATGCCGGAGGTGTGAGCAGCACAATCCCCAGGCAGCACAAGAATTCCCTTGCAGGCAGTAGTACAGCAAGATTTGCTAGAAGCAAATTATCAAGGTCTAAGGAAGATGAAGTGGGTATAACAGGCGAAGCGGTGGTTGGTTACTTACCAACAAAGCATGGGGAAAGGGAACATTTTGTGTGTGTGAAGGAAGTGAGGCAGCATAATGGTCTTACAGTGATTCACAATAGTCTGGGAAATCGGTCTGGGAGACAGGGAATTTCCAGATATTTATTTATGGTTTTGTTGTAGTCATGCCAGCTTGAACTCTCAAGTTCTTCATCCTGGGAGGTACTCAAGGGGATGCTCCAAACAAGGAAAGACCCACCCTCTTAGTGATGCTCTTTCAGCAATGAGAAACAAATTTCAGGGCACAGCAACCAGGGGCTTTTTGGACCATGTCTGAAAATAGTCATAGTACCAAAATTATGCTTCCATCTTATAACATTTACAGAAACATTCCCTTCCAGAACTGAAAAGAAAATATCTGGCTCCTAAATGTAAATAACTAAGTGAAGAAGAAGTGGGAAAAGTACATTGTGGAATAATAGATGAAGGTCACAACTCTCCTGCGTGAGTCAACTGACCTTGTTGAGTATGCAACAAGGTCAAGCTAAAAGAAATCATAAATCACTGGCACATATGAATTCTTGGATGGGCATGAATATTCAAGTGTCGTTAAATGCTTTACTGCCTAAATTATCTGGAGGACAGAGATGAATTCTCCAGTTTGGAGACAGAGGGGACCCAAAAGTCCAAGACAGCTCACATTCGTAGCAGTACAGCTCACATTCCTAGCAGTACAGCTCGCCAGAGGGTGGCGCAACACCTTGTCTGAGAAGTTTATTGTATGCTGTTTTTTCCAAAGAGATTTCTCATTGATTGTATCAAAGCATTGTGGCAGGCAGGTTGCTGAGATTTGGATTTTAAGCTCAATTAAGGCCAGAGGCACATTTAAAGTGGAAATGGCTGAAATCTTACAAGCTCATCTTCCTTTCATTTATTTATTTTCACTCACTCAGCATTAAGAGAGCTCTGCAACAATAGTTGAATTCACAAAATCTCACCATTTTAGAATACATATAGACTACATCAGAATAATAAAACCTACTGGGTCTTGAATCAAATTCAAGATCAAAACAAAAGAAATGAGAACAGATGTATAGATCTGAACCCACACTTCAATCTTTCCTTAAAATGGCTATGCTAGAGAAGAGCAGAAGTGTAGATGAATACTCCATATTCCTAAAATTGCCTGGGTTTCACCCCTGTGCTGTACAGAGTATACTTGACTGCCAGTGTAGCTGTTATCATCAAAGTGCAACTTGATATAGTTGAAAAGCCACAAAAATGACAGGACAGATCCCTCTGGTTGTGAATTTTATCAGAAGGAACTGAAAAATGCCATAATTAATATGATACTTTAGTTCATTTTCTCACTTTCACCTGGACTTTACCACATCTGCTGGCAGAGCTGAAAAGCAGATAACTTATCTCTTTCTCTGTGTGCCAGTGGAAAATGAGAGCAGTTGCCATATACCAGCTACAGGTAGTTTCATCTAAGTATATCAGCATAATAAAAACAAAAAAGAAGAAGTTGCAATTTTCACTCTTTTTTCCCCCATAAGATTGCAAACAACCCACGTTTAAATGTACACATCTTAAATATTCAGTACTTCTTAGTTTTTAGTTAACAGAGTGGTTTCAATTACTGACCAGATAACAATTCTCTTACAGACATGGAGAGAAACATTATTTCACTGACATTTGGATGCCACCCATAGCTTTTAAATGAAACTTCATTTTCCCCAAAAGGCCATTTCAAGTGAACTATTTTTCACTAGAGAAATGTTCAGCCTGACAGGGTCACTGAGGGGTAAAGTCAGAAATGTCTTTGGGGTGGCTCGTGCTCACCAGGTGACCTGCCAGACCGCTCCTCCAGCCTCCCACGGCTCTACCTAGCATTTTGGAGCCTCTGTTGGGGCACGGCCACGCTGCTAAACCTGTTGGTTTGGGTCACCTTCTCACAAGACATTTGGCCACATGAGCTCCCAGGGATGGGTAAGGATTGCTCTCCAGTTGCACGTAATTGTCTCAGCTCTTCCTCAGGTGGTTGTTGGAGGTAGTTCGGTAGCTCTGCTGCGTGAAGGGGCAGGCGAGCCCATGGGATGCCTGACCTACCCTCCAACTAAGGCCTGGGAGGCTTCACCACGTCTCCTTCAGCGTTGCAGCATTGCCTCGTGGGGAACCTGACACAACTTGGCAAAGGATGCATGCCCCCCCCTCCCCCACAGCCCTTGCCATGGCTCTGCCAGCAAAAGGGGCCGCAGAGCAGCAGTGAATCGCAGCTCTGCATCCCCATTAGGCTCTGTTTCTTTTTTCTATGAGGCCATCTCAAAACTTCACATGACCAACATTTCGCTCGAGGGACGCGTGCTGCCTGCAGTGTACCTTCCTGGAGCAACCAGCTGCAATCCCCTCATCTCACCTCGGCTTCAAAGTTGTGTGGTACAAATGTTGAGTGGTACAAATGCTGCGTGGTACAAATGCCAGGGACTGCGTTTCTGCCCAGCATGCCGCCGTGCACGCAACGCTTCAGAGCAAAACTCTCAGAAATTTGCTGTCCCCAATCTGGGCCTGAAGACCCTGTTTTCAGGGGAAGATCTCCCCTTTGGTGACCAGGGAGGTTCAGTCAATGCCAGCAGAGGAACGTCACTGCTCTGCTCCCAGGCATTACGGGGGGAAGCAGAGCGCTCAGTGCCACTATGTGGCTGAGACATTTCTCAGCCTGCTGTCCTGTAATGGGGTGGGGGAAGGAACTTCTTGCAGGGGATTTTTTTCACCTTCTCGTCTAACCACACACTCATGCTGCTCAGCAGCCCAACAGGTTTGTTCCGCTTTCTGCTCCTCAGAAGAAATGCTCATGTTTAGCTGACTGATTTTGTGCGGACGCAAAAACCTGACCCAGCTCCTACAATCACTGAAAACACTCTCTCTGGCTCTGGCTGCTTTAGTTCGACTCCTTGAGGAACTGGAAAAGCACCGAGATTTTCTGAGAGGTTTCAGTACAGTCATAGTTTCTCTCCATCATAGCAGCAGTTTCTTAAACCTCCCACCCATCAGACCTTTATCCCTTAAACTCTAATTATGTTTAATTCCCTATCTGCACAGAAAAACTTGACTTTGTGGCACTAATAAAAAGTCACAAGAAATTATTAAAGGAATGATCAAAAATGGATAATGAGCTGAGGAAGCAAGTTCTTCCTGGTCAAAAGATCCTTGCTGACCACTGAGCATTACTTCTCTCAGTTTGATCTTGCTCTCCTTTTGTCTATACATGTTTTGGGGCTACTTCAGCAGATTCTGGCTCTGAAGCGGGTGTGGGAAAGTAGAGCAGATACAGCGGGAGCTGCTTGTGCTCGAGTCCCTGGGCTGTTTCCCTGCTCACTGCCCTGGGAGGAGGACAGTGGTTGTTACTGGTGGGATCCCTGTGTGCTGATGGCAAAAGAGACTGCAGAAATTCAGCGCCCCACCGGCGAGCTCAAACCTTTAGCCATCACACAGACTGAATCACACTCTGTCCTTCTTCACCTGACAGATTTTGTACTGCTGTGGGTGTTGAGGGATGACTGAACATGCTGGAACACATCCTTGACCAGGCTGGCTCCCCAGATTCTCCCAGACCAGCATTAAGGATTGAAGGGTGACTTTGAGACGGTTTGTCGTTGAGATAAGCCCCAGCCTGCCTTCTCCAAGCCCCCGCCTCACTCTTGCTTTCCTGATCACGCTCTGCATCTTGCAATGCAGACAAGTGAAGCAATGCTTCCTTAGTTTTCCTTCTGCTTGTCTCACTCAGGATTTTCAGTCAGTTCTGCTGGTCTGGAAATTATTTTTAATTAAGAAAAGTAAGTCCAAAAAAGTCTGCTTCTAATACTGTTTTGAGCTGACTGTATCACACAGAGTTTATGTCACCACAGAGCGCAAGAGAAAATACACATCAGACTAAGTCCATACCAGCTGCAATGAAATGTAGTTATAGTTATTTCTTAGCAGTGGGACTTTACTAAAAGCATCCTTAGCGCTAGAAACAAAACTATTTAAAGTTCTCCGTCTGTTACATGCTGTCCTGAATGTAAAGAAACAAAACCAGCATAGTGTGTCTCAGTGTTCTGATAGGAATGATGGAGGATGTTACTCACCACAGGCGAAAGTTAGCAAGACGAACTGCCGCACGCTTCTCCCCATGGCCAGCACAGCTGCAGGTTTGAGAGATGCTGCTTCTTGCTGTGGAACGGGTGCAAAGGAAATCAAGGTTTCCTGGGGACTGAAAAGTTTCACTTGATGCAGGGAGTGCTCGGTCACATGGCTGGAAAGGAGGTGGAGACCAATGCTTCTCGTCTGTAAACTACCACAGAAGGAAACAAATGATGGTTAGGAAAGAAAGTGAAAACAGAAAGGACTGCTGTGTTAACTCTGGGGGAGGACAGACTCTCGCTCTGCACGTGAGACCTGTGGCTCTGCAAGGCCACGTAAAGCTTCACGCATCTCTCTCCAGTTTTGATAACCTGCTGCATACTACAGCTGTGGAGGGTTACAACCTGTAAATCAGTACTTTCCCCTGTGTTCTATAAAAAAGTACTTCCTTTAGGGCCAAACTCTTTCTTTTATGTTGAGGCACAGAAGGGAGAGGAGTGATCTTGACCCATCTCCTCAGAGCACCTGCTAAAAGCGAGACAGGGCTGAGCAAAGCCCCAGATGGGCTCTGGTCCCAGTTGGGGACCGTCAGCAGCCTTTGCTGGCTGGCTCAGTCCTGCTCCAAGGGCTGAGCTTGTTGAAGGCGGATCAGCTGGGGTGGCTCACCGTTAGTGTTGTGTCCAAACACAAACCTCAGCAAATAGCAACAACCCGCCTCTGTTCTGTGAAGTGCCTCCTGCAAACCACTCCAAGCTGGGACAGGAGGTGCACAGGCAGGTCGTGGCATGCGTAGGACAGCGTTACACCTGCTCACGTGTGCGGCTGCATTTCCAACCCGGGACCTTTGCCATGGGAACCAATTGGTGTGGGGGGAACAAAGCAAGCGCCACACCTGGGATCTGGTGCGGTCCTCGTTCTTCATTTTCTCGTACCAATGTTGCACTGCAGTAACACGATGAGGCCAATGACCTGAAAACTGAGGTGAGGTGAAGTTTGCCCCCAGAAATCTAGACACCAGCTGAAATTAGTTCCAATGTATTTTGCTCTCTGTATTTGCATTGTGTTTCTACATTCTTATTTTTACCTCCTCACCCTTCTACATGATCCACAACATGCATTTGGGTCAACTAGCACTCTCTCATAAACCACTGGTAGCCAAAGGTATGCAGATATCTTGGGGATAACTATAATAAAGTTATCCTGCAACTTCCTTGCCTTATGGCTGCAGCATTAACATATGCAACTCTGAACTGTCTGTGTGAACCTTTTCACTCTCCTAAGAGTCCCAGGGATTCAGGAACATGACTAAGGGAAATGGGTAAAGGAAAAAAAGAAACACTTTGTGCCTTTTGTGACATGTGCGTGTTGGGCAAATAAAGTTATATTGGACAGATGCGTGGATTTTTTTCAGCTGTGCTAATGTGCCTTTACTGTTACTCATTTATTTTGAATAGAAGGAAAGCTTGTTGGACTTGTTACTTCATATAGACACATCAACCACAATGTTTTGTACTAGTTATAATTTTTATAAATTTCAAACAAAGTGTGGTTCTACACAGGTCGAATGGCCTAATTACAGAAAGTTCATTTGCACACTTTTTTCTTGTAATAAATTCATACATTCTGTCTTGACTGGGAAAAAAGGACAGGTAATTCTGTGCTTTTTCCCTGTCTGATTATCTCTCATCAGTCACAATATACAAATACATCATTATCAACACCATGGAAAATATGTAAGAAAAACAAACTGTACCAATTCTCAGCTGGGGAGAGGAAATCTTAGCAGCTATTTCAGCTCCAGCTGCAAGAAGAAATACACAATTTGGCTCTTTCTTCTTATTATTCTTATATATTTCTAATCATATATATTTGAAGTCAGGCTTTGAGTATTTTTGGAAAGGAAGCGCATGGCCTTTCTCATACCCAATCCAGTTTGAAATCTCAGAGTCTAAGAAAATTATGGATAATAAAATGGCTTTTCATCACATACGCAACCAGAATATAAGACACACGCACAGCTTTGTTGTCACTGGCAGAAAAGCCAGCATTCAGACATGGTTTGGCCGCAGCCGTTTATGATCCAGACAATGACCATTGGTCTGATTCTCCACCCGGTGGGGTCTGACGCGAGAGAAGGAGAGGATCAGGCCTGATTACATTTTGGCCTGGTTTACTAAAAGCAAGGCTTACATATCATGGCAACTGCCCGTCTATCTGTTTGTCATTACCACCAGTAAGGAAGGAGTCTGTTGCCCAACGACACCTGACTGAGCAGAGGGCAGAGTTCCGAGGATGTGAAGTCTCTGCAAGTTTCACAGAAGCTGGCAGCAGAGCAGAGGGAGGAGATCCAAGTCAAAACCTCTGCCAAGAGGGCAGGTCTCACCAATCCGAACCCAGAGGGAACAGCCAGGCAGCTGGCACGGGCTCGCCCTCAAGTAGCAAGGGCACAACAAGTGCTGCTACAGCATAGATTTACCTTATTTACCTTAGACCTTGTCTCTTCTACAGCTGAAGCTTAGTAGCAACCATTACTTTTAAATGACTTTCTGGTCACTATATCATCTCCAAACAACACTGAAGTGAAATCCATATTTGGAAACTATGATTTTTGGGTCCATCTACCTGAAAATGATAAACGATGGTTTCAAAGTTCTACATACAGAGTAAGTATACCTTAACGTACACATTAGTCTTGCTGGACATTACCAAATCATGTTCTAGACTGTACATGGGGAGTCATTCCCTTATTTATCACCTTGCTTAACAGAAATACACTAATTACAAGACTATCCTGTCTACTATTTAAAAAAAAAAAAGAAAAGTCATCAAACCCCGTTTTGTCTCATCAGCAAAGCCAGAAGGTTACTTCTTGTTGGCTGAACTCAGCCTTGTCAGCAGTCTGATCTGTCATTGAACTTCATTCTTCAGAAAAGCAAACCCAGCAGTGTGGCACTGTCTCACTGACATTTGCACCGCAGGCATCAGCCAGGCAGAGGGCCCCGGTTACTCCCCAGCAGCAGCTGCAATGGTTGCAGGATGGTTTGAGTTTGGAACATGGAGACAGAAACAGGCAGCTGCCTTGGGCTCACCGGCACTGCAGGAACGTTAAAGACAATTAACGGTTGTGGGCTCCCTGCTCAGATTCAGTAGTGTCCAAGGATAGCTGTGATACAATCAGCTCCCAAAGACTGCTCAGATAAGGGTGCTGTGCCACTGCTGCACGCAGCCATGGGGCAGTGAGTTGCTTGTCATCCTCAGGACATTCAAGGTGCAGGAGTGGCTCAAACTTTGGTCCAACAGTATAAAACATGAGATTTTGGGGAAAAAAAAAATTGTTTTCTAAAGCAAAGTAAGGAGAATTGTTATAATCCAGCCCATACCTTTGCAGCTGTCATGATGAGATGGTGAGCGGGGAGAGAGGACACACTTCTGCAGCAATCCTGTTCCCTGCTCCAGCTCTAAACTGCCCCACAGGATGCCACCACTGACACTCATGGAGGTCACCATGAGACATAAGGGGTTGAATGCTTTTCTCTCCCCTGGAGGGCCCCCAATTTTTGCATACATGCTAAAATTAAGCATTAGAATTTGACACATGAGAAATCCAATAGTTCCCATTTTACAGGAAGATACCGAGGCAGCAGGGGATACGGGACTAGCACACTGTCACCCTGCACACAGCAGAGGTAGGAAATACACTGACAATACCTGATTTTCCATCTTCAGTTCAAACAGAGACTTCCCACTGCCATTTCACCATTAGAAAGAATTCCTCCAAAGAAACTCCAAAGTGCAGGTTTGCATCTTTCCATCTGTCAGCAAATGTCACAAATCCTAATTTTGCAGTTTCATATACCCAGGGTAATCCTTCCCCATCTCCCTCTCTCTCTCACACACACACAAAAGCTTACTATATTTATTAATGTGCAATCAAAGCTTCCCTACCCCTTTCCTCTCCTATTCTTAGGGCAAGGGTAGACAGAAGCACTGTTACCAGGCCGTGCAAATATTACTGAAAGTAATACAAAAACCAAAACGAACTCATTTTAGGGAGAGGATAAAATAATTGCACTACAAGAAAACATCACTGCATATTTCCTGGGGGACTGAAAGGAATCGATTATTCCATCAAGATGCTTGTAACTAGAGTAGTCAAACGGGATTCATGTTCCTGAGAGCCTATGTGTCGTTTTTAAGGTAAATGACCAGCACAAAGCAGACAAGCTCTTATCTCCATAGGACAAAATTAGCTTCCAAAAAGGTACAGAACTCTCAGGTCCTTTAGTCATGAACGAAAAATATCAGAAATCACAGAGTTTAGGTATTGATGGTTAGAAGAAACATGGGAATTAACCACCACAGTGCAACTCAATTCACCAATAAGCCTTCACAGGCAAACAAAATCTGAATAAGCCTTTACCTACTCTAAGGCTTTTTCTTGAATGGGGCAATCTACCTGCTTCACAGCTATCCTGACTCACATACTAAGATATTTGCACTGCCAGCCTCCACTAAGACACAAAGAAAAACATTCAGGTCCCTGCAAAGATGATAGCAGAAATGATACAGACTCCTACTACTTTGCTCAGAGGCTCAGCTACTAAAGAGTGGTTTTTGGTTTTGCTTCATCTCCATTTTTAGTGCTTTCGTCCCGTTTGTTATTTACATAGAGCACCACTAGTCTCAGGGTTAAACGAAAAATCCCTAATAGTGAAAGCCAATCACTCACTCTTGAGCTTCTAGGATCATTTCTACTAGGCTGATCCTTGCCTGTTTGCAACCTTCAGTCAATACTTTACTAAAGTGTTAGCAGCTTTCATGGGACCTAAGACCCAATTACCATCAAAATGCCTTCATGCCTTAACAGCTGCTCTAAATGAGCTAATGGCTTGTATAGGAATAATAGCATCTGTAATCACTTTATATTATACATTACATCCTTATGTGACAGAGATTTGGTACAGTCCTTTAATCAAATATCCCGGAAAGAAGTATTGAACAACAACACTTTATCCACTCATTGGAGCATCTAATGCTCACTGCCTATTTGCAATGCTTAAGTATATTCCAAATAGGGGATGAAATGTATCTACTCCATAGCCCAGCACACAAAGAAAGCATGCAGTCTACTCAAACATATGACATGAAATGGCATTCAATTCAATTCTCGCCACCAAACGCAAAGGATTGTGATGCAGCAACTACAGACCGCAGAGGGGGCAGACGAATGTAACAGGAGTTCAGAGTGTTCTTTGTCACAGTAGCTGTCACACATCTTTGCTTCCCTGCTAAGCCCTGCACCTCCACCTCATAGCCAGGAGTTGCCATCTGCATCATTCCAACATAATGCTGTATGCAGCAGGTCGTTCACTGTGCCATTGCAAACAGAGTCACGTCATTGCTGTGCGAAGCCTCTCTGATGGTCCAAGTCAGAAGTTTCCTTTCCACAGCCACCCTAAAATGGGATGGTTTTGGTGTTGACCATCAGGAAAAAGGGCACATTTGTGATGTATCAGCTGGAGTTAAGGAGGACGGGGAAGGCACAGCCAGAGGCAAGCGAATGGAAAAACCTCCAGGCGACCCCATGGTAGAGCAAGAACTCGGAACCATGCATATGTCCCTCTGCAGTAACTTGATGTTCAAGCAAAGTTGCCAAAAGGTGCGTGCATAGTAACTCTTCAGCTCTGCTGTCGACCTAATTTAGGCCACATCTTCTGAAACAGCTTGATAATCAATGCAAGAAGCATTTTTCTCCTCTAATACTGCAGGTGGGTTTTGATGCTTTTTGGATGTTTAATGCTCCTTTCAAGTTTGCTTTTTCCCAGCTTACCAGGTGGACAGCACAGTTCTCATCTGTTCATGCTGATAAAGTATTGGTGAATTATGAACCTCAGAGCTCGTCAGAAAGGCAACTTTGATCCAGTGTCCACCCAAAATAAACTGAGATGGATGGGTCCTGAGGAAGGCTGGTCTTGTTCAGCTGCCAGCCCTCTGTTCTGCTGGGAAGCTTTTGGCCACCTCACTCTCCTTGGTGTCTGACTCTACTGAGGCCGTACTGCAGGAATCGTTGTACATGTCTGAAAAGGAGGACATGGGCATTGTCACTACAATACATCTAAAGGATTTCCAATCTACAGTTTTGAGGTTCATTGTTAGAAGTCTGAAATAAAATAAAAAATAAATAAACACAATTCTACTGCTCTCCTAATTCTTTCACTAAAGGCAAGGGAGGCTTCTTTTGGCATGTAACTAACTATAATGTGTGTGGCTTTATTTTTCTTTTAAAGCATTAGGCATGCCAAAGAAATGAGAGCCAGAGTGAGGCACTAAGGGTAAAGACAGAACTGACCTGCTGTGGAGGTGAAGGAACAGCAATTACCAAGCTCCCTTTAAACCACAGCAAAGAATCCTGATTAATGCTCAAAAAGGTATTTCTCCACTTTAGCAAACTGATTAAAAAAAAATAAAATCAAAAGAAACCAGTAAGTCAGAATAAAATGCTCGTAGCTCTCTATCGCAGTTCCCCAAGGAATGGCTGTGCCAGATTTTGCTTTCTTCTGTTACTAGAAGAAAAGCAGGACACATTTTGGTAAATTATATTTAAGGAAATTATTATACCTTTGATCTGCAGAGTTGCTGAAATTCAGCTTTTCCTGTGCAACCTGTTTGGGTGTTGGGTCAGAACCAAAGCTGAAGAAAGGATGACTTTTAGTGTTGATTTGGCTGAAATCTCGCCAGAGCAGCCCTTCCTCCAGCCTTTGGAGCCAGCGGTGAAATATGATGAAAGCAGTAATGGTTCATGAGATTTTAATGTTTTCAAACCTAGACCAGAATCACAGCCCTGATGCGGATCTGAATCCAAGCGCTACCCACGTGAGGATGAAAGCTGTCCTGCAGTTACCACACACCCTGCCATATGACACACTTGGTCTAGCTGGGAAGCAGCCAGCCTGGGAATTGTAGCCAAAGGAGTTTGGTGGGAGATTCAAGTCCTGCCCAAGAAGGTGAAAACAATTAAACCATGCCAAGATAAGCTCCTGTGCTAAACTAGCTCTGACACCCACGGCACCAAATTCCAGGCTAGCTCGGCTGCGTCACCAGAGACTGCAGCACAGACATACACTCAGGCCGAGTACTTTAATACAGAAAGTGCATCCTTTTGTAATATGAAAAAAAAAAAAAAATTAAATGCCAGTAACACATTTCTTTATTACCTGCATTGCTGTTCTTAATTATGTTGTTACTGTCCCCCTCTGCTGGCTGCAATATACTGGAAGGAACCCAGTCGCTTTTCTCAGAGACCAGTTTCTTCACTAACCTGAAATTCAGAGAACAGTCGGTGAATTTCCCTACATTCCCTTTCCCTGGGTTGTATTTCTTAGAGGTTCACGTTGGGCAGCTATTTCCTAAACTAAGGAAGAAGGCAGAGGACCCAGGGCAGTCCTATAGGTGACTAAGTTTCATCAGTCTCAGATGGTGACCCGCTATCCCAGATCAAGTTCGCTTGCAAGCAGACTGTGTGACAAGGAAGCAGTGGCCTTGGCCTGTGTTTGAGACCCTGAAGAAAATGAATCCTTCATGTTGTCCATCCCCCTTGCTGTAAATACCATCTGGGGAGGATGGGGTTAGTTCACTTCCCACCTACTTCACCCTATGGGACTTGCTGCCATCTCGGCTGCATGTCAGTTCTGAGTGAAGGCTCTGACTGCACGGGCCCTTCCAGGAGATCAGATCTTCTCCCTCCAAATTACCCATGAAGGAGAATTCAGATGTCCAGCCAGGTCTGTTCCTAACACTCACTTGTCAGCAAGAGAGAATAGATACACCGAAACGTATGTGAGCTCAAGGGGGCCAGATTCATTCCACTTTGTCAATCACATCTTATATTTAAGCCTTCGGGGCTAAAAATGCTCTCTGGTTCACTGCTGCAGCTCAGTGGAAGGCATGGGGATTTTATTGATGTATCCTATGGGAAGGTGCTGCCTTTGACAGCTGTCCTTCTGGCTAGAAGGCCTGCAACGCCCAAATATACCCCTCCATTTCCTTCATGCAAACTGCAGTCCTCTCAAGCCTCATGTCGCAAGCATTTGGGATGAAAGCCAACCAGGTGGAATTAACCAAAGCTGCTTGTGTGTTCATACCTCCCACTGCCTCTTTCACATTGGAGTCAATGGGGTGAGTGGATTTGGATTGATTTTGAAGAGGCTTTGACATTCTACTGAACATTTTCCATCTTTTCCAGGAGATGATGGCTGTTCTACCTGTCAAATTCTGTCTCTCTGCTGTACTTACCATTGACCGTTCTCTCCTTCCTGCACAAACTGCACTAAATCTCCATCCTCGAGTGTAAGAGAATCTGGGAAACAGCTGTCAAAACTGCCTTCTACTCAAAAAGATTGGTCCCCTGAAACGAACGAAACAATGCACTAGAAATATGGTCACTATAGATGAAAGAACATTGTGCGAGAGAAAACGAGTTTAGTTAAATACTGAATTAGGCATTTCAAGATGGCAGAGATCTATTCTGTAGGGAATTGTGTCACTTTCTATTCCTGTTATCATGCCCAGATTAAATATTATTCAAATTTAGGACAGAACTGTGCTGTGCATTCAGGCTTTAGAATTAACTGGCCAGCTGTTATTCTGACATACAAATTGGATCTGTGACACCAGGTAAATTTATCTGGAAAAATCTGAAATTATTTCTTTAAGGGCTCAGAGTTTTGCCTCACTTTTGTAACAGGTAAAGCTACAGCTTACAAGTAAGGGTGACTTTTTATGGTCCTGATCCTGATCAACATAATAGCCTTGGAATAATCCCCCAGCACCCCAGATCAAATTCCCCATCTTCTGTATTCCCACACATGAATTTAAGGCTGGTATGAGCCCAAACTGTGCAGTTTACATCATGATCTTTAGAGACGAGGAGGGAAAGGGACAGCGTAATTTGAAAATGGAATTACATTGTTAGGGTTGGTCTCTTCCTCCAAGTCAGAGGAGTTGGAGAGTTCGTCTGTGCTGGAGGGGATGACTTCAAAATCTTCAAATGTGTCTAGAGAGGGCATTTGCCTGCTGGGCCAACCTTTTCAAAGGAGATAAAACAAAAGAGTTAGCTATCAGTCATTAGTGTCTCTCAGACTCAGTTCTTTAAAAATACATGTCACAGGTTCACCTTCCACTATTCCACTTACTGAATTGCTTGTACCTTTTTACAGCTTGTTCTCTGATTTTGCCATAACATTTTTTTAATATAACATAACATAACATAATTACGTTTCAGCCATTGTTCTGTCTCTAAAACCCTGTACCACTTGCTGTCATTTGTGGGAGAGCAGACTGTGTGGCCACTGTGCATGCCCATCAATACCTTGCGTGTTTAGCATTGCTGAATCTCTTCAGTTCAGGAGGCAGAAAAAGCAAGGACCAGGAATATTTCTGTGGAATGATCTCTGTAGCAAATGATAACTTTTGCTGACGTGATTGCTCATTCAGTTTCCAGCTTACCTCCACATGTTTATCTATCAATTGAAGTCCAAAGCCATTGAATTTTGTTTGGCTTCTTACCTCCACCTCGCCCCAAGGTGATATTACCACCTGAACAACTTACAAGCCTGTACCCTGGAGCAGGTTGGAAGTGCAGCAAAGGGACAGAGTAAAAAACAGGGCACAAAGACAATCAGACCTTGGTGGTAGGTAGAGAAGATATCATTCATGTTTCTGCTGTTAGCAGTCTTATTGCATGATTTGCACCCAAAAACACCCCAGCGCAGTGGAAGACACATAATGAGAGATTTCCACCCCAAGCACAACAGTCAATCTCTTTACACACAAAGGCATGCCCAGAGGATGTGTCCTGAGGGAAATTCAGGCTGAACTTTATAAGACCCGCCTGCCCGAGGTTCCCCTGATGGAAAGGTAACTTGGCCTGTTCTGTACAGAGGGCAATCTAGCTCTACGCTTTCCTTCACACTTGATGCCTGTCCCTTTTCTGACAGGGATGACTACAGTCCACCTTGGAGGAAATAGACCTTGCATCTACCAAGGGATCCTGCAGCCCAGAAAGATACAAGCTGAATGGAGTCAGTCAAATCACCTTATGCCTTTCTACTTAATGGACCTGCTGTGCATTAGCTGATTCACAGAGGCTCGGGCTGAGCAAATGCTGAATGAAGCTCTTTACAGCCTGTGGGCCATTGCTCTCAACAAGGCAAAGCAGTGCGCTAACAACAAGGCGCGGAGCCAGATGCTCCAACGCAAAACAAAACCTGACCTGAGACAATACAAAACCCAAGCCAGGCAGTTCAGGGAGAAAACAGAAAAGTGATCTGCTCTGGCAGAAACAGGTTTATTAGTCAATTTATTTAATCCCTCCCCATGCGCATCCTCCCTGCCACAGGCACTGGTTGGTGCAGCATGTGGTCATAGAGCCCCTTCTCCTCCCTCCTGTTACACGGGGGCTGTGACTGCCCTGGCTGCTGCAATTCAGTTACGAGAGACAGTGACCTTCTTCCAGCAGAGCAGCATCCCCAGTTATAACCCTACAGGTATGGTTAGGTCATCTGCACTTTTCAAGGTGTAAATGAGCCTTTGAAGTGGCATTCATGTGCTGGGTTTCGAGCGTCCCTGCCAAGGTCTATACCAACGGAGTTCTGAGACCGAAGAGACAATTTCAGTTACAGACCATGCAGCATATAGAACTGGACCCCATATTCTATACCAGTCGAATCACACCAGCAAAATACTAGCAACTGTCTAAATGTACAAGAATACATTGATGCTAATTAGCTCCAAATTGCTACAGCAATTTTAGCTCAAATTCCCAGGTTGGGCTACAAACACCAAAAGAAAAAGATATCCCCTTTCCCCTTAGGCAAAGCTTCAGTAATCTTTTGCCACTGCCGTTTGTAGGAAGCATCCAAGTCAGAAAGCTAAACAGTAAGGATTCCTTACAAATACATGCATCAGCCTTCCTCTTCCATCGAAATTGCTATTCTAATTTCAAAGACTAAGAAATAGCTTAAGTTTTATGTACTCAATTCAAGCTATAAAATAACACAGATCAAATTCTGAGCTCTCTGACATCAATTAAAAGAATCGTTTTCAGCTGTGCCTGACCTACAGAAAACCAGTATCTGGGACATTGTTTCTATACCTGCTAGTGATCCAAGCTTGTTCTTTCATTGCTTTCACAGGAAAAAACATTCATTAAAAGAGAAAAATCTCTTTAAGTTAAAGAGCGTAAATATTATCATAAATTGATATTACACTCTCAAATTGAGATGATAAATGTTTTAATTTTGTTTACCTGTCTGTGAAGCAGATCTAGGTACGGGTCTCGTGGTGGAACCGGTATTACATTTAGTCTGGGCCAATATGGTGTTCTCAAAAGCATCTGTGACAGGAAGTACAATTTGTGTCTTCAAGGTGAAATAGTGACCAGACAACCAGTACAAATTTAATTCCTGTATCACCTCTGCAACTGGTAGTCTCTTTAACAAACAGGTGGACTGGGGTCCAACAGTTATAAAAGAGGAGACACATGACCAGCACAAATGAGTGAAAAGACAGCAGCATTCCACAGAAAAACTGCAAGTCTGGGAAGGACAGAGAATAGCAAATGAATCAAACAGAAATATTGATGTTAATTAAGGAAAATGATTGCTGGGTGAATGGTGCAGTGTTCTATTTCACTACAGCTTCCTTACACATTTTTAACGTGTTTTTCTTGCAGCATTTCAAATCATTCTGTAGATGATGGTATATGGTTTTGATGCTCTTCTTCCCAGCCAGAAATGAATAGTTTCACTCTTGATGAATGCAATGCAATCTTCTGGGGGAAGTTTTTATCTAAGTACATGAAATCCTTTGCATTATTAACTCTGACAGAGCCCTGACAATAGCAGCAATATCTTCTGGTAAAGGGATGGTAATGTACATTTTTTCCTACTTAAAGAAACTCAGTCTGGTGAGGAATGTTGTGCAGTAGGACCATGTTTTTAACCAGTGAGGATCAACTCAGCTCTATCCTACGATAGTACTTAGACCCCCTACCTTGGCAGCCACATGGTATGCTGAGATCAGAAATATCTGTCAGTGAGGACTACCTCTCTGTTCCAGTCTCCTCTTCTGGTGGGATTGACATAGGAGATAGCTCTGATATGTCACCGATTCCATCACTGACCTGGCCACCTGCCCTTCCTACCAAGGTTTTGTGCAGAGCAACACAATCCTAAAAAGGATTGCTCAGCCTACACCTCTCTCCTCCCTGTCCTGCAGGAGGGGTACCTGACTGCTTGTGCCCCACAAGGCAACATGCTCTGGCAAATGCTCATGTCAAGGGGAAAGCTGGCAACGGAAGCTGGTGATTTTCCAGTGGCTGGGGAATAATTTCCCAGTTTAACTCTTTGGTATTGTTTATTAAACAGTAATTGGTGAATCTGCTGCAACAAATAGGTGGAAATTCTGCTTGGCTGAAATGAAGCACTGCACCTTAAATGGTTATTAATGCACAGTCTAGCCTCTTCTGTAATCCTCATGCACGTGGCTCCTGCTCCTCTTATTAAGCATAGACACTAACAAGGGAAGAGGGATGCAAGCGGCCATAATGCGGGTGAAGGTGAATAGTGGCCCATTGGCTCCCTGCTGCTGCACTCTTTATTTCATGTCTCTTGACTTTAACTGCAGGAACAAGGGGACCTGTGTGAAGTTTGCAGAGTCACAAGGCTGTAAATATTGTTAAAGGAGCAACTTGCTTTTCCATTACCTGGAAACACTACTTGTCTAATACTTTCCGTTTCACCCAGAAAAATGACCAACCCCTAAATTCTAGGTGGTGAAGATAAACACTTCTGTGATATGGATAGGAAACAGACATTAAGACTTAGTAAATGTATCTGCTTCCAACCAACTTTCACAGATGTTTTCTCCCACTCTTGCCCAGGAGATGGCACTAATGCAGGGAGACTCTCAATCTCAGCTTTCTGCCCATGAGGCTGGCAGGCAAGAGCCCGCCAAAGCCAACACTTATGCCCCACAGAAGTGGAGGGCATCCGCCACACATCCGTGTCCAGTGCTTCTCCTGTGTCCTGACACATGTGGAGGACCAGCGATGTGATGGAGCTGAACCAGCGAGGATCAGCACACAGCAGTATGCAGTAGCTTTGAATGTGATAATCCAAGCACCCTGGGTAGACCTGCATTTGGCTGATGCTGAGACAAGACTCAGGCTTCAGTTCTTTTGTCATCTGAAATATTTTGTTAAAGTAGATGCTGTAAATAAAACACTTATTTGAAAAGCACTGATTTTGTTTTCTAGCTTTTAAAATCATTACAAAAGTAGTTTTCTCAACATGCCGGTTTCCAAGAATTCCAAGAAATTGTGGCGGACAGGATCCTAGGGCAGGATTTTTTAATATGAAACTGTAACAAAGTTTGAATTTCATTGTAATTCACATGTGCTCTCCTTAATAAACCACACTAAAGAACAACCCTTGGTTGCCCATTCTCTTTGTATATATGTGCTTCTTTTTGTTCCACAACTTCAGAAATAAATATTAGGAAATAACTCAGTCTTCCCATAACTTAGTAACTGATCATGTTTTTCTGAAGTTGCTGCCAAGGACATAAAGCTATTAAGAGCCTCTTCTCCTGTGCTATGCCCATTGTTTCCATGTGGTGATGTTTTAGTGTTATGGTCTAAAGAGGTTGGCAAAGAAACATTTGTAGGTAGCAGTAATACCGCATCCTTCCTCTGCCAATAAACCCCACCAGGCTCTCATTTCATGACAGCCTCATTGCACAGTCAAGGACACGGTTCATATCTTTCACAACTATTTAGAATGCACTCAATACTGTACAACCTCCTTCCTGACAAATATATAGCAAAGATTTTTACATAAATGAATTCAGAGGTTTTTCGTTCTATTTTGGTTTGTGAATTGTCCTGCAAATCTTAAACTTGCAAATCAGTTCCTCCACTTCATTGCAGAAACTGCCAAAAGACAGTATATTCAAAATTCAATGAAAGACCATATGTTCTGTCTCAAAAGTAACTCTGACATGTAGGCATAGCTGCCTACAATCCTACTGATTTTCAACACAACCAGCTTGCCCAAATGCATGGGTTCCTTTTCAGTTTAAATGTAGGCCCTAGTGCAGTATCTTAAAGGAAGGTTTTTAAAAGTGTCTTTTCTCAAAATAATTACAGCTCAAAAATAAAACTTTCATAAGTTCCCACACAAACTGCATAGAGTTCAGTGCATTCTGGGCACCTAGCTCCCTTACACGCCTGAAAAATTCCTCGCAAACATCACAACTGTGATTATGCTAAACCTGCTTAAAACTGGCATCTAGTGCTACTCCTTTTTTGGCTTGATTTTAGTCTTTCTTACTATCTGATGTCTGCTATGTAATGAGGAGCTTCTCTCCTTCTTGAAAGCAAAAATCTTAAACAGCTTTAAGAAAACAGACAAATAATTTCTATTGAATTTCAGTTAATCCAAACCAGGGAGAAGTTGGAAACCTAACCCCACATCAGCCAAAAATTAATCTAGTTTCCATGGAAACCAGCACCACTTCTTGAAGCCTATTATGGAGAAACTGAGAAGAGTCACTATAAATGCTGGCAGCACACCTTGTTATACATGCAAAATGTCTCGGCTTGCCTCCCTGCGGGTGTCATACTAGTCCTGACTCTTTTCTACTGGAACCTCCTGCGTTTACAAAAAATGAGCCTGGTGTACTCACTCTGTGAACCGCATTTGGCAGTAAATGTATCAGTCAGCAGGAAGGGAGGAGGGTAGCTAAGCAAGCAGCATGACGGTACCTTTGGTCACAGCAGAAGCATTAACTGTGGTGCTGATGGAGGAGGCTAGGGAAAAGCGACGGGTAACTTCTCTTTCCTTAGATTCTGGATCTGGGAGAATAGACAGATGCAATGCAGGGCAGGGTTAGAGGTTAATAAGCACTGAGGGTAAAAGATGTCCAAAGCAAAGCAGCAGCTGGAAAAGGGTAAATAAAAGGCAGGTTGCTCCTCTAAAGCAGCCAGGAAAAATACCCTCAACAAAGTGAATAGCACAGAAAAGAGTTTATATGAACTTTTTTTTTTTTCAAAGCAATTGCAATTCCACCAGTTTTAACACTTCAGAAGGGAGAATTATGCCAATTAATATTTTAGCAACCAACTAGTCTAAGTACAGCAACAAAACACAGAGAGATGAGCTTGATGGTTAGAATGGTGTGTGTGTCTACAGATGAGGTTTGGATTATTTTAGACACTGAACTGCTTGTTCTGTGATGACTGATCTGAAATACACTGAAAAACAAACACGAATGGTTTGGAGTTCACATTTGTCATTTCTAGGAGTTAACTGTGTGAATGCCTGAAAACATCCTCTGAACCTCCATCCTTATTGGCGCAAAGCAGCTTTGAGAAAATGAAAGCAACAGAGCTTTGTTTGTTTGTTTGTTTACTCCAATTAGGATCCTGCCTTTTCTCAAAGTCTGCTCAGGAGGGAAGACACAACTTCCCCAGATTTCACTACGAGATGCGAGTAGCATTTTTGACTCAAAATGTTTCATAAACAGATCAGAGGTGTAAGCGGGCTAACTGTTGGCTAGCTTTAGAGAGCACATGATGTTTCAAAACACAGCAAGGTCATTACGCAGCTCTTAAGAGATTGTGTCTACACATCTACAAGCACATCATTACACTTGCACCTGCCAAGTATAGCAGCATCACTTGGGAGAAAAAGTTGCTTGATTACAAATATTTCAGAATTAACTTTTTAATCTTTCTGTTGAAAACACTCTAAGCACATGTGCTGCATTACTCAAGTGAGTATTTCCACTGAGACATGAGTAAAGCTATTCATATGCTTCATATCTGAGTTTCATTAAGATACTTGAACACTTAACCCTACCAGGACACAACTTCAGGTGAAAATGGTATGGGAAATTGCTTTAAATATTCTGATGAAGATTTTCAGATTTGTGAAAAAATATTTGTGATTTTCATGTTCTGATTTTTTAAAATATCAAAGAAATATTTATATAAAAAATAGATACTTGTTTCTATTTTCACTGAAAAACCACAACAATGGGATAGGTGAAGACTTATTTCACACAAAGCTCTTTGTAGCACATGCTTATATGCTTTGCTGAATCTTAGCTCAGGTGTTCCTAGATGGTGCCTGTGATTCAGAGGAACTTTTCTATTCCAATTGTCTCCTTTCTCTTATCATGTCTATCTTCTTTTCTCTCTGCCTTTTTTTTTTTTTTATGGTTAACTGGCATACAGCACTGGAGTAAAATAAGTTTCAGGCAATTTTATATTTCAGGTTTAAATATCCTGTGCAGACCTATACTACTGTGAAGGTTCCCTTGCCAGGGATCTTAAAATCCTCTTTCCCATTCCTCATCTTCACATTTCCTTAGCTAAATGTTCAGTCACACAACATTTCTCTTTACTTTGTTTTTTCCATATTTCTGCCTAGTAAATGTCACATTCACTATGTTTCCAGTGGAGCAGAAATTAGCGTGACTTGTTGAACTGCAATCCCTGTAATGTTTTATTATGCCAAAACATCGGGAAACCATATTAGCTCCTTAAGATCTCAGTGCAATTTTAACTGTAGATTTTCAGTCTTTTTACAGCAGCCAATTCTGTATCTGTCAATGCACTTCCTTATCAATTTACTTATAAAAGCACATATATTCAAGTACATCCTTATTCATACCTCCTAAAAGGCTGAAGAAAAATGAGAGGTTAAACTCTGCTCTCGGTGATAATTACAATGAAACGACTCCACATTTAGGCTGCTGTAACTACCCTTACTAAAATACAAAGAAAATTTCACTTTATAATTGTAATGTTGAGCTACATTTACAACCACATCATGCAGCTCATAGAGATCCTGTGCCAACTCCAAGGAATACGAGCTTGGCTCTGCGAACCAGCACAGCTAATGCTGACCTTAGGGTGCGGGAGATGCAGGGTGCTATGAGTGGGGGCTTTCACACACTTTGGTGCCAGTTCTGGTATGGCTGCCTTGGGGGTCTCTGCACTGATGGAGTGCAGGCTGGTAAGGTTTCTCCTCCAGACATAAGCATTTCTTTGGCCAGAACACCAAGGTGGTTATATACAACGTTTTCTACCCCATCATATCCAGCCTGGGCAGACAGTTCAGCAATGCTTTGAGCATCCATGCTCCACTGCCGGTTGATATCCATCAGGCAATCTTGTTTTCCCCCTAGTTAGTCATGTTATTTTATAGTTTAAACCTTCCCTTTTATGTGTTCTGAACATGAACAGACACAGTGGGTCTGAACCAAAGTATGCTCAGCTCAGTATGTCATCTCCTGCCACGGCCAGTAACAAATCCTTAGGCAAAGGGGTCAAGAGCAGGACAAGTTCTTATTGTAGAAACTTCTCTGTTACCTTCTCACAGCTTCCAATCTGCCCTAACAGCCAGTCCTTATAGTGCTAACACACCTTTGCATTCTCGCTGCCTGCAGAAATGAGCACACTCTGCAAATCATGCAGCCTGTTGGCCAGCTGGTGTCCTCTAGGCCAGGACCAGATTAGCAACTGAACAGCATGATAAAGTGAAATGGGACATTGTGTAATGGAGGTGCTTCACAGGAATCTCAAGTAACCAGACCCAGCAAGTCTTTGAGCTGAGAGTGCCTACAGCTTAGCGGGTATGAACTCTTCTGAACTGTGCTTTGCTGTCTGGAACAAGGAATGACTGAATAAAACACAAGGTATTTCACAGGACAAGAAAAATTCAGATAAAAGAGCAAAAGAGGCACAAACCAAAACTGCAGATCCAAACTCGCCCAAATTACTGCATTTCCAAAATCTGTATTTCGTAATTGATTTCTCCAAGTCACAGGATCTGAAAACCACCTTTTTTGTGTTCAGAACATTGAACTGGTTTGCCCATCTTAGATCTTACTACCAAGCGCAGCCTTAACCTTGCAGCCAGAATCTTATGGCTGCTCTGGCTCTTGCTGTATTCTCATCTACTTTATAACATTGTAATCTTTATTCTTTCATCTTGCTTCTTCCTCCTTTGATACTCACCCTCTCCATCACTGCACACTAACCCTTTGTCTCACAGAAGACATACAATTTATCAGAAGAGAAGTCATAGCAACAAAAATAGTAATAACACCATCTTTTCAGAAAGTCATTGCAAAAAGTTGTTCAGTTTCACTTCTATTCACCTTTCTTTCCTCTAAAGTCTCTTCCTTGTACAGCCATCACAGGAACATGCAATGCTCTCTACTCATGGATATAAAGTGTCTTCTAAACATTTATGCACAAAGACTCAGAACACACCATTTTACCATGTCATATAACATAACTAAGTAGAAATGGCAATAAACACCAGGTCTTCTGAATACCGGTTCCTCAGTGTAACCACTAGGCCATGGCTGAGCAACACTTGAAAAAACAAAGTCCAACCAATGAACAATTTAACACAAAAATCTCAGGTAGCACAACACAATGATCATCTTCCCTTCAAGCCAGTAAACTGCTGAAAGAAGTTAGGTTGTTGGATTAAAACATGTTCACACTTTGACCCTTGAGAGAAACTGGAAATAAACGTTATTTGCACTGTGCACCAGTAAAAGATCCAGCCAGTCAGCTCAAAGTTTGCCTTGCCAACACTGCCGTGGGAGCAACTTTTGGTAACAGGGTCTTTGAGAAGAGGAGCCATATGTGTGTATCAGACGGGAGCATTTTGGTGAGATGCAGCAGCATTTTAGGAAATAGTGATGGATGGCACTATGGGATGGAGAGAACATTGTGGGAGTGCAGGAGACAGATGGCCAGAGACCAAGTACTGCGTGGGGTGATTTTACCTTTGGGTGGAGCTCTGCGGTTGGAAAGACCTTGCAATGTGAATCGCTTTCTAGCAAGCGCTGTGCGCTCAAGGTTAAGGCTGGTGGAAGCATCAACTAGGAGAGAGAGGGAGAGGGAAGAGAAATAAGGAAGGAAGGGTCAGCTGTTCAGCTTATGGGAAAGGAAAGGTTAGCACTGGATGACAAATTAAAATAAATAAATAAATTTTGATTCAGTTCAAGCCTGAGCAAGAGCTAATCAATTGGAAAGGTGACATGAGGTCAGAGTGATTAAACCAGCTGAGCCAAACAGAGCCCCTGGGTTGAGTTTGGCTCACTGAGTTTTAATGGAGAACAACAACAAAACAAAAACAAAGAAAAACAGGTGAAGGGACGTAGCTCTCATCAAAGGAAAATACAGTTTAGCAGCAAGCTCATCAAAAAGGATCTAGTGCTTTTTATTATGAAAACACATCATTGTGGTTGGAGCAGCAAGGTTGTAGGGAGAAATAAGAGAAGCAGCCTTGCAGTGCAGGACACGTACAGACAGCAAGTGTTGCGAGCAGTCCCACTTCTGCTATCCAGTACGAGCACTAAGAGTTTGCCATGATCAGCCCTGTGGCTGGTACGCTCTCAGCCTTACCTGCTGAAGTCTTTCTAGCAGCCTCCAAAGCTGGCGTATAGTCATGCATTTGATCTCATGATTTGCTGGGATGTAAGGAGTGCCATGCCAGCAAAGCTTACATGCCAGGCTCCTACACAAATAAGCCAGCCATGCTGCTTATTGGTCGCCTGTATAGAGATAAGTCACATATGGATCTAGGTCCTGAGTCTCCGGGTTTAAAAGATACTCAGTTACTTGCATTGCAGGAAAGGAACCCCCGGTTCCATGCATTCCTGCCAAATTCTGCATATGCCCCTTTCTTTGTGTAGGCAGGTAATACACAGAAGGTTTATGGCAAAGGAGCAGGAGAAAAGCTATGTGTTGCCTGCCTGGTTCTGTGCCTTAGGATTTAACCACTAGCTTTCTCCTCCTCTTTATTTCATACACTGCCAAGTGCAAATCATTAGAGGCACAAATGAAGACCAAAGGTACAAAGGGAACATGAAGAGACAGTGAATCCACACTTGACAGAAGAGCAACAGACAGACAAGCTGTGCTTCCAAAGGAAAGCGCATCCCATCACTTCCTGATTTGCAGCCAAGATAATCCAGGATCTGAGGTGCCTGCATGCATAGGTGGGTGTAAGATGAACAGATTTTAACAATACAGAAGTATTATGTTGGTATGGTTCAGCTCTTTTCCACCCGGTGGCCTGATGCCAGCTTTGGGCCAGGCAGGTGCATCTGGTGAGGAACTGCTACCGAGTGCCAGTTTCAGCTGTGGGGCTGCCCACAGGTGCACTGGGAAGCGTTTTTGGCTTCCAGACTGCCTGTGTTGGCCTAAGAGCCGTGCCCTGCCATAGCTGCTCCCACTGTGAGGCAATCTTTGTAAAGATACTGTAGCTTATAAAGAATCCAGAAACTGGTATATAAAATATATTTACTTTCTGTTTGTGTAGTGCAAGAAAATCCATAGTATTATCACAGAATCATGCTGCAAGTACAACAGTGCATGTGTGTAGTGGAAAGGTATATATATGCTAGTTTTTCACCTATGCAATGATACCACTTCACTGAGGGACCCCGTAAGATTTCACAAGTCCCCACAGCTTCCCAGCACCAGCCAATTATTACAGACTGGTCTCTAATGACATGTTGTCTCCCCTGAGTTATTTCAAACCTTTTTCTTCGTTTTGCAGGTATACCAAGTAACCCTGGAAACCATTTCCAGACACAATAAGGACTAGGTCCTGATGAGCAAGAGGTTGAACATGAGCCCACAAAGCGCACTTGTGGCAAAGAAGGCCAACAGCATCCTGGGCTGCATTAGGCAGAGCCTCGACAGCAGGTCTGGGCAGGTGATGCTTTCCCTCTACTCAGCACAAGTGAGACACACCTGGAGTGCTGTGTCCTGTCCTGGGCTTCCCAGTACAAGAGAGACATGGACATCCTTGAGGGAATCCAACAAAAGGCCATGAAGATGATAAAGGGGTTATAGTAGCTGACATGAGGAGAGAGTGAGAGAGCTGGGATTGTCCAGCCTGGAGAAGAAAAGGCTCAGGGGGATCTTATCAATGTATATAAATTTCTGATAGGAGCGAGTTAAAGAAGACACTTCTCCGTGGAGCACGGTGACAGGATGAGAGGCAATGGGCACAAATGGAAATATGGGAAATTCCATTGTAAAATAGTAAAAATCTTTTTTTATTATGAAGGTGGTTAAAGCCTGGGACAGCGTCTCCAAGGTGGTTGTGGAGCCTCCACCCTTGGAGATACTCAGAACACAACTGGACATGGCCCTGAGCAAACTGCTCCAGCTGACCCTGCTTTGAGCCAGGCAGTTAGACTAGGTGGTCTCCAGAAGTTCCTACAGGACTCAGCTCCCATATAGCTCCAAGTCAGTGAGTCTACCTATCAGGTCCAGACAAAACAGTGGTTTATACGTAGATAACTCAATCACAGGCGCTTATCCATAAGAATAACGAAACTGGAATAGCTTGCCAATAGCGCCCTCCCCCTCTGTACTATAGAAAGAAAGCAGTATTTTTAAAATAATCGGTGTTCACGTTAGCTACATAGATACTGGGAGTACTGCAGTCAGTAGGTGGCACAAGAGGGACAGTTTTGGCAGAGCGGGAGTACCGCAGCCCCGTTCCCCCGCGCCCCCGAACTGCGGGGCCCCAGCTTAGAGGTGCCTCACGGGGACACACACTTAAGTTTCGGTGGGACATCTGGAGCCGGGTAGCTCTTCAGCTGGCTCTGCCCAGCGTGTTTTGCAGCCCAGGGCACCCCGCGCATCCCCCCGAGGGGCGACTCGGTGCCCGGCCCCGGCTGGCGCCGGTCACGGCCGGAGCCCCGGGGGGGCGGCCGCGGGGAAGCAGAAGCCAGAAGAAGGAAAGTCGGCGTGTGGGGTGATCCCAGTTCCCACACTCTACTTGTAAGCTGGGCCAGTTAAAAACCATAATAATAACATAAAACATAATAATTTTCCGGGACATTTTTTTTTTAAAGGGGATTTATGAATTTCAAATGAAAGACTGCTTTTCAACTTCTCATTTCAAAAAAAGTTCATATTTTTAAAAAAGAAGTTTTTACTGAGACAGGTTGTTAACATTGGATATTTTTAGTGAAGAATCCATAGCTTTCTTCCCAGAATGAAAACTTATTGCAATAAAATTTTTTTTTGCTGAATAGGCCTATTTTTCAAAGAAAAAATATTTCTTTTTTTTTTTTTTTTTTTTTACTATCTCTATTTATAAAGGGGCCTGCTGTTACTTTAAGCCTGATTTGGACATTAATCTCGTAAGACCTTGCAATTTTCTTTTTTATATTATTAGAAAAGTCTTTGTTCTAACATTTCAAAATACTGCCTAAAAGAGAAACTGCTGTTGAAAGATTTTCTGTTCCTGCTACTGCCTGATGAGATCCAGTTTCTTTTTAGTATCCATTTTAACCTACATTGTATAGAATATATCTACTGTATTTAAGCCTTCAAATAATGGAGGGACTTTCTGTGACCACGCATGTGTTTATTTATGATACACTAGAGGGGACCCTATACGCAGAGGAGGGGAAAAAATCTTTCTGACACAAATCAAGGAAGTTAGTTAGCAAAGTCCATAGACAATAAAAATAAATATGGCTAGAAACCAACTTAGCCAGGATACAAACGGTTAAAATATGCATACTAATGCCCTCCAAATTCTGATTTTAAAAAACCACAAGTTGTACAAAGAGCACTGTAATGCATCAAAACTCAGACTTAAAAAAATCCTAAACTGGTAATGCTTTTTGTTGTTCAGGAAGTCCCATGGTACAGTCACTCAGCTTTGTAGCATTGTTTTTTTGATGTTGGGTTTAAACAACATACATTTAAAGTATCCTCATCAAATTCCAGAAATGAATGTGCAAAAATAAAAATATTACCCTTTGGAAGCAAAAAGCTTTGTCTCAGAACTCCTACCTCTCTTTTGTCTGGCGCTGGGACTGGAATTCCTGTTTTTATTGTTAGACGCTTCCACGTTTGATGTCTCAGATTTGTTTTCATATACACTTGATGACTTCCTGCTGAACCTTTGGACAAAAGAAATACAAAAATAGTTACATTTGGGCTTAATACCTAATGGAGCACTGCACATTCTTTTTTTTACCCTCAGACATGGAAGCCTAAGGAATAAAGGGCAGGTTTTAATATTATGTGTGCTATAAAAGCCTGCATCTGTGCAGACATGTATGGTGGAAAAGCTATTCTAGCCCCTGCCTCCTTTCCACACTGTGCTGTAAGGGATGTGCTTAGTGAGAGTTGAGGAGGGGAAAATGGAGGAAGAAGCTGGTTGTCTGCACAAGCTCTTTTTGCAAGTCCAACAGATTTGGAAGGAAGGAGTGGGAAGGGTTAGAAAAGAGGACTGCAGTTTTCCATCCTTTGCAGCATAAGGACATTTGACTCCAGGAGAGAAACGGGCGCTGGATGGTCATGTAGGTGTCATACCAATGCATAGAGGAACACATGGATTCCACTGGCTCCAGGATCCTCCAACTTCTGTTTCTTCTGCTCTTTGAACACGAACCCAAGTGGGATATCCCTGTCTACAGCTGAGCCACAGATGAGGGGATCTTCCCAGATTTGCACAGGTACCGGCCTGGGCCATCTGTAATGGGAAGGACCTCCCCACTCCAGGTTTGTAGGACATTGGAGCTGCAAGGTTTTCTCATGGTTCTTGTCCTCATTGTTTTGCAAATGTCTGGTGGTTTAGTTTGGGTGTTTGACTGTTATCTTTGGCAGACAGCTGCACACATTTAATTGTATCTACACACTTGAAATACTGTTTCCCAAAATGCTCGTTATTAACCTGTATCAGCAATTACATTGCTGCTTACAAGTAACATATGAACCGTTATATGTAACATTCATAGGGTTTGTCTTGCTGTAAGGGCCAAGATATCATTAAAAACATTTGGAATACTAGAGATCTGTGGATACCCTTTATAACTACAAGGCAGCCTGGGACTCATCGCTTTGTATTTGAACCCCTGACCTGTTTCTGATGGGACCTTAATGGAGGTCTCTGTTACCTCCCCTACTAAACCAAAATGTGATTTTGCAGCCTGATTTCAGGTACAAAGTGGGACTCAGAATAAATATGGGAACAAATCCAAAGCACACTCACATTTCCTTATTCTTTTTCCTCTGTTCCTTCCCAGCTAGGCTGAGATAACTGTGAAACATGCAGCTGACAGAGTTAAAGATTTACAGCTGTGAGAAAGACTGAGAAAACACACGAGCTTCTCTGAAACAGCATCTCCAGTAAAACTCCAAGTGTTTGTGTATATCTATATGCACAGGATATTTTATATGGATGTATGACTGAATCAGTCATTTCCAATAAATGATGGCTCTAAGTGTCCCTTTTGCCGACACCTCAGCTCCAATCCTGAGTCAGACCAGCTCTGCCTGTTCTCTTGGAATTGCAGCCCCAAGGGCTGCAGTGGCATATAAACAAGTAAAGGGGACAGTCTTTGTCATTGAACAGATATGACTCGAGGAGGGGAGAGTGTCCTGCAAACATATTTCCCCAATGTCACAGTACAGGTTTGACAATTCCCGGTAAACAGAAGAGTCACTGTAACACATGGGCAACCCACCAGACAGTGTCTATTGGTTAGATAAAATCTCATCAATTAATTAGCCTCCAGCCACTGGCAGAGCACTGATGATGATGGTTGCTCTTTAGCTAATACTGTCTACCACTGGATTACCTACAGCGCCTTTCACAAATGGGGCTGCTTAGTCATATCAGTCATAAACACAGACTATGCCCATGCGGGTGGCTAGCACAAAGTCTAGCTTCTTCCTTCCTCTCCTTGGCTCCGCCCAGCATCCCAGAACAGGCTGCAGAAGGGGCTCCACAGTCTGAGGATTTCTGGATCCACTATTTCACATCAGCTCGTTGAAAGCCACCTTGTGCTGCAGTTCCCCTGTCCTTGCTTCTCTCTGAGACACATATTGCAGAGGATCAAGGTGACCTCTGCTTACAATAGCCAGTAGGACACTCCGGACTTTGTTCCATTCATGGAAGCCCAGAGTGTTGCTCTTTCATGAAGACTTACTATATTCATCCTGTCCCTATAATAACCCAGCATTTGGAGCAGAAGCATCTAACCTCTCCTTCTCTGGCATAGTTGGCAGAGTGAGGACAACAAGCAATTCATTTTTCCTTTGGTTTAATCCACTCTAGGACAAGGAGTTAATCACACGGCCTTTCTTCCTGGAGTTATTTAATTTTCTGTTGCCGTATTTTGACTATAATTTCTGCTCTGAAAATTCTCACTTTAAGAGCCTTATAAGAGGGACATACATCTGGATTGATTTAAAACATTTTTGTGATTGCATTTCATATTTTACTGGAATAACTTTCCTATCCCCAAGGTGGTTTTGCTGAAAGATTTTCATCCTTAAACCTTTTCAGCTTAAACCTTAAACAAAGCAAATGTAACCAAGCCTAGAGAAATATGGTGCAGGATTAACAGCACTGCATCTGTTTATAATTTCTTGCATTGAGCTGTGCAACTCTCAAAGGCTGGCTGTGTTACCTGGGATGTCTTGGTTTGGTTGATCCTGCTAAAATTTTACAGTGATATTATGGTGCTGCAGGTCCCCCAGGCCACATTGCAATATCGGGACAAGCCAATGTTGTGTTGGTTACAAGTGCAGTGAGCTGGGACAATCTGACACTTTCTTGTCCTGGTTAAAAGTACAGTGAGTTGGGACAATAAGGCACTCCCTAACCATACCCAAAACTCCTGCTGCCTGGATTGTAGCCTGATCTAGAAGGTATGAGAATTACCTGACAAGAATTGTGGCCAAAAATGGAAAAATGCTGACCAAAATCAATAGTCTCGCGATCCTATAAATAGCGATCCTAAGTGAGACACTTTGAGCTCTCCAGGATCGCAGCAGGCTGTGACCCAGTGTGCCCCTGCGAGCCGGGACACCTCCCAGGGTAGATTTCGTGAGGTTTCAAAGATCTGCTGACAGATGCCAACGAAGAGGAGAGGTTCAAAGATCGTCTGCTGACAAATGTCAACAAAGGAGACTAGTGTGTAATTCACTGTAATTAGATTTCGCGAGGTTCAAAGATCATTTGGAACCAATAATTTACTACAATTTACAAATAAAAAATCTTGATCATAGGTTAACCACTATATCTGTGTATGTGTGTGTTTGTGCGTGTGATTTGATTTATGAAACTGTCATAAGTCTTGTGTGAACCTTGCCATTTTCAGATCTTTAGTTAAGTCACTGTATTGATTATAACAAATTTTATTAAATCACTCTTGATAATTGGCTGATGATTAAATATTGTTAAAAAGTCATACAACCTAATCCTGTTATTTACAGTAATAGAGTTAATAAATCTTACATTGCTGCTACCTCAAAGTTTTGTAGGATCTAGAATCACTCATTTCACAACAAATAGGCGTAGTCGGCAGGATGGCAAGTAGTGTCACCAATTACTCAAGAAAGCATGGTATTAATCCAAACCCTGGCTTTTCAGGAGAATGCATCCGTGATAATTGGTATGAATGGGAAGGGGCAGAGAAGCAGCTAGATGCTGTGAGGGCTTCAACCAAGGATGGAGAATATAAAGGTCTAATTTGTAAAATGCTGGGAATGTGTTTAAAAGCAGCATACCAGGAAAGGAAAGAAACTAATAGTAAGATGAAAGATATGCAAAATGAAACAGAGGGAAATAAACCTACTGAACTGTTTCTATCTTTAAGAGTAGAACAACTGCAAAAACAACTTCAGGAAGCTTATTTAAAAACACAAAAGTTAGGAGAATGTGTTGAAATTACATTAATACAAGCTTCAAACCCCCCCCAACATAGTTCAAATTAGAAAACTAGTAGTATCCCTCAAAGATTGGGATGGTAATATTTGGGGTGATTCAAATAATAACAGCTCAGATGAAGATAACCCCCTCCCACTTGCCTGAGTCTCCCCAATACACCACTAGACTAATTATAAAACCCGAAAAAAATACTGGACCATAGGGTGGAGCGGGAAACCTCACTTAGAAAGCGATCCCATTCGATCTGATTCAAATGGCCAATTTGCAGCAATGCTACAGCTGTAAGCCCAGAGAAATTGAAACAGAATATTTGTGGTGTGTGTGCTTATCCGAAGGGGACAGAATTTTATTAAATGGGAATGAATCAAATGGGTATTGGGGACCAAGTGTCTTTTTAAATGCTGGCCCTAACCCCCCAGACGATTCCCATTCAATAACAACTAAGGTGGTGTACTGCGCTGGAGGAATAGATGCACTAGAGAGAGGAGAACCACCTATAAAATCTCTAGACGAACTTTCAGTTGCAGTGACAAAGACTGCTTTTATACAGGCTATGCATGAACGGGGTCCCCATGATATTCCTATCTCAACAACCATAGACTTTATCATACTGAAACCATTAACTAGGGGAGCCCCAGTTGTGCTTAAACCTTACCTCATTGCAAAGCAAGACAAAATCAAAAGGGACATAGAATATAATGCCCTCTTAGACATAGAGGTTGACAGCAATGCCGCACGAAGAGCCACAAGGCATCTTCCCACCTGGGCCAAACTGATATATGACAGCATAAATCATGGGCAAGAAATGGGATGGGACAATGTGTCCAGCAGAACAAGAAATATAGGCTGAAATATTAGACAGGTTAAGCAACCACCCCAGAGTGGCTCTCAGGAATTGAAACCTATTGATCAACAATCAAGGGTCCAGGATGAAAGGAATGAATTGTGGAGACAAGCCCTGGCAGTGGGTGTTCCCAGAGCTGCTATTCATAGGCAATTGACTGGAGTTATTTTAAGCTTGGTGGTAGTACTGTCACCTGGTACTGCTCCCCCTCAATCGGCCTCCGAGAGACCCTCCAACCATTCTTTTCCTCCACATAAGGAATTAAAGGAATTGCAGGAACAGAAACCAAAAAAAAGTTAGACCCTGGCTATGGGGACTGCCTGTCCAGAAAGTCAATGTTTACCAATGGATAAGCGATGATGGCCCTTAATTATACTTCCCATAGGTCCTCACCAACAACCAATTAAATTCCTAATAGATATGGGAGCACAAATTTCGATACTAACACAACAAGATGCCAAGAAGCTGGGCATACAACCTGGATAGCAGAGAGTTAAAGTCACTGGAGTAAATGGAACAAGTGTTATTTGCCAACCGCAAAAGTTAAATTATGGCTCCCGGGTGAGAAGTGCGTGTCCTTTACTTGCTTTGCAGTTAAAGATCACAATGGAAATATTTTGTGTTTCAATGTTTTGAACGGCTGAACCTGGTGCCTGCCAGATGGCACTGTGTGGTCCTTCAGTTCAAATGTCGACCCTAACCCTGATAGAAATCAGGAAGCTACAGTGTGGTACTCCACAATCCCCAATTCAAAGATTACTAATATACCACAATACCCAATTTCTGTTGCAGCACGAAATGGAATTTCTGAGGTAATAGCAGATTTGGAAAAATGACAAATTATCTCCACAACTCACTTTCCATATAACTCACCTGTCTGGCCAGTTCAGAGAGCAGCTGGAGGTGGCATTTAAGAATTGATTATCAGTGCCTGAATGCTAATACAACCCTGCTAACATCTGCTATACCCAACATTGCAAACTGAACAGCTACTTTGCAAGCAGCTGCACATCCATGGATGGCGATGTGAGATGTGAAAGACGTCTTGTATGGTTCCCTTACAAGAAAAGGATAAAGAGAAATTTGCATTTACTTGGGAAGGTGTACAATACACCTTTAACAGACTCCCACAGGGATATAAACATTCACCCATGATTGCTCACTCTGCACTTGCTGAACTTTTACAGATAGTCTCACTCCCTCAAGATGTGACACTATAGCAGTATATAGATGATATTCTCATTGGAAGAACTTCCCCTGAGATGGTGAGGGAAGCAGCAGCAGCAATGCAGCAAGCGCTACTCAAAGCAGAGGTTGAGATCCCACCTGAGAAATGTCAAAGACCAGGTAAAGAAGTAACATTTTTACGTACTTGGTGGATTGCAGGTAGCGCAACAATTCTACTGGACACCCTAAGTAAAATAGAAAAATTGCAGATACCCGAACCTAGGAAAGAATTACAACAGCTCATGGGTACTGAAGGAAACGTGTATCTGGATTTTCTATTATTGCTTGCCCACTGTACTCACTTTTATGAAAGGGAAAACTGTGGAAATGGGACCCAGAACATGAACAAGCAGTCAAAAGTTTAATACAGGAATTAAAACCAGAATGGGATTTTGAAGAACATGGTGCTTATTACAGTCTATTCCAAACTGACCCTGACGGACCAAAAAGACCTTTATTATTCAGCTGTACTGCATTTAAAGAGACAGAACAGAGATACTTCAAGTGGGGAAAAGGACTTTATCTTCAGTCCGAGCAGTTAAACAAGTAAAGCCACTATGGGGTAATGCATCCGGAAAAAGCCCACCAAGACTTGCATTGTTTTCCCTTTCCAGGAATGATACCAATACACCTCCCCTGGAGACGGGGTCAGCCATCAGAGGATTGCTTATCCTTCTCACAGGACCAATCATCATCAGCATACACCAAATTTGGCTCATATGCAAACAAGTCCGATGCATGGGGTGGAGACCATCGCTCCTTTTATTCATGATAATCAATATGGTAACTATCATTCATTCTGCACCATATATGTTTGTAATCTACTGTATTCTACTGTAACAGCAATTATAACTTACATTAAACTTGCTCAGCAATTGGGTCATTACAAAAATTTGCTGACAATTCCATTTAACATCCTGGAAGTGTTCCAATACATTTTGCCTAAACTTGAGTTAATCTGGAGCATATAGTTCTTTTGCAAAACCAAATTATCATCTTTGAAATGAATTCTGCATTGTGATTTTAGTTTCCCCATGAGCAAAACCTTTATCTGCATTTACATGTCTTTAAAGAATTTGAAGACCATCAAGTAAGTTCGTACCCAGGAAGCTAAACACATAAAACTAAGAGTTTATGTACTGCAAAAGCACAAAGGCAAGACAAAACATGACCCTGAAATGCCATGATAGCTGTGGTTACCTGCTTGCATTGGAGGCATCCATTGGTGCATGGTATACACTCTCGGTGATTCTTTGGTGCAGTTGACTTGCTTCTGTCAAAGAAAAGTAAAAAGAAATTGCTCCAAATTGTGTAAGTTGCTCCTTTGTTTGCATAGAAGGTGGGAGAGAGAGAGAGAGAAATAGGAGAGGGGAGATTTTGACTGCTGCTGCAATCAAAATGGAATACTTGCACTTGGAGAGAAAGGCATATGGTGATCTTAAAGGCTGAAAATTTAGCTCACCCAAACAGCTCTTCTACCGTATTTTTTCAATGCAAAAGAGATTCTTCTACTACCACTTTCTCTTTCCTCTCTACCTTTTCCTAGCTCACTGCACAATATGGATCTAGAGAATGGACTTCCTGGCATTTTTCCTAGAATAGAAATTTTGTAGTTCACAGCTCTTTCTGGATTTAGCAACACATGTACATCAGTCCCTTTGCACATGCAGCCATCTAGTAGAATATATCCCCATCCCTCTAAGGAATGCTTTTTCTCAGTATCCTGGACAAACAACAGCAATAAAATGTTATTCAGATGCACTTGTTCACTCTTTTTGCATAGCTGCAAGGCAGCAACAGACTCATTTGTACCTGTTAGGAAAATCATTAAAGTTTTAAGTAGAAAGATTAAATAAATACATAAAATCTTCAGTAGCTTCGCTTCTTAGCTAGGCCTCTTTTAACTACTGAAATTAACAGCATATTGTGCAGACAATGTTCACTCTCTCAGAGTGATAAGACCGATGTTTATAGCTGATGTTCAGACATGGTATGCAGGGAGGCTCTTGCTTACACTTATTGTTCTAACACCCAAGGCCAGCCGGCTGTGGTTTGTAAGATTTAGGTCTCTGAGAAGCAGATAAGCGGCATATCAGGGGAGTCAAGCAGAACCTTGAGGAACTTGGATGGAAAACAGACCCTGGAACTGAGTCAAAAGAGAAAAGGTGAAAAGGATAAGGTGAGGAAGACGTCTTACTTCATCTGAGGAAGACTTCTTACTTCATCAGGACGACCACCAACGACCACTAGAGGGAAGATGGGCATGCACAGAGAAGGAGGCTGATGTCGCAATAGGATGAAGTAATCCGTAATGCATATGTATAAGATAATGTAACAGTACTTGTTGAATATGTATGAGATTGTGTAACCAAAAGAATATAAAATGGGTACTCGGCAAGGCCGTCTTCGGAGCCAGATTTGGGTGCGTACCCCTGGTTCCCGGCGCCTTGAAATAAAGCACCGCATATAACCGAAGAAAATTGGTTATGTGTTTGTCTCTGTGCTAACATACCTATGTCCAGTAACTGCCGAGTGGAGAAAGATGATAAGAAAGACTCTGACAACCTTGTCTTCAGAGCCAGGAGAGTCAGACACGGAGAAGTGAGGAAGCAACAGAAGAGCTGCTTTCAAACTCTCCAATTGCTGAGATCTTAGGGCTGTTTCACTCTGGGAGAAGATGAAGCTCTTGTCAATGAACGTAGAGCAGACAAAGGGGCAGGGTCAGCACTGAAAGATTAAACTTTTAAGTCTTTTGTGGGTGGCAATGCTGGGATAAAGGAGCGCTCTGGGCGGGGAGTCGGAAGTAGCTCCATTCCTGGTTTTGGCAATTGATTCACAGCCTTGCACAAATCCCTTAAGCTGCATTCATAATTCCTTTGCCTGCAAGAGACAATTATGCTCTTTGGGACTGATGGATCAAAGTGTTACGCAAAGCCTTGTTAGCATTCCATGCTCACTGCAGTATACAATAGGGGGTGTGTATACACTAAATATTTGGACACTAATGACCCATATCTTAATCTATTTATCAGATACTCTTGGCCACCTTCTTCGCCCTTTACTCATTCATTCATCTCAGCTGGTTCCTTCTGACATTCCAAACCCCTGTGCAACTCATAACAACAGTCATTAAAAACAGCCCAGATAAACAAATGTATCCGTCGTCCTTCTCTCATTACAACACACACACAAATATCCAGTCTTGGGTTAAGCATGAATTAAGGCGTCTGTTTAAACAACTGTTTAAAATCACAGGACAAAGCATCTGCTTCCTGCTGTCAGTATTGTAATAAGGGCTTTGATTCATGTGATCATTTGGGAAAGGCAATGGGAAGAGCTGCAATAGCATACACAGTACAATTTTTGCCCTCTGACTGCTGTTCTGCTGGATACACAATGAAGGAAACTTGGCTTTGCTCATAGAGTAGGATGAAAGTCATCCTTGGATGACTTGTGTTCTCAACACCAGACTGGATAAAGTCTTGAGTAACCTGGTTTGACCAAAAACTGACTCTGCTTTGAGCAGGATGTTGGACTATGATGTCCTGAGGTCCCTTGAAAGCCAAAATATTCTAGGATCCTATGATCTTAAGACAAAACAAAAAAGAATATCAAAATATAAATGTTTTCAAAAACTTTCAGTCTTGATTCCTGCAGTTTTCTCTGGAAAATGCTTAGTAACTCTAGCATATAGGTCTTGTACGCTACAAAGATTTCACAAATGCTCACCCGAGTGACATACAAGCTTCATTTTCTTTGCCTAGAAACAGATGTGAAGGATTAGCACTCTATCCTATTAAACACATACATTTTCTCCATAAGCTGCTCTTCTTTTCTGTGGTGGCCTAAGTAAAGCCAGCTTTTATACTTCAGAAATAAATATTACAAACTATATCAGAGAGTCCCTAGATCAAGTCCTGAAATTGCACTAATAAGAATCTTGAGTTATTTCCTCAGCAGTTCCTGCTGAACTGACCACAGTGAAATTCAGAATAAAAAAGAGAAAGGATGAAGACAAGAATAGTAACAAAAGACCTGAGTAGCAGGCATTGTAAATAAGTATATTGTTATGGGTTGGATTAAATTGCTGAAGCTAATGTGCATAATTGTTTCCCTCCACTTAAGGAGATTGTAAGAACTCATTGTCTTTGTGAAACAGACAATTAAAATAAAGGTGACCTCTAAAGTTAAAGCACAGGCACAGGTTTCCACCTAAGACAAAGTCTGCTTAGGAATGTGAAGGATGTGGGTGGAGAGACTTTACTGGCATTGCTTTAGAGATGAGTGTATCAGAGAAGCAGAAAATGACAGGTCAAGGTGAGAAGCAATGCCAGGGTCCAGGAAAAGTCTATATTGGACACAGCTATGGTTTTTTTGTCCTAAGAGAGCCTGAAAATGGTTTTTAGGACTCTGTACATTCTTGTTCACAAATAGAACAGTATCTCAGATAGCTTTCATCACTATGTTCTCTTACTATCTGGAATAACCTAACTGAATTTTCTCTGTCTTGGATTCAATATCTTACTTTTAAAAAAGTGTCATTATTTGAGGTACTTATGAGGCTTCAGTCATTCATGTGTTGAGCATATCATAGATTACCTTCATAGTGACATCTCCGAGAGAGGGAAATGTCACTAATCATGTTTTACAGGGAGGTCACTAAGATAAAAAGATGGGATAACTGACTGACATTTAAAACATAAGGCAGAAGACTAGATTTAAAATTAAAACCCTCAAAACCCCAACACAGTAAAACAAACAACAGGATGGAGAGGAACAGTTGCTGTGTCTGGTCATGTGTGTGGAAGGAGATCTTTTGTGTCAGGTCTCGTGAGAACACCCAGAGTGAAGACTGGGATCCCATCTCCTCACATGCTGATGTAAATGGATGTTTCTAGAGTTGTGGCTTCAGAAGAAGAACAGAGGAAAATCATGTTCATCGGGCTAACTGTGAAGGGAATAAGTATTCATGCCATTTCTAAAGTTCTAAGAAATTTTCTTTGACCAGGACAAGAGTTTAAAACCCAGCAATGCTGCAACCACCCAACTGATCCTTGCACAGAAGATCTGTTCCTGCTGATTTCACTGGTGCTACTGGATGACACTGTAACTCATCCTCACTCCATGTTGTCATACAGTTACTGAAGGAAGGCAACACTGCCAGATCTCATTCTCTGTGTCCTACCTCTACATGCTTCCAATTGTCCTGTCAGGACTTTCCGAATCTCTGAAATCCAGGTGTTTTTCAGCTCAACAGAAGATGCCTGAGAACACAAAAGGAAAAGGCAAAGCAGATCTAGTTAAAGCATGTTTTAATCACTTGGCTGTCCTGACTTACATTTGCTCTCAATCATTCCAAGGAATGGAACACTATGGCCAGCTTTGAGCAAAGCAGAGGTTGCTCTTCAACGTGGAAAAGTTACCATGAATCTAAGGTCCTGTCCTTGCTTTTCTGTCCAGCATTCCAAGTAATTTTCCACTATTTTGTTTCCTGTTTTACCCAAAATCATGACCATTTTCACAATGATAAATTGGTAATTTGACTGCTGACACAGTAATGAAGCTTCCAATGGCTATTGTTTCTTGAGTGTAAAGTCATGTGAAAGTCATGAAACTGAAAACTTTCTTAAACACAATTGAGTTGAAAGCAAGTATAGTCCTTGGTCAAAAAAAAGGATTGTTGTTACCTGAATGATATAGACCGCTTCTCTGCCATTATACCAGATCTCAAACTTCTTGTTATCCCCTTTTACATTTTCTGTAATGCCCACAGTGCTCATCTGTTCCAAAATAGAAAAGAAGAAGCTGAAGTCTGGAAAATGTCAATAGTCTTTAAACTCTTTATTCTCTGAGGAGATTTTTTAAAAGGCTGCATTCATTCTGCACCCTGCACCCTAGGGAGTCATTAAAAGTAAAATTCAGAACATGTTCTTTCTCAGTTTAATTTATCTTTTTAATTTATCATTCATCTTTTTGATTGTTATAGGAAAAAAAAATTAAAAGCTCAAAAGTAACACAAGCTAATATCTGATAATGAGTTTATCTTCTTTGCTTTTTTTGCTTCAGTCAGTTTTCAACCCTGTCCTGGCTTTTGTCCACCTATATAAATTTTCAGTTTGAGGAAGATGGTATTTTCAACTTGCCATCACTGACCTGTTCAGGTGGGAGAGAAAGAGGTATGGAACAGGGCTTTGTGAGATTTAACAACTCATCTGCAAATCCAGACAACACAAAAAATGCAATATAGTTTCAGGAAAATTAAAAAAAAAAGAGGTGAGAAAGGAACTAAGTGCCTAACTAGGCAAGATGAGCAAGGAACTGAAGAAAATAATTCTAGATTTCTTAAATTATAGATTCTTAACTGCTATCTTGAAGTCCAGCTGCTACTATACTTACCACCTTCCCGTCTTCTACCTTTATTTGTTTGTCCCCCTTGTTCTGATTTGCCTCAGCATTACATTTGAAGAATTAGGCAGGTTTGATTATGTGATCATTCCTGCTATCTCCACAGAAAGAAACTTCAAACATTTATATGAACTAGCTCACTCCTTGAACCAGGTTCTATTACAATTCCTGTCTGGTTACCCTGTAATAAGTTTGCAGCATTACACTTGATGACCCATGTTAGTAGTCTGAAGTCACAAGCGTCACACCAATGTGCTTAAAGGGAAAATTTGGCCTACTTGTGAATAGCATCTTAACAGAAAATGTCCTGACTCATATCTGGAAATGTCACTCTTGCAAATAAAAAGACACTTCTACTGCACTGTGATTCATCTGTAGCTATTATTGTCACAGAATATATCTGCTCAACTCATGCTAATAGTAAAATTCGCAATAGAACTGATCTTGGAGGATGCTTATAGGCAGAGCAATGAGATGCAGGTCCATTCCACCTTGCTTCTCTTTATGGACGCTGGGCAAGAACACACAAGGTGCCCATTTGCATCTAGTTGCAAAACCAAGGTTCCCATCTGGAGTTGCAGGATATATGGCTGGGTCTGTCTGCAGATCAAAACTAAGTGGGAGCTTTCGTTTACTCAGGGGTGTAAGATAGCTCCAGATATGCGTACCTTCTTCAAGTCTCCACATGGAAAAATCCCCGTGTTGTAAGAACACCAGATTTATTTCTCTCCCTCTACCATCACCGCATTTATTACCTTTAGCGAATTTTTAAAGCTGTACGAAGCTGTCTTCTCATGGCCATCTGTGTTTTCCTCCCGTTTCTTGCAGAAAAGCAGCATCTTTGTATAGAGGAAGAGGTGTCTCTGCATTGGTTTGAATCTAGCCAAGTCCTTCACCTTGTTGTGTCCCTTCTTGTGATCAGTCCACACATTGAAGGAACCTTGCATCAACAGCTTGCCAAGCTCACTGACATCCCCCTAACAAGCAAGGAAAAGAGAGAGCCTACATCACATTCAAACTAGGGTAATCCCAGGCACAGTTCTTTCCCCTAGTGGTGTTTAAGCTTCCAGGCTGAGGCGCGTGCCTAGGCATCCCTTGTGGACACGTTACAGCTGGAATCCCATCTGCACATGTCTCCTTGCTAAACCTGTGTGGTTTCTTCAAATCACCATTCACCCATTCTTTTCCATGTCCATAATTCCCAGTTTGTATCCCCATTCATAGTTAGCGTCTAAAGTCTGTGTCAGGACCTCTTTGGGTCTGACACACAGGCTGTCCCCTCTGGTGACCTCAGAGGAAGCATCTTCTGACAAGAAATGGGTTTCAAGATTCCTGACTCCAAGGCAGTATGAAGGCTCAGTGCAGTCCAGATATCCAAGCAAAGGCCTTGACTCTGAAATATCTAGGTTCTGTTTCTGCTCTGTGATGAGCTGCTTCTATCCCTGGGCAAAACCTTGAAAGATACTTAGATGTCTGAAGACAGATTGGTGTCTAGAGGTATGTAGGTGTGTAATTCCCTCAAATTGCAAAATAGTCTTTGAAAGCTTTGTCAATAGTTTCTCAGCTCACCATCTGCAAACCATGCAACGCTGCACAGCCTTGGGCAAAGACGGAGCAAAAGCACCAAAGAGCCATAAAAGTACCTGAGGGAGAGTGAAACTAAGCAGGAACCAGACCTTTTAAGTTAAAGCCCTTGTCTGAGGACCACTGATGGGTAAATACTTCAACTGATATAAATATTTGGCTCAGATGCCACCTGCACAAACATTTATAGCACAGTTCAGTACTAAAGAGTGTAGCAATATGTGGATAGAGGATATGGCAACATCTATATGGTAATGGGCTTCAACAAATAATTATAATTATCCTAGCAGGAAGTTTTTCTAGGAGTGCTTTGTATAATAAGTTGAGGAAATAAGCTCAGTGCGTTATTAAAGTACTTATTTTCAACATTTGTATGTTCTGTTGATTATAAGGTGAAGATGTGGGCTCCGAGTGGGAATGTCTGATTTCTTAAACTACAGATTGCAACCTGTTCTCCCTCCCACTCCCCATCCTCTACCCTGGATCCAGCTGCAAAACCAGGGTTTGATTAGATACTTTTCCACGCTATATCAGGGTGTTATTAAACTCTCCAAAGCATTCAAAAAGCCTCAGGAATTTCTATAACAGTCTCTCATCTCTAATATATAGATTTGGATTTTTTATTTGTGCATACAGGACTCTGCGTTCGTATCTATATGTGCATGCAGGTGTAAACTGCAAGCCTGTGAAAAGCATATTGATGCGACATAAAATTAAATAAAAAACCCCAAACAAGTATATTTTCTACATAGTTCTGACTATGGTGAGAGGCTCCTGTCACTCCAGGCACTGTTCAATACGGCACTGAGATCCAGAAGCTCAGTTCAACTCTTGTGATACGTCCAGCTCTTCAATCTTGGATCTAGGACTGGAATTATAGCAAGCAAAGTGGGAGGCTACCACTGCAGAGAGAAAGGATGGAGAGGGATGGCAGTCTGCAGTAATCCCACAAAAGACTTTGACTATCAGCCCACAAGCCCTGGACTCTCTCTTCAGTGTGAGCAGCAAATAGGAGAACACTGTTTCTGGTAACTTGTGCCAGGGGACAGCGATAGTCTGTCCTAAAGGAAGTTTATTTAAAAATGGAGGATTTGATCACTATCTCAAATATAACTATTCTCCATTAGAACAATACACTATATCTCATGTTTATGGAAGATGAGAGATACCTATGAATGGCTTAAATGCTGCATAACTCATGGACAAAATACCCAGGCCAAATTGTATACAAATGTTAGGATGATAGTAGGAAACATCCCTAAAACTTCTGCTCTCCAAGCTTTACTCTACTTTTTTTTTTTTGTGGCTTTGCCTAAAAATAATAAAAAAACCCAAAAACAACAACCCCAAACTTACATGTTAGCAATTTCTTACACAAGATTGCAGCTCCTCAAGTCTGCATGTGCATAGGCCCAAGAAGCAGAATATCCTATGCAATTAGGATCAGCTGCCACAAAAACTGCTTTTCTTCTAGCATAATATCCTTCTCTGAAAGGTGTTCTAGCCAAGTATTTCTACCATGCCTGCGTGGGAAAGACTCCACAAGATGGGGCGTGGTTTCATGAGCTATGAGAGGTGTTTATTTGGCATCACAACTGAGCACCTGGGACAGGTGGAACGGGGAGAAGAAATTACTGGGTTCATCCTCTTTCACACTTTCACCTCATTTAATAATCATGTAACAAACTATCTCAGGAATGCTGTCAGCATCAGGCTACACTGCAGCCATGTTCCACTTCATCATGTCTTTCAGTTCAGCAAAAAAAGCACAGGCAAAAATCTAGTCCTTAGAGCTACTATCTGGCATTTCATGGAAGGCTGGCAAATTCAAAACTAGAAGCTGAAAAGGAACAGGAATGGTCTGTTGAATTCCTGAGTACAAAACTACTCTGAAAGTAAGGAAGAGGCAAAAAGATGATCTCAACATTTATATGGATAGGAATCTGGATAGATGCCCTCTGCTCAGGATAATATGGTACCTTTCCCGGAGAAGGTCTTCCACCCATCCCTTACAGAACTGTTTAAAAACATTTTTTCGTAAAATTGCTGTAACATTTAAACTGGGAAACACAGGAGGAAAGCTATCTTTGTCTTTGAGGATGAATCAGAAACAGTGTAAATTGGGGAAGTAAAAGACGTGCTGTATCCATGAGCTTCCCGTGCCCTTGTTGACTGGTCCAAGTCTGCAGTATAATATCCAGGCTTCAAAGAGTCCTTCTAAAATGAATTTCTGAGGCACTCAGAATTAGCCATAACAAGAATGGTTTAGAGAAGCTTTACCAAGCTGTTTCTCCTGACACCTAGAACACTGTAAAAGACTCGCTACTGAAACCAAATGGACTCAAACCAAAAAAACCACACAGGAGGAGTCCTATCTTTCCTGCAAATGCAAATGAAGACTTGATTGTTTCAAAAGAGAAACTGTTAAACAAGGTAACATGTTCAGCAACGTGCAATATTCAGCAACGTGCAAGTTACCAGTTTGTGCAGCAGTTGCTGGAAACCCCAGGAGGATCCAGCAGGCTGCCACTGCAACCACTGATTCAAAAAGTCGCATCAAGCAAAACCATCCTGAGTGCTGAGAACAGTGGCACCAGGACAGAGACACCTGTCCCTGGAAAGTACATAAAAGAAAGTCTGGAGAAACCCAAAAGCAGTAGAGATGTGTCTTGATGTTAACTTATACTGCTCCAGGAATAAGTGCTAGAAGGGAAAGTTTGTCTACTGTGATGGAAAAGTGAACACAAGCTTTGCCACTGTCTTTAAATAAAAACAAAATAGCTTCCCAAGAGTAGAAAAACTAAAAGGAAAACTGACTGCTAATCACAGAATCATAGAATACCAGGTTGGAAGGGACCTCAAGGATAAAAATTCATATTCTCATTTCAGTCCACAGGAGAATCTCCAAATGGGTACAGCAGCGGTTCTATGAGATACAGCCGAGCAAGCAGTTAAATTAATTTATAAAATAATGCTGATAGAGGGAATGATTTCCTCAGCTACTAGATGCAGATGCACTTGCACAAAAGAGAGAACCATAGAAATCAAAACTCCTGAAGCCACTTCATCCTGCAAAACACAGGATAACTCTTCCCACCCAGACACAGTCAGTATAGGTCCCAGCACTTTCTCAGGAAGTCACATTCTACACAAAATACTGTTTTTCTGGTGTCCAAACTAAACCCTGTTACTCTGATCTAACAATTCTTTGAACCCAGCTTCTCAGTACATGTTATTTTCCTTGACATTTTCACCCTGCAGCTATTTCAAAATGGGCAACCACATCACCCTCAGGACACATTTCACCTGGTGTGTTTCTCCTTTACATGTCAACCACTTCCACTTCTCATTAAGGGCTCATTTTATGTAGGCATCACTAGTTCTGTATGTTGACATGTATTTTTGGTCACCACAACGTGCCACTGAGTGGCATCCTTCAAGAATGTGACACAGGCTCCTGCAAAGCGTACCAGGCATGGGCACAGGCATGATCAGTGATGAAAGGAACATTGGATGGGTCAAGATCAGAGCAAGAGCAACAGCAAATAATACCCCATATCCTGTGATTGCTATCTGGTGCATGGAGTCATTTACAGATTTGATGATATCAAGCATTGTGGCCAGGGCTTCTTCCAGTTCAGCGGTACCCTCTGAATTCTTGCTGCACTTCAGCATTTCCTGGTTAAAAAAAAACAAAGAAAACCCAACAAAAAACGCCCGATATAAAAACTACTTGAAAACTTCTTATACCAGAAGCCACCATAAGACAACCCTCCCTGAAATTTCCGCTGCATAGACAAAGCAGCAGAACTACAATGGGGGCGGGGGGGGGCGGGGAGGAGTGTGGAGAAAAGAAAAAGAAAAGAAACAAAACCAAATGGGACATTCACCAGGATTGTCATTGAGGACATACATTTTGACCTTTTGGACATTTTCGACTTTATGGGTTCATTTAAGAGGAGACAGGACCATTCTGACATATTTACATGAACATGAATTTTTGCATGTCACAGAATTACATCCAGGTTTTTTTTATTCCACATCTGTTATGAATCTTAATATAATATTTTGGGTGTTAGAGAATTCACCATTTCCCTTTTCAATTTGTTCCACAAGATACTTATTACCACTGTTAAAGATATGAATTAATTTCTAGTCTGAATTTGGCAGGTTTGACATTCCACTTATCAAGTTTTAGCAATCTCTTGTCAGATAAAGAAATTCTGCATGGGAAGAAGTCACTTCCTGTGTAGATACTTGTAGATTTATGGTCAAATCATCTCACAAATCTCCCTTCCTTAAGTCAAATGAAACTTAAATGAAACTTTAATCTATAAAACAGGGTTTTCAGCTGTTAATTTGGGGGGTGGGGGGGGATAGGCCAGATTACTATAAATCTCCCCCTGCTCTTATTCTTTGCCTCTGCACTACAATCTACAGATCTACATTTGCAAATTTGAAAACCTTTTTTTGAAAGATAGTAATTTTGAAGAACAATGCTGACCTCTAGCAAAAATTCATCAAACATTATAATCTGCTTGAAATAAGGGAAGTTATTCCATCTTCCAATCTTTGCACAAGGAACAAGAGACAAAGTCCTGAACAAGTTAAGAAGCATGTGCCCAAAGCAAAGAAACAAACAAAACCTTTTGAGGGCTCAATTTCTGTAATCACTTCACATACAGAGATTCTATTTAGAGTTCCAAATATTTAGGGCCAACTATTTACATAGCCCAGTACATTTCCTTACAAGGATGACTTTTCTTATTTCTGTATGTGTCTTTTGTTTGAGCAGTTCTAGTCATAGCTTAGGACTTAATTCTCTTCTTGTAACCAATGGTTATAACCTACGCAAATCCTGAAAGACACTAAAAGCTTCATTTTAAATGAAATTAACTGCCTTGCCTCTTGCTCTTCTGCATACAGGTTCACAGAGTTCACATTCATGGTGACAGCTGACCAGGTGGCACTGGTGGAGGTGGGAGAGTGTGTGGGGACACGGCAGAGGAATGACTGGCAGATGACAGAGGGACTCAGGTACCAGGGTGTCCCACCACAGCCCTCAGGACGCTTTCAAGCAGCTCTGGAATCAAGGCTGAAAAGTCCCAGTGTGATCAGACAGGGTAATATTCCTCAAGTATGAATCTAAAGACCAGTCTGTTTCTAATCACAGGCCCACCACGATCTTGTGGCAGGATGGTTACACCCGTACAAAGGAGAAATGGACAAGTGAATCCGCAACACCGTGAGTTTCCTCCCAGAACTCTGCATCACATTGAACAGTAGCCACTTCAGTTTCCCCTGTGCCAAAGCAAGCAGGGTCATAACTCACTGGGCAAGCCAGAAGCCTCTGCTCAGCAGGAAGGCGTAAAAAGCTGCCAAATCATGGGGAACACAAACACACAACCAGGCTTTTGTTTGTGCCTCCTAAAGGCAGTCCAACAGAAACAACAAATTTCTGGACTTTATGTGGTTTCTTCTAAAAACAGAACATAAGGGCAAGTTCTTGAATCAAAGGTGCTACTGTGTGAGCAGCAACATTTCAGGAGAGAGGCTTTTGCTTTCTTAGCGCGAAATTTGAAATAGGGAGACAGCAACTGCATGATTTAACTTCTTACTCAATAGATTGAGTGTTGTTCACCTAGGCCATAGAAACTAATAAGCAAAGGTGAGAAAGGGACTGATTTTCTTTCACTTCACACCTGAACCATAGCTTTAGTGATGCTGATTTCGTATTGGTAGAATAGTGAGGAGAATTGGGCTCAACAGCTGTTTTTACAGAGACAGACATAAGCGACGATATTTAAACACGGAATTTGAACTTTCTGCAGAATTACAGGATCAGTTCTGTACCAAGAATTTCTCTTTAGCTCCAAATCCAGGGATATTTGCAACATATAGAGTTATTTTATGCTTCTTGGATTTCAGAGGTCTGCATTCTTCAAAGACTGTTTATGCTATTTTGCATAATGATTTCACCACAATATTTTCCTGCTCAGCATCTGAATCTTAGGATAACAACATATTCCTTAGTAGTGTCATTTACTCAGGCTCTAAGTGCTGGCTGTTAAACAGAAAATAATTCAGGGGACTTATAATCACATTTATACTCGTATGATGCTCTTCAGCCTGATCTGTTTGTAAATCAGGGGCCTACCCTTCGGAAGTATCACGTGTTCATAATTCCCATTGAAATCTTAGAGACGTGGCAGTGCTCAATACCTCTGACAACTGAGGTATGTACGTTTCATCCAAATCTGTCTGTATTTCATACATCACCTTGCTGAAAAAAGAAGATTCAACGTGTACCCTGGAAAAGCAGCAAATGCTAGATGGAGTATACAGTGGAAGCAGGAGGTACCTTTGACTACAGAGAAGAGGACAGATTTTCCTGTTTCTCATGCCTCTTCCATTTCACATGCAAAACACAGGGTATCATTCAAGCAGTTTTGTCAGACTATGAAGACAGTAGCAACCCACCAAAACAGGTTTTTTTCTTATTAGTAGGGCCTCTGAGTAAGTGCTATATAAACAAGCACCTTTTGTTAAGCTACAGGAAACAGAACTAACAATCGTGGTAATTGGGAGGGGTGGTGGGTGCAGGACATGCCTAGGAGTTCTCAGAGGACAGAGTTGCAGAACTTAGCCACTGAAAGCCACAGGAAGCGAAGACATATACATCTGACCAAAGTCACCACTGCTTGTTGGCTTTGGGCTTTCTCATAAGCTGAGCTCGCTCTACTTTTAAACAGCTAACCCTCACCACTTCATACGAGTGAGGAGACTCCCACTTGGTTGTTGAATTATGTGAACAAGTAAAGGAACTGACCTCACAGAGTCTTACAGAGCTGGTAGGGTTTCACCAGGCAAGGAAGGTGGTAGACTCCACTGGACCAGTTCTAAGGGAGTAAGTCTCCTGAACGGTGTGGAGCAAAGCGAGATAAGATAAAGCAGGAACAGGATGTACCGCCTGCACTCAGAGCAATCTGCTGTGATACTATTCTCTTCTTATTTACAGTAGGGTGGTGTCTGGGATACATCAGACTGTTGTTATAGATTTGTCTGATATGAAAAGCATGTTAAACATTTGGATCACTGATTTTTTTTAACCAGGGCTTAAAATACATTGGCAAAACAATGGTAACATCTCTTCCTGTCAGTAAACCAAGTAAAGGTTCACATTTCAGAATATACACCTGTTAACTGTGGCTTAATTTGGGAACATCTACTTATGTGAGTTTCCCTCATTCACAAAAGCAATCAGAGTGAAAAGATAGGAGTAAATCTGTACGTACTGTAGGATAATACCATAGATATTCATACAAACCTGCAAAAGGATTTACTTACTCTTTTCAAAAAGCATCGGGCAAGAAGCTCAGGGTTTTCAATGCAATTTTCTATCTCCTTAAGGAAAATCCTGAAAGGAAAGCAAACAGTAATGTAATGTCCCGCTCACGCTGTGTGCTAGCTTCTCTGTAAATCCAGCTTAAAGACTACATTTTTGTAGTAAGAGGATTCAATGGGGAAAGTAACAATTCTGACACACAAAGAAATGTATTATATATATTTAGAAAAATGGGATGTGGTTCACAGCTGATTGCCCGAATCACCAATATTATCATGTTTTCATCTGCCCACAAGCATCTGATACATCTGGTTCCTCTGGCTGTTGAGATTTGTTTCCAATATGTAGCCCAAACACCTGCTTCCCATTTGGTTATAAGGATTTTTCAGAACGGCTAGGAACGACAGAAAAGTTCTGTCAGATGCAGTTGCTTAATCAGCAAGCAGTGAAAATACGGGATGTAGTCCAAAGGCTTCTGCAGTGACAGTCAATGCACTAAGCCTTTAGGGAAAGAAAGACCAGGCTTGCAAAGAAAAGGGAATGTCATTCACCAAACGGAAGACACATTCTTTCAAAATAATACATAAGCTGGAAAAGATTTTTCTACTATGTATCAACTACTCTGGCATAATATTTAAACTTGCAAAAGAGGAATTTTTTTATTTATTTTGTTCAACTGTTTGTTACATCTTAGAGGCAATTATTATCTAAAAGAATTCCTAAATTCTCACTTTGATGACAGCCAGTTTTACTTAATCAAGGCTAGGAAAAGCAGGAAGTTTACAGAAGTAGCCCTAAGCATTGTGTTTTGAAAGAGGATCGAAAAGAGGTTAGTCATGTTTATAATTGTTATTCTGTAGTTATGGGCACTAGATCACTTTGTCCACAGTGTGGACAAGGCTTCTGGAAAGCTTTATGATCATGTGAAGGATAAAATCCCTTAAGAAAATTGCTATCAAACATATCATGTCCTCTGATGTGATAACAGAAATACAGGACAAATTAGCTGAACACTAAGAAAAGAGGAGTTTTGCCAGAGAAAGAACATCAAGACTTAGTCCTGTGACATCTACCAGTGTACCAAGGGAGGTGGTAAAATACGCACCATGAGGGATATTCAAAATGGATAATGCCAGGGGAAATCCCTAGTAAATGCACAAAAGGGTATAAACTTTCACAAAAAAAAACCAATGAAATAGATGATCTCAGAGGTGTTCTCCACATATGGGTTTTACAGGACACACACAGAGGCAAAGTGAGGACGACTTTTCCTGCCTGCATATGTGTAAGTATGACAAAGCACCCCACATAAAGGGAGTAGAAATGCCAGTAGCACCTGAGGGCGCAGGACAACTGCCAGTTCCCACGTGCCTGTTGTGGAATTCGTAGATTTCTGGGAGGTTCCCAAAAAGAATTTCCTTCTTGTTCTGGAGTGCAGATGGAATCAGATGTACTAAATTGGGATTGTCCATTTCTGAAGCATACCCCTGCAGAGAAGAGTAGAAAATAAAACCCAGCTGTTTTTACCAGGGAATAAGTGCTGTGTCTGAGACACTGAAAAGCCCCAAAGCCTTTTTGTTGCCAACAGAGATTCTCCTATGCCAGCTTCTTTGTTGCTCCCATGAATTTCTGATGCTTCTAATTTTCCCCAGAGCTTTTACCCCTGATAACTGTGCAAACACATTTTTAACCACAAATGGACAGATTACTGGATTAACAAACAAGGTGAAATGACATCCCTAGGATTCAAAAGCCATTTCAGTTGTGTAGGGATGGAAACTGCTAAGTTTGATAGACACATAACTTTCTGCTACACTGCTTCACTGCAAAAGGGTTAGTTTGGATTTATTTCTTGAACTGTGGTATTTGGCTTGATTATTTGGTTGTTTCTTGTAGAAACTGGATTGTGTTTCTTCAATAAATACTTTGAGAGAAGAACATTCTGAGCGCAGACTTTAAACTGAAGGTTAATATATTGATTACCAGGGCCGTCAGCTCTCACAGATCAAATCCAATAAAGAAGCAACCACACGGTTGGAAAAAGAAACTATCCAGTCCTTCAAGTCCCACCCAAATACAAGCATGATTGAGCCCTACTCAGCCCCCATCCTCCCACAGACTGGAGACCTCAGACTCCACACACACAGAGTATGCTGGTATCCTATGAGTTTCAAAAACTCAGGAGTTATACTTGCAGTGTAAGCTGCTTTTTTCTGTATTCAGACACTACATGGGACAGTAAACAAGAGGGGGAACATGGACTTCTTTTTTCTCAACCATTTTCCAAGCCTACATTCAGAGAAATTTAGTGTCTGGCCCCATGGAAATCAAGGGTGCTGTTTCTGTAGCCTATCAATAATATTTTGAAAAGGCACATTATTAACTATTCCTCTGTCCATAACTTTGAGAACCAAGCAACTTTTATTGTTCTGTGGGCTGGGGTCAGAAAAGGTGCCTCTTCCTTTAAACCCTGAGGAAAGATGTTCAAAACATCCTTCTCATTTTCCATCCAAGGCAGAGCTCTCTTGCTAACAGAGCCTGTGTACTCTAAACACGAGGTGGGAGGTGGGACTGCTCAGCCCATGAAGGATGTGCACGCTCAGGGATGACTTAGAGGTTAAGCACCAGAAGTCATTACAGAAGAATTTCTTACCTCTATTATACTTTGAAGTTCTTCTACATAAACCCGTTCTGTTTCTATCAGCTCATTGATCATGTGGCTAAAAAAGAAGAAAGGTGGAAAGTTGTAGCGTTTACCAACAGTTCAACAAAGCATACATGAAAGAAAAAATGCTTTTCCTTGTATATTCCTGTTTATGCCTCTGACTACACAAAAAAAACCAACCCTCCTGTGACATCTCCGAAGGTCATTCCCCCCTACTTCAATACTGTGCCTTGTTGATAAGCTTAAAAGTCCTAAACATCCCTTGGACTATTATTTTTTCAATTCATTTTCAACTTCATCTTGGTTGCTTCTGTTATTTTTATACCTACAAATCTGAATAAAAAGATTAAAAATGCCCCAGAAGGCAAACAAAAAAGGTTTCCTCTTCTAATAATAACTAACAATACTCAATAAAAGGAGATTATATTTCACAAGGCTATGTTACATTTCTGTTTTGCTTTCTTTTATACAACAGGCAAAATTGGTGATTAGGCTTCCTTTCTTTAATACATTGTGAAAACAGGCAACAGGATGATGTCAGAAGTCTGAAAACATGAAAGTAAATTAAAGTAAAATATTTATACTATATTTCAAACTTTGCATTTCTAATATTGGTTCAATGCTTCTAGGTGGCTTGGAGACATATATCTTGAAGGTGCCTGATTTATTTCACAGAAATATGAATGTTACCGATTCACTTTTGGACAAATAACTAAATAGATTTTAAAATAAAATTGCATTAAATCCCTCAACTTTTTTTATCATCAGTTTTCTCATATTCTCAAGAAAATGTTCTCTTTAATATTCTTATGAACAAAGTTTTCAGAATAGCTCTTCCAGAGATTTGAGCAGCTTTTCCAGGTAGAAAAGGACTAATGCCTAATATTCCTTTCCTGGTTCATGCTTCACAAGAGTCTGTAACCACACAGCTGCATCAAGCAAAAACACATCACCAGAAGGACGCTAGGGAGGGATGTCTAGAGCACGGCCAGTAATAAGCAGCACACAACCTGAGGCTAGTAAAGTGCTGGCAACTATTGGCATCAATATTTGCACACGCCTTTGTCCAGTATCTCCCTGTACATAGGTTAGGGTAAGGATGAAGTCAGTCGTGAGTAGAAAGAAGAAAAATGTCTTACGCTCGGAGACCCTTCTACCTCAGGAGCTACCTGCCACTTTACACATACCATCAATACCATTAATCCAAGGTTTTGCCCTGGAAATGTACTTGCCCAGCATGCCACTGGCCAGCCAAAGGCATCATGCTGTGCCTGGAGGGTAACCTCCAGAGTAAATGCTACAGGAACCGTGTTTTTTGGCAAAAATACAGATTTCTGCTATTTTTGTAAAAAGCTCTCCAAGAGACTGAAGGAGATGATAGAAAACTGCTCCTCTGCTGCCTAGTGCCAGAAGCTTGAAGCATCTCAAGGCTGCTTTCTAGAGGAAACTATAAAGACAGGAAAGTGAGTTCTATCACTACTGCTGGGAAGATTGCTCTATGTCTGGTTACCTGTTTTTTATATATCACACAACAGTCATGTAATCAGCCAGACCCCTTTAGCCCTTTATATCATGAACAACTTTTACACTGTTACATCCACTGTAAGGGGATTTTGGCATCCTCTGCATTTTTTAGGATGTCCTTTTTGAGATTAATAAATCAACCCCACTTCCAATAAAGCCTCCTTTAAATGGTATGGCCAGGAATTTGAAAGTAAAATATTCACATTTCGGGCAGCTTGAAATGCAAAAGCATTGACTGAAACCTTATTAGCTTACTAAAATAGATTAACTGATTTGCTTCAGAGTACGCAGCCTTTTTCAAGGCAATACAGTTTTGCAGGCTAGGTGGGGACCACTTACTCTGGTTTCATAGGCTATTACTGCTTTATGGACGACTGCTTGAGAAACATTATAAATACTGAGAAAACTAGACCTTACCTTCAACTGACCCATAATGTTTCAAAATTCATTATAAAATAACTAGGATTGCATAAGTATCTTGCTTAATGCCTTAAGTAAGGACATAATTGCAGTGTCTACCACAAGGTAGGGAAATGGCACAAGGTAGTGGCTGTATGCTGCATGCTCCAGGAATACTGACTCCAATGAGTTAAACTCCATACTAATCTCAAATTGAGATATTTATGCACAGGAGAGGCACATCTAGCAACAGGGAAAAAACGATACCACCTATACTGTACGACTAAGCGATACTATTGAACAAACACAGGTGCAAGGGATTCTGCAGTACCGTGCATGATCCCATAAAGCCAAGCCATGTTGGACTCTAACCCATGTAAGAGCTCTGTCCACGTTTCCCTGAATTTGCACACCTCTGAGATGGAAAATGTGTTTGGGATATGCTCAGGGTACTAGATTTCTTCTCATGAGATAGATATATAGGTATGCCACTTCATGAGAACTGCACAGTCAATGGCCTAAGGGGCCATTTGTTAAAAAAATTATTTTACAAACATTAGTACTTGCTTTTACAGCTGACTGAAACAAATAAACTTTTATGGTTAAATATGCCTTTCCTTTTAACAGCTATTGGAGTTACCGCACAGACCAGATGCAAAGGGGGACAAGCAGCTTGGGACTGTTCTAGCATCACTACCACTTGCAGTGCTGAAAAGAAATCATGAGGACAATGCACAACTTGTTTCTGGAATCAAAAACTTAGGTTGGCTGTCAAACTGAACTATCATACCTCATCAAGTTTAAGCCTCTAATGGTTATTAAGCTACAACACAAACTCTAGTGGTAGATACTTGTTGAATCAGACAGATATTTGGTGGTCACTATCTACTTCAAACTAAGTACTTCAAATTACATTTGTCACTCTGGCTATCAGCTTCAGTAGAGAAAATTGGAGATATCAGCTGTCCAGATAGGCAGCTAATTGTAGATACAATAAAACAGACACATGCAAGTATAATTTCCTATGCAAACTTCATATCTGCATTGGCACGACATTGTGGCCATAGCAACTGTGCGTACATCCTACCTGTGCACACAGCTACAGTCTTTGCAATGATGCACAGAAATATTTTAACTTTTAGCACTCTTCGGAGCCAAAGGATGGGTACATTCTTGGTTCCCCAGTAGAGCTAAGAACTACTGCTCCACACATTTCATAAATAGGAGAACAGGTTTGACACTGAAAAGGTTGTTCTCTCAGTTTTAAGTTGTGAAATATCATCTTAACTTCAGCTCTAACCTAAATTTGTTTTAAAGAGACCTCGAATTCTGCTTTTTATTTCCATTCTTCAGATCCAGAACACCTAAAATTTCATGTTGCAGCAATTGGAAATTCATGAGGTTTAATTAATGCTCATGATTCACTTTGCCGAAGAGCTGCTGCATTGGTTAAAAAAAACATAACAGAGCAGGTGTGACAAAATCATCAGAGAAACTTAATGTTTTTAAGTTTTGAATTAATCTTTAATTTTAAGTTCATCTTACTGTTGAAAGATGCTTATTTACCTGCAAACAAGACATAGATCTTCGAGATGTTATTTAGTCTGTTACCTAACAGATTACATCAGGACTGACTCTGAAGCAAACTGAAAGCTTAGCTGACAATTACACCTGAAAAGCAAATTATTAGTCCGTAGGTTTCCTAAAAACTGTCATAAACAAACAATAGTTTTGTGCCTGTGTCAAAAGCACAATTCAAATTAACCCAATAAGTAGAACAGTGGTGCCTTTAGGTTATTATATAGCTTCATTCTATATGTATATTCATACTAAGAGTAAATGCTTTAGCTTTTTAAGTGTTATGAAAAACGTCTCTAACTCACCCTTTGACTCCTTGCAAACGTGGTGTTAGCTATTTTATCGTCTCAATTTCAATGACAATGAAACTGAGACAAAATCATGATGGTATTCCTTCAGCTCCAGGCTAGAGTTCAAGAACTTCACATCTCTAAACCATGAGCCTGTACATAGAGGGTAATCATCTTCCAATACTTCTCCACAGTGAGATAACAGGATTTGCTGCCTAAATAAGACTTGCACTGCTTGGTTTTTTTGGTGGTTTTTTTTGCTGTTGTTATTGTTTGTTTTTAACTGTAATCTTCTTCCAACCACAAATTGTGTCCACATGAAAAAAGAGGAATTTGACCAAACATCCAGCATACTGTCAGACTCAGCACACGTGCTTTACAGCTGTTTGTACACTTGCTTCTTAGCACCCATGCCCAAGTACATTTCTGGGATTTCCTCCTTGGAACACAGCAACTGTATGCTTAAGCCTCCCACTGTCCCCAAAGCAGAATGCCTCTCATGCTTCTGAAAGAGCTGGTGGGTGCAAATTCTATTCCCAAGGCTGCCACTGGCTGAAAGCGTCGCATGATATAATCCATCCATCTCTCTATCTGTGCCCATCTCACAGTGTCCAGATGTTATTTCACAGAATTACAACACTATTCTTCTGAAAGTGTTGATCTGTGTTTCTTCCTCTAACAGATTGGTGCTACAGCAACCACTGGGAACACTCAGCACAAACCCACCAGTAAAGAGCCTTCCTTAGCTCCAGTGCTCCCGGAGTAACTTATCTGGATTGCTCTCCAAATAATATCCACAGCAGCAAAATCTCAAACATTAAAGGTTATTGCACATGAATCACTCTCTTGTCAAACTGTTAACAATATAAAGGTCAAGGGCCTTCCACAGACCTTAGAATTGCCCTGACAAAGATGCAATTTAAGCAGTAAATTAGAGAGCTACGTAAGTGTGTCTTGCTGCTGCAGGGAAAAGCATTGAGAGGGTATAAAGGAGACACTTTTACCCTCACTGTGTGAGCATGTTAGGTTGGTGAATGATGAAGTAGAGAGCTCCCTGTATATGGCACAAGGGATTTAATGGCATTTGAGATAGTCTAATGGCCTAGAAAACTGGTAGTGACATCATCTGATTTACATCAAGCCACGAGGGGTGAAATGTGAAATGTGAAATATTCGTCTCTTCCAGGATGTCATGGGGCAGCGAGGGTAACTCAGCATGCACCGGCTGCGAGTATCATATTTAAGGAAATAATGATGCAGCAATGGACAGGACTCTTGTCACAGGCAGTTCTTCCGACTTCCTTTTTCCCTTGTATGGTCTCAACAAGCATGACTAGGTTATAAGTCATTTCTGGTGACCAGCTACATTGTAAGTCCTCTTTATGTTGTCCAACACTTGAACAAAGCTAATATTGCAAATGCAAACATACATTGTTTCTAAAGAGAAAGGGCATTGGACTGTAGATGAGAAATTAAGACAAATGCAGCTAATCCATTGTCTTTCTAACTGCTAAGAAGAAGGTACCAGGGTTCACCCTCATGTTTCTATCAATAATATGAGAAATTAAACAAAAGGTGAAACAATGAAGGAATGAAAATGCGTATCAGAAAAATGAAGAATATCAGCTAATCAATGGCAGACCAGAGATACAGGCCCTTACTGCGTGCCCGTAGTGTTTTAAACTTAACTCACAGCCCCTTCAGTCTCTCTCTTTTTTCTGCGTCCACGTCCAAAATACATAGCAAAGTTTCATGCAGATTTCTACCAGCTTCCGAGGGCCTTTCTCCTGCCTCCAGTGCTGCCAGCCACACTGCTCGCTAGCCTCAATCAGCAGACTGCTCCCTTGGAGGCAGCAGCAGACACAGCACTGATATATCTGCCACCTCACCTGCTTTTGTATTTTCTTTTCCCTTTGCAAAGAAACATGAAAACAGGAGATGGATCCAGGAGGGACCACTTGAAATCTTGCTCTTGGGGATAAGGGACTGTTTGGCCAGTAAGTGTAAGAACCTGCATCCTATAAATGGACTTGTTGCAGTTGGCTGTGTCTGAGAGGATTTGGAGGTGATTTCACACTAGAAGCAGCTTGCAGCCTCAACTTTGGACTTGTGATGACAGGAAAGACCTAAACACTCCACTTGATGACTGGAAAGTGGAGCAAAACCAGGTGTAACTGGAATGTCTGAGGTAAAGGGCAGGGGGAGACCTTCTACACTCCATTGTTCCTTCATTTCAGAGACATTTTACAAGAATATGTGGTTTGGATGGCAGCAGTCCAAAGACAACAAAACTCTGAGTCTGCGGAAGTTTATGGATAGCTCACACAGGATAGTTCCTCACCAGGATCATTCCCAACTAAGCCGGCCATCTCAGCACGGATGGTGAAGGATTAGGCATCTGACTGGAAGGTCTAAGGTTGCCATGGAGTTTGAGAAATCCCTAAGACCCTATCTGTAGGCATCCTTGTTGCCAGTAAACCTTTATTACGCTGGAGTATACTTGCTTCTTCCCCAAAGGAACAAACTCACCAAATTAGAAGAGTTCCAAAGGTGGAATATTCTGATCCCAATAGTACCTGACTCACTAGCTTTCCTGGTGTCAAAATAGTGACATGAAACACTGCTCAGGAGAGCACAGCTGGCTTTCCTGCTGTGGAGGGAGTTTACTATGTGTCCTAGCAGAGAGGGCTCAGCCGCCACTGACGTGGCAAAGCTCTCTGTGTGGCAGGGCCTTTGCTGCTACCATAACTTGGCAGAATTAGGATGTGGCTGTGGCAGGGAGAGATCACACACAGGCCCACTGATGTGATGTTGTCAGATGTTCCTCCAGCAAAAGAAACTTCTTGTTACAGGAAACAGATAAAATGCACGACTAGCTCACATTTCTGTGAATTATTGATCTGGGTTTCTAACGAAACATTATAGCCTTTGTTACACTAAGACCACACTTCCCACAGGTGTGATTTCCCATCAGTTTCTTTTGGGCAGATCATTCTTGCTTTGGCAACCATGACATCCTGCGGCCCTGCAGCACTGCTAAGATCTCACACATTGAGCCAGTTTCCACCACTCTTAGCTTTGAGAGACACTGCAGTGCCAGCACAGTAAGGATGATAAGAAAGGAGAAGTAATAGGAGAACTATTTCTACTTTGTCAATTGGAATTGGAGCCACAAAACAGAATTAAACCAGTGATGTTTTCCAAAAAAATCCCCCAACCCTTAAATCATAACCAGTGCTCCAAAATTATTATGCTGCAGAAAACCTGTCTGCATGGCTGATGCAGAGCCAGCAAAAGAAGCACTCGTGCAAGAGTACTCCATATCTGTCTTGCAAAAATGCATGGAGCCCGGAAGATGAAAAATTAACATTTGCAACAGCTGAAACAGCAGAACAACCAGTGTGTAAGACCAAAATACTCAGTGGAACTTATTAAATTAATAAAAATAAAATAAACATCACTTTTATAAATACATCTAATTTAGATAGAGATTTACTTAAATTGAAAATACTGGTTTTTTTAAATACCTGGGACTTTAAAAACAAGAGAAAGGACCGAAGAGAACTATGTGCAGTGCAATGGATACGTATACTTAGAATAAACATCAATATTGGACAGAGTTGGACATAAGAAAAGTGAGAGTGAAAAATTTACTGGCTGGCAAAAATGAGCACAGTGGTAAAGACCTTCTTGGCCCAGCACTCTGGCCAGTTTTAAGTCTTGTCAGATTTCTGTTTCTGAATGTAAAAAAAAATATCAAAATTATATTTTTTTGCAGTCATACCTCCTTTATAGGTAGTAAATGGTGAAAATCTCACTGTCCCAGTGGAAATAGAATCAGCAATAAATAGGACATATGATTCTGAATTAGAAATTGCTATAAGAAATTCTGATTGGCCTAGTCTTAAAATCTCAAAATGATCTCTGTGCTATGGAATCAAAAGACATGACAGCATGTCAGCTGCTGCGTAGAGGAAACTTCCATTCCACCTACACAATTGCTTTTAAGAGGAATTTTGTTTCATTTCTCACAGCACTAAAAGTGCCTTTCCCAGTTGAAAAGTATTCTCAGCTGAGATTGTGCAACAGCTCAAGTGAAATTTAAGTAATGAGTCAGTTGCTGTACTTTACCTCCTACAGTGGAATAAAAGATCAGTCTGTACATACACTGAACATTTATTTGAATGGAACTTTTTATTTTTTAGTTGATACAGAAAACATTTCTGATTTCTCTGCCAGGTATTCTTTTTTTTTTCCCCAAAAAGAAAGAGAACAATGCCTTGAATGAACAATGATTGTTCTTAAAGTACATTTCATGGCTGCAAATGAACCCAAACTAACTAACTTTGAGAAGCATAAAGAATTTAGATAGTACGCTCCATCTTATCTGAAAATTAGTGCCCCTTAGTGAAGATACTGTAATTGCCTGCCTAGGTGATCCTATTCTGCTGCAATGTCAAATGGATTTGCTCATGTTATTATGAAAGTTCTTCTGAGCAGAAGGACTGTATCTTTGTTAGAAATATATTTCACCACCAAAGTCACCATTTATAATATTTTGCTGCTTCTGAAATGATCTGATCTCTTCACATATAAGGAATTGTCCCATATTCATTGTTCCCAAAACAAATTACCTTGGGGAAATATTTTTATATATCTTAATTAGTTGACCTACATTATAGGAACGAGAACATAGTTGTTAATGGAGAGGCAAATTAATTAAATCACCTACATAGAGGAATAATATGAATAGAGGACTAAAAGTCAAGCAAGTGTTGTTTCTCATCTCAGCTGTGCATCTACACTGAAATGATGCAGGTCTGTACACAAATCTGAGCCAGCTTTACACAACGTGGATGCTGCCGACTAGTCCTTACTGCAGGCCAAAATAACACGCCAAGTAGCTGAGTAAATATTTGTCAACTACCCATATTTGTGAACTACCTACCAGTCCCACCTTGTGATTTTGGTCTTTTAACCTTGCAGTTGCACCATTTCTATTTGATGCTAAAGATATATTTAGCTCCGTGATACCTCAGCATTGAGTAATCAGTTAGCTAAAAGCAGATGAATAATCTATAGATCAAATTTGCTACTAGTGTAACTGCTAAGTGGCATTAGTATTAGGCTGTATTTTAGTTGGTTGTATTAGGTTGCTAGTAGATTGTTATCCGTACAAGCTACTTGACGCACACATGGTTGTAAAATATCTGTACGCCTAAACCACGACAAACTGAGACACTGCAAGTTAACATGCTGGTCACATACCACAGAGACTTCCACATAATTTCTTAGCATTGTTTGCTTGCTTGAGATTATGAGTGTTTACATATAGGCCACAGAATTAATTTAATGACCCATTCTTACTTAGAAATATTATCCAATCAAAAGCAAACCTTCTGATTTCTTAGGGTCAGGCAGATCTAATACAGCTGGATCTTTCATTTACGATAGCAAAGTATATTGCATAAAGAACTGAAAGTGACGACAGGGGAGAAAAAAATAATTCTTCACTACACTTGCCTGAGAATGGATTTGATCTGCTAAACCGAAGTCGTTATGGGCACTCAAGTTTACCAGCCAACAAAGGAAGCTCACTGCTTTTTAAAATATGAAAATACAAAGTATATACATTTATGTATAAAAATTATACATTATATACATATACGCTCATGTTGAGTAAGGACTAGAACATACAGTCACAGATTATATTCAAAAGATAAGACCTCTAAAATAAAACAATCTAGATTTTGCATGTCCTGCTATTGTGGGAAATTCACAGGGTCCCTGTGACCAGGAAGCTATTTACTTCCTGGATGCTTTTTTCTTAAAATTCGGAAATAGAGCAGGTAAAAGATGTCTAGATATGCAATAGTTTCTGACATTTGCAAAAACTATTTAACAGCTTTTTCCTATGCTCAACCTGATTTTTAAGGCACCAACTACTTTCAGTTTACATGCAGTATATTTTTTCCATTCTTTTGCAGACTTGATATAATGATATATATAATGACCTCATTGATCAAGAAATCTGATAAAGGCTGACAGTGCTGTGGATTTTCCCACACAGAGTGGTAAAGCACGATATTTGAAAAAGGGCTTCTTTAATAAAAGCAAAAGTTACAGTGGTAAACCCCCAACACTTTCAAACAAACAAGACCAAAAAAATAAAACCCAAAAGTGGGTTAAAGGAAGCTTAATGGGAACTATTTATACTGATAATTCAGGTTGACTACTAGAGGTCAGGCTCTAAGTAAACCTAAAACGTGCCCACAGCCTCCTTCCAAAATTCCGTGTAATCTCAGGTGGGCATCCTTGCTGAGCTGGTGTGGCAGAGAAGGATTTAGGCACATGTGACTCTGCTCCATACAGATTCCCACACCAACCTAATCTCTTATCTTACTCCAGAGTACCTCCATTAGGTGGTGCAATTAACATCCCCCATGCCCGCGGTACTCACTTGTCCCCATCCTGTCCCTGCAAGGACCTTTTGTGCCACGCAGAGCCATTTTGCATTGGGATAGAGAAGATGACCACAAAACTATTGTTCACTTCATGCCAATAGCAACACAAATACTACCCTGAAGGGCCCACTGCTGGAGGAATAGAAGAGCTCCAGTGGTTTGGATTCTTGTAGCAGATCTGCTCTTGACAGCTTTGTTCTGCGAGACTTTGGAAGGCCATTTGGGTAGAATGAGGAATTAGTTTTATTAGTCAAATTAAAAATAATTGATTTTACAGACAGCCCTGAATTTATGTCAGAGAGGGCAGACCAGAGAAGCGCATGCTGCACTTGAAAGGGAGGGGATGGATTTGATGAAGATGGCTAGTTCCTGCATGGGTTTGTATTTCAGTCTGAGATGTGACCCTAAGGAAACTCCATCCTGCAAAATCTGCTTCTCCTTGTAACAGGATGCAGCATTGTGTCAGACTTAAAATCTGTGGTCCTCCTGCCCGAGCTTTGGTACATCTCTTGGACATACCCTACTTTTAAATGTCTTTCTAATCAGTATTCTGTGAGGCTTGGGGGAAATATGTCGTGCCATTCGCCGGAACGGAGGGAAGAAGCAGTCACTCAATATGAGGGATCAGCAAACTTCGTTTATTAAAGCACGGTTACACCTTTTATAACAGTCTTAATTAGCTCATACATATTGCAAAAGCCAAGCTCCTTATTGGTTAGGCATCTCAAGGTCTACCTTTGCATACACATCTTATCACTGCACATAGTTCTCATTTCTTTTAACCACAAGTCCCTTGTTTGGCTTTTGTTGGAATAAACAAGGGCAGACTGTCTTTGTTATCTATTAGTCCTCATGGGGGCTGCTCCCGGTATTTCTTGAGATCCTGATGACTTGTTATCTATTAGTTCTCACAGGAGCTGCTCTCGGTATTTCTTGAGACCCTGATGAGTCAACATTTCGATGTTGATATGCCCTCGCTCGGCTAGCCAGCTCTCCACAATTCCCCTGTTTTTATTTTGTGCCAGCCAAGCGTTATTGGTAACCTGCATTATAAGCCGCTTAATACATGACAAAGCACAACTAAACATTAAGAGCCCTACAATAACTATTACTAAGACCAATACTAAGCTTTGAATTAGCCCCTTTAGCCACCCTCCTAGGCCTAACCAATTAGTTAGGCCTTCTAGGCCAAAAAATCCAACGTCTTTCTGTATTTTCTGTGAGTGTTCCATCAGTTGCTTAATCTCCCTGTGGATGGAGCTAGAGTTATCTTCCAAATCCATGCAACACATCCCGTCAAAATCTTCACATCCGTGACCGTGAGCTAAAAGCAGAAAGTCAATAGCCATGCGGTTCTGCAAGACAGCGTGCTGCACAGAGTCTAACTCTGTTGCTATTGCAGACAGTACCCTGCTAGTTAAATTAGCTTGCTTGACAACCCAACATGAAAGTGTCTCTAAATTTTGGTGTGCGCGGGCCGCCGCTATGCCCGGAGCAAAAAAGGAAGCGAAAACTATCTCCCATTTACTCCAAAGATTGACATTGTCGTTGCAAGTATTATCCAATACCTGCGCCACCTCTCTGCGCCATCTTACGGGGTTGTTCTTTTTAGGATGATGATGCGGCAGAGCAAGACTTAGACGACCGAAATAAACCAGGTGTTGGTTACATAGGAATGGAACAGGGAAAGAAAATCCTGACAAGTTAAAATGGAGTTTATGGGAGCAGCTGGAACACATATTCTGCTTTAGTTAATCTCTTCTCGGCACATTTACATCAGTAAGCTGTGAACTGCCACGGCTGAGGAGCAAACACATCCTTTGTGTGCGTGTGTGTGTCACGCATTCTCCACAGCGATAATCTGGGGCAGAGGAGCAGGCAAGGATCATACCATCTGCGGCTACCACACTCCACCCAGCAGTGACTGGGGATCACAGCTCTCAGCAACATCCACACCCATTTATTAAGCTATACTTTGGACAACCCTCTCTACCACATCTTTGGAACGCAACTTGCAGAATTTAATGATAGACTTAGAGAAAGAGGGAGAGACACCGTCCGTTGGAAGATATTCCAAACTTCAAAAGAAGCTTTAGAGGATAGTAGGACAGATACCAGCTGGAGAATGTGTTCAAAGGGCCACTTCACGGAAAACTCTCACAATTGCAGATTGAAAAAAACTGGGAGGATATTACCCAGTATTTGGGTAACAGTATTACCCCTGTTTCTTGCTTTTTTCTCTAAGCAGTTGCTAATGGCCAATGTCCGAGATAATACAATGGGACAGCCAGATTCCTGGGCTCATCCAGGGCTATCGTTCCTCCACTTTTTTCCCCTGGAATAATACAAAGCTTGGTTTATCAGTCTCAGTGGCTGTTACAGGTCTTACACGAGCCTTGCCTATGTGGGAAATGCCTATTTTGCCACTTCAGGGTTTGTGGCTAGAACTGGGGCTGGGCACAGTTGCAATGGTGACTGGAAGAGGTAAGAGCACGCTGCACCAGTGCCAGCTATTACAGAGGTTGGAGTTCTTGGCATCCTCTGCCCACGCAGTAACTCTAGCCTGAGAGCCCTGGTGGGGGAGCCAGCACAGACAAACAGAACCTATGCATTTTTACCAAGAATAGCATGCTCGCTGCCACGTTATTTAGCTCTAATTCAGGTCAGATGCCATAAAGGCAAGATTGTCCATACTAGTTTGTCCAACGTGGCTATTAACCAGGGAACAGCATTTGAAGACAGGTTTGCAGTAACTAGAAATGCAAATAAAGCATCAGTGCCTTCAAACTAGAGGCTACATAGAAAGATCAGCAACAGTGTATAGAATAATCTGGATATGCACAGGACTTTTGCAGAGTCTGTAGAGACTCTTCTTGACAGACAAGTGATACTACATAGAACAGAATTCCTGCTTAGGCCCATATGAGAAAAGAAGGTTCCTGCTGGATGAAAAAAATGTAAGGGAATTTTCAGAAGTAAATATAGCATTCTAAACATAAATATGTCACAAATCTTCCAAACCCAGTTATTATATATCTGGTTAATGAGCATCATGTTAAATGGAGGAAGTAAAGTCATCAGTGATTTACTGAATGGCGCAATTGATAAATCACTGCTCCATTGCATCACCATACACAGGGCTGAGTGATCTCCCTTCTGCTACTGCCCTGCAAACCATGCAATTATTTAGATCAGCCCAGTGTGGGTGCCAGTCACTGACAACCTGATTAGGCAACATGACATGCTCTTTGTGCTGCTGTAAATGACAATGTGAAGTGCTCAGCACTCCTTCATGAGCTAATTGACATACAGGAGCTGCATGTTTTCAACTTCAGACCAGTTTAAAAACATATTTCACGGGAACTGGTGTGAACGTGTATGGGGAAGACAGGTATGCTTTGGCAGGTCTCTGAAGAATTTTACACCCTGAAAGGTGTGATTGCTCCTAGTTTGTTTCAGTGGTTTCTTAGCATGGACACTGTCACTGTCCTGCCCTTGAAAGAGAAAGAAAGCAGCACCAACAGAACTGAGGTGGTATAAAATCATACTGGTGCCTCTCCTCTTTCCCCATCCACCAGCTTGGCAGTGATAACAGGGCTGAATAACATGCTCTGCTCGTTGGCTTGTGCCTATACCTGGGATTTCTAGGCATGCTTCATGCAAATACAGAAAGGCCAAGAACTGTCAGCCCTCTGTCAGAGCAAAGCAAGGTTTTTATGGAGAGGTGATATAGCTACAGTTAGGGGAAAAACAAACATAGAAGTCTTCAGGCCCACATGTGCTTCTTCTGACGAGATGCATCCAGTCCTAGGCCAACACAAGGCAGCCTTTCTTTGCATATTCTCTATAAACCCTGAGATGGGTCAGGGGATGGGAGAGAGCAGAACTTTAGTGAAGTCCTGGATAGGCATAGCGAGTAGCTATCAAAGAGATGATGCAGACCACTCCCCATTGACTCTGTGCTTGCTGAAGTTTCCAATGCTTTTCAAGTGGAGCACGCACATTCCTGCGATCAGGGCAAGAGGGAAGATACCGCTGATCCTAATCTCCCCGTGTGCCTAAAACAAACCAACCAATCCAGCATGTGGCCAGCTGCATTCCAGGAGCCTGCCCAGAGCCAGCAGGCAGCAGAACAACTGCACAGAAAACAAGTTGAGGAATTCCTGGAATTTCTGAAGAGTATTAAAATAACCTTAGTATCCAATAGCAAGCAGGTATGAGAGATAATAGCAAAGTGGCTGCTTATTCCTCTTTGATACTTGATTCAAGTGCAAATTTTGTAATAAAGCATGTGAATATTGAGAGTGTTTATTTCAGCTTTTCTCGGCCTCCCAGATTCTTTGGGAGCAAGGACGCAAGGACTTCAGGAAGCCTCCAGAACACTCAGTAAACCACTGTATTGTAAAAATAAGGGTTTTTTTTCTCCTGTTCATAAAAATTTTCCCAGTTCCCAGAACTATTTGGATCTATAGTAGGAATACATCTCCTCTTGCTATTCTACACACGTTTCTATCAGCAGCAAGATCTCCCTACATGGCAGCATACATTTCACTTCAAAGATCTTCCCAACCCTTTAGGCTGTAATTAGACTTTTAAGTGCTGGAGCCAATCTGCCCAACAGGGAAACTTCTCTGAAAACAAAGATATTGTTAAGGTTGAAAGAGATGATGTCAAACAAGGAATGGCTAGTGGCTTCTTGAAATTTCTCCTGCTGACTGCTCTTTCATTAAGTCTGGTGAAAGCAAACAGTTCTCTGGGCCTAACAATAAAGTCAAGAACACAGCTTTTTCTCTTTTAAAATGTAGGCTCCAAGTTCTTCCCCTCTACCAGCTGCAAGTTTTCATAAGTCTGGAAATTAGACTGGAAAGACATGCTGTTGGGAGTTCCACTGTAACACTTGTGTCTCAACCACCCACCAAAATCACCTTATCTCAATTGTAATAGAAGTATGTATTACATTATATTCTATTATGAGATTTGTTACATCCTGCATTTACACACTGTTGGGAAACCTTTGCAATGGATCTTATCTATGCCACATAAAAGGGGAAACTCATTCCCCCTTTGGGGGTTATTCAGTCTGGTAAAGAGTAGGCTCTCGGAAGACCTTATTACAGCCTTTCAAAATATAAAGGGGGCTTATAAGAAAGAGATGTTTACCAAGGCCTGTAGTGACAGGGCAAGGGGCAACGGTTTTAAACTGAAAGAGGGTCCAATCTAAATTGGACAGAAGGAAGAAATTTTTTACGATGAGGGTTGTGAGACACTGGAACAGGTTGCCCAGAGGAGTCGTGGATGCCCCATCATTAGACGTGTTCAAAGTCAGGTTAGACAGGGCTTTTGAGCAACCTGATCTAGTGAAAGATGTCCCTGCCCATGGTGGGGGTTGGACGAGATGATCTTCAGGTCCATTCCAACCCAAACCACCCTATGATTCTATTATTTATCTCTGCCTCCTGTGGAAGCTCTGCATCTTTAGCCAATAGCTAATAAAATCAGGGATCTTAGTTCCTCTCTCCTGCCATATGCAGCTCTGGTGATTACAACAAGCACTTGGACACCAAAGCTTTTAGCAGCACTCCCTCAGCTACTAGTATTTTTGACACCAATACACACCTAAATTTAGCAATTCCCAGACCTAATGTCAGTGCAACTTTGCTATTGCTGATTTAGAATAGGGCTCTGGCACAATATTCTCATTCTGAAAATAGCTTCTAATTCTTTACCCAGGGCAGAAGTGCTATCCTGTTCTACCCACGCAACCTGATGATTCAGTGATATACTTAGTTATTCTCATGTTCAGAGTGATGCACAGACTGATTCATGAACCTCCCCAGCCCTTGTTAGATCAATAACACTAAGGATAGGCCTGACCCAGATATTAAGATAGATTGAATTTAAAGGACTCTTAAATTTAAATCATATCCAAATCTGCATTCGGAACCTGTCATTTAAGGGCACAAACACCACACACCTTCAGGCACAGACCCGCAGGTTGCACACTCCAGGATGTGAGTTTGCAAAGCGACAGCTGGCTGCTGGTGTGCAGAAGTGATGCCAGATGCTCCACAGATTTCCTCAGCATGTAAAGCAAACTTTATGTGCATGTTCAGAGGATAAGCAATCAATTTGGATTGTGTACATGCTTGGAGACTGTTTTGCATGTATACAGAAGTGCTCCATGCATACATGATAGTTCAGGCCATCCCATATTCTTAAACTTGACTCTCTTTCATTTAAGTCCAATAAATGGTACCTCAGACTCCAAACCCTAGAGCTGGTCATTCACGAGGTTAATTCTATCTGAGTATAAGCTCTAGGAGAGCTTACAGTCTCATGAGAATTTAATTCAGAAAGCAGGGATTACGCTGCTTATGTGACATGCCACATCTGAGTACAAAACCACCGATGCCTTGCAATTTTCCAGCTTATTATTCAGTAGTAACAGACATGAATGAAAATTAGACACAAGTAACACTACTGTAACACCTGCCACTGCCACTGCACACCTATCGCTTCAATACACATGATGCTGTGTTTGTAAGTGATCACTGTCAAGGCCACATTGACAACCCATTGATAACATCAACACCACGTGCAAGATCTGGGGGATCATCTCATGAAAAGAGTTAAGCTGTGGACAAAAAGTCCAGGAACAGATGCCAAACTTTTGTGTTTTTAAAGGGAAGCGCTAACATTGACTAACAAGGTCTCCCAGCCCTTGTTGCAAGGTGGACTAGAAAAATTATGGGTGAATCAGATCTAAAACTAATCAACTAGAAAATATTCCAATTTCACAGGAAATTCAGTTTCATATCTGATGGGGATCAATATCAACTCTTTGAATGAAGTTTCTTCATCAGTTTATCCATTCTGTAACTATGAAGGAAAAAATACGCACCTTTGCATGCTCCCAGTCACTCCATCCTGCCCCCTCCCCTCCCTTGCATTTGACAGTGATTGTACACCAGCATGGACACTCAGATAAACTGGTGATCAAGATGAGTTGACCCAACTCAAAACTAACCTCACAAAAAGACAAAAAGTCATAATAGCTGCGCAGTTGCTAGCCGTATACAAGGGATACTAAGGGACTACATGGGGTGGGTGTGTGGAGAGAAAGAGGAAGAAAGGACAGCTGCAGCAGCCTTAAATGAACGTAAACTGATTGTGAAACCATCATCAGAACAGACATATGAATCAGATGTGCTTTCATAAAATGATACCACAGAACATCTGACCGAATCATCTCCCCATAATAACATTTGAACTCAAATTGCAAAATATCACAGTAATATAGTTAATGTACATAAGATACTAAGGAGTGCAGCAGTTAGGACTCCATGAACTTTAGTCCGTTTGCTCCAATAACATCTATACAGGCCACCTACAGCCGTTTGTATAAATGAACCAGAGAGGGTTGCCCTCCTTGTGATTTTATCAAAAACGCCCAACTATTTCATACGTACAGTCTAAGCTCAGAGTCATATGATTATGAAAGGCCATCAGATTTCTCATACAAGAAACATCTCATGGATACACAGAAAGATTTAAAAATGCAAAGTAAAAGGCTCTGAGTTAGAATACGATATAAGAGATCTACAAAGGCCTCCTGAACATAAAGGCAATGAGAGTCCAAAACTACAGTTTTTGAATGGAGGGTGCTTGTTTGGCTCATCAAACAGAACTGCGCTTCTGGATTTAAAAACCGTCTTTCTATTGATTAAATACTTCCTCTCACGAATCTTGTGCCCAGAGTCTGTATACTGGGCTGCACTGGACAACACAACAGTCAGGGCACACCGATGCCGTTTGATCATGCTAGTGCATCCTGTTGGACTGCGTCTACGTGATGCAGAAGGCAGCAGTTGGGCCAAAGGCACCTATCACAACCCATCTGAGAGCACTGTGCGATTTCGTTGTGGCTCCACATAGACTCAAAGGCTCAGAAGCATTAAATGACAGATCTCTGATCCCAACCCCCTTGTAAAAATACTTCATTGATAAGCAGGCTTCTATGTTACTTTGTCTTTTCTAGAAAAAAATGGCTTTAGTGAAATTCCCTCCTACCTTCCTCTCCCACTGGGCAACAATAGCTAAAAGTACATTGCTTGTACCAAGAGTTGGAAACAATACAGCAGAGCAGCTTAACACAAATCTGCAGCAGTTGCAATTCATTCTACAGAATTGTAACATCTAGGTATTTCTCCATGTTCTGCTGAATCTTATAAACTCATTACTCATGCTGAAATAGGGCCTGAAGTCTCCAGCTTGGAGATGGGTGATGTTCTAAGAAAACCCTCCCCAACAATATTACTGGGTAAAATAAAGAGGTGGAGCTTTATTTAGAATAAGTTTGTATGTCAACAGAGAATCTGACCCTAACAGGATTTGGGTTTAAAAAAAAAAAAAAGAAGAAAGGAAAGAGAGAGAAGACAGTCAGTTCATTTTTTTATTACTGGAAAATAAAATCACTGAAGTGATGCAGATAGAAACTCTCCTACTGTAATTTCAGGTCAGAAGTCAATATGAAGTCTGCTTACTTCACTGACAGAGATGCCCCTCTTAAATTGTGGAAAATTCAGATCAACCAAGATGGGAAATTAGTGAGCACAAATGAAAGGTTGTTGATCCTTTGAGCAGATGTCATTTACAAGAGAGAAGTGGGCACAACTGTAAGACAAACTCAGTCACAGCAAACTAAGTCTATTTGTAGTGCTGATTAGAAGCAGTCACTTTTGTTGAGTAATTTAAATACTTCTGACTTTGCTTTCTATGGACCTAGTTCTTAGAATTAGTTCTTAGAATCTTGTAATTATGTCTGAACCGTGTTTCCCCATACACACACCTTAAAATTTAAAGGCATCGTCTGATTTTGAAAATGTGACTCTTTGAAGCTGTATTTTCTGGAAACCGCATTATCAAGACAGATAACACAGGAAAAAAAATGGGTTTAATTTTTAAATGTCTTTGGAACATTTGACCTTGTCTGCAAGTTGAGACTTTTTCATCCTTGTGTTTGGCAAGCTTGCCTCCTACACATTAAAAATATTAAGTTAAAATTGTGTGCTTATAGTCATATTTGGTTGAAGCATAAGTGAATCATGTTTGTTTGGGTTGGGTTTTTTTTTTTTTTACAGTTACTTGTGGAAGGAAGAATCCAGCTGCTCTGGTTTACCAATTTCCACTGAAAATGAAACCAGGAAAAACTGGTATCACCAGCCAAGAAATTGGTGCTCTAGAGTTTTTAAAATATCTATCATTGAGAATTTCTCATTCTGAAAGGGACCGTTTTAACACTGATAAAATTCTCGAATGGGATGACACTTAAAAAGAAGAACAAAGAATAAACGTATGAAAAAAACACACTTGTGAACTAGGGATGGAATCGGCAATTATCATTTTGGTAAGAAAAATGAATGGTGCTTTGTTTATACGGTTATTTCTACTGTTATTTAAACACTGCTTAGATAATGTGCCAAATTTACACAATGATCCACAAACATTTCCTGCTAAAGTGAACTGCCAATTGTAAAGAATTCTATTTTGTCTTACTGCAGAACCCAACAGACAAAGAGAAATCTGGGAAGGCTGCTATAAAGTGTTCAGTCATATTAAGACATACAACAGGAGAAAGGAGAGATCAGGTGAAAAACTCCTCAGGCCTTGAAGTTTCCCCAAACAAAACCTGTATTACAAAGCAACACATCCTTCAGCAGGATTGTTAAATCCTCAGATTTTACTCTACTTTTGCTCTACTTTTGCTGGGTGCCCTTGACAACAGTATTCCTATCTCTGATTTTCTCTCTTGTGTGTAAAAGAAAACAATTCCTCACTTCACAAAGTTGTAAAGGGTTGTAAAGTGACTGTTAAACAGACGCTAATTGTCATGATATGCAATAGTTAAATTTCTGTGAAGTCAATGATGAGGTCAGGAATGATTCAGATCAATCACAGTCACGTGAAAGAATGGAAGCTACACAATGGGCTTGTGTTTCATATTTATGTTCAATGAGAAAACTCAGATTTCCAATAAACCATCCAAGGCACAGTGTTATAGAGGCTTTTCAACTTAATTTGAATGAGCTTTTTCTTAGCCTAGTTTTCCTCTTTACAAACATTTTGCAGAAATGTATTTAAGGAAGGCCCATTCATAGCGCCTACCTTGGTTTGGTTTCTAAATATGTCCATCTGGATCTACCGACTACTGCGACTGACTTGTGATTGATGTACTTCAATCAGGCATTCCCCTCAAGGTGACGCAAGTAAGTCACCAAGGTTTGTGGGGAAGGTAGAAGAGGAAAAAAAAACCTAAAACCCACTCTTCCTTCCTCCTCTGAAGATTGCCAACAAGAAAGTGAAATAAACAAATTTCACCATGACTTACAAACTAACTACTAACTTAACAATTCGATGTTATTTAGCACCTCAGAGACTTAGAGCAGCAATTAGCTAAACTTTTACCATAGAATAATTTAGGTTGGAAAAGACCATTAAGGTCATCAAGTCCAACTGTTAGCCTAGCACAGCCAAGTCCACCGCTAAACCATGTCCCCCACATCTGCCACACCTTGAGTACTGTGCTCAGTTTTGGACCCCTCACTACAGGAGGGACGTTGAGGTGCTGGAGCATGCCTGGAGAAGGGCAACGAAGCTGGTGAGGTGTCTGGAGCACAAGTCTTATGAGGAGCAGCTGAGGGAACTGAGGTTGTTTAGTGTGGAGAAAAGGAGGCTGAGCGGAGACCTTATTGCTCTCTACAGCTACCTGAAAGGTAGTGAGGTGGGGGGTCAGTCTCTTCTCCCAAGTAACAAGATGAGAGGAAAGGGCCTCAAGTTATGCCAGGGGAGGTTTAGGTTGGATATTAGGAAAAATATCTTCACTAAAAGTGTTGTCAAGGGTTGGAACAGGCTGCCCAGGGACGTGGTTGAGTCACCATTCCTGGAGGTATTTAAAAGTCCCCTAAGATATTTTTTAAGATATATTTTTAAGATATAACTTTGAACTTCTAAGAAACATTAGCTTTAGCACTTCGAGTGTCATTGCAAGACATCGTGTGCCCACGTAGCCCGCTGCTGCCTCACCCTCACCACCTCCCCGGGAGAGGAAGGGGGGAGGGAATAAATAAAATTACATCAGTGTGGCACAGCGGGAGTACGGATTATCCCAAAGGCACAGCGTCCCGCAGGCGGCGGGGGGTGTTGACAAACAGTGGGACACCTGAGGAGAGCCGAGGAGCGCAGGGGCGGGGAGGCGGAGCCCGTTGGCTCCCCGGGCCGAGAGATGCGATATGCTGGGAGCGGACGGGGCGGCCCGAGCGCGGGCTGGGCGGCCGGCGGCGGGGCGAGCTGAGCCCTCTTCCCCAAGGAAGGAAGGAAGGAAGGAAGGAAGGAAGCGGAGGAGAAGGCAGCTGGGTGCCTAGCCTTGGCGGTGAGATACGCGAATCCCTGCTGGGTGCCGTCCCGTCCCGTTCCCCCCGCCCTTCCCCTCTCCCTGCCCCGCTTTCTAAGTTTGGTCGCTTGCAACGAGCAGCCGGGTTGTTCGTTTCTCGTTTATGTGTAAAGCGAGTCGCTGGGTAATTAAAATTAGCGAAAGTATTCTGTTTTCATAAAGGCTTTCTTTTTTTTTTTTTTTCTTCTTCTCTGTCTGGCTTCAGGGATTGTAAGAGCTGCCTGCTCAGGGGAGGAGGGTGTCTGACTTCTCCGCGTTTCTGGAATTGCGGTTCCATGCTTTGGACAAACAAGTTTTCCAACTGCTTTGTTTAAAAGGTTTCTGCTACAGACGGCATCCATTAACTCCGTCCGCGGCTGCCTTGCTTGTGCCTTAAAGAAGGGTTTTGTCGGAGTTCGGGATTTCAAATTTCTGTGATAAACGAGACCCAAACTTCAGTGCAAGTTTAATGTCTGTTTTATGTAGCCGTCAGGCAGATCTCCCCCTCCCCCCCCAGCCTTTGATCATTGTCTGGCAGTCGACTATATTCTTAAAAAAAAAAAAAAAAAAGAAGCAGAAAAACCTCAGAAACTTATTGCGGCCCGTTTAGGGTCTTTCCCATGTCCTGAGCCATGGAAGGAAAACTCGCAACCGCTCCAGCATTGCGGTGAAATAACCCATTCAAAGCAGAGCTGGTTCCTCCCGCCCCTTGTTCCGGCAGCCCCTCCCGGGTTTCCATTTCGCCAAAGTAGTTGGGTTTTTTTTTGTTTGTTTTTTCTTTTTTTCTACAGGAAAAGTGGTTTGGGGTTTGGTTTGGGTTTTTTTTCCCCCTCTTTTCCCTCAACTGTTCCCACCCAAGAAACTCGCAAATCCGGCTCGGAGTTTCTCCGCTCAGCCCTGGGTTGCAACACGGGGACGCGCCCCCGAAAGCGCTGGGGCAATCCTCCCGCCCCGGCCTCGTTAGCACCCTCATTACCGGCGGGAGCCGCTCTCCCCGGTGGAAGCGGGCATGGAGGCTGCCGGCCGCGCTGCCGCTCGGCGGGAGCAGCCCTCCCAAATTATTGGGGGGAGGGGCTCCCTAGGGGAAAAAAATCGGCTTGAGAAAATGCAACGGGGAAAGTGGGGGGAGATACTGAACGCTTTCAAGAAGCGTGTTTGCGCTAAGCAAAGCTAAAAAAAAAAAACCACAAAAACAAAAAAACGCCTTTTTTTTCGGGGGGGGGGGGGGGGGGCTGTGGGGTGTCCGTGATCTGGGCTGGGCTGCGGACTTTAGGACCGTGTCGGCGGGAGGCGGCGGCCGGGCGGGCTCCCGCCTTTGTTCCCCCGAAGGGGCGCCCGCAGCCGCATGGCTGAGCGCTGGTCTCTCTGCCCCTCCGTCCCTGCCCCCTTTCCCCCTTCCCCGGCCGCTCCCGGGGCTCCGCGGGTGCCCCGAGGGATGGGGAGGGGGGAAGTCGGGCTGGCGCGAAAGCTAACGACCGATTACTGCTAATTTCGGGATCCGCGGGGGTGCCGGGAGGCCGCTCCGCAGCCGCTGTGTTTTTGGGCTGTCTTGTAGGTTAGTTTTGCTGCTAGGCCCTGGTGACCTCTGTCACTTTGTATTTGTGGTGTTGACTGTTGCCTCCTTTTACCAGATGACATGGGCAATTGCAGACTGTTGCCAAAACATGTTATCCAAGTGTAATCTAAAAAAGTTGTATTTGATGAGTAGGACTCCTGTGTTTATGAAGGTAAATTTTGCTTCAAGTGGTTAAATAGATTGCCTGTACTCCCTTGACTTTTAGAAGTCAGTCAGCTGCTTTTAAACTATTGTGATGGCAGTGGGCAATCTGACCACCTAGGCTGGGCTGCCTCTTTTTGTTTTCACTTTGTAAACTTAATTGGGGAAGATGATGCTGCAGCATTTGTGCTAACTGGCCAACTTCATGCAGAGTACAGGTTTTTGGAAAAGAGCACAAATAAGTATCTACATTAGAAGGGAAAACCAGAATTTATCCTCACTCTCAGGAAGTAGTGGGTATCTTCAGACCCCCACCTCCAAAAGAAGCTATTAAATGTCTGGATTTCTGTAACACTCCAGCTTGTCTGCATCTCTGTTTCATCATCTGAAACAAGAGTAAGCTTTGCAATAGTGTACTATTGTAAAGTTGCTGATTTTATAACTCTGAGGTGCATTGCTTAACTTCATGTTTCCAAAATAAAAGGCGTTTAAACTGATACTATAAAAAGTGCTGACTGACTTTTATGCACCAAACTGCCCATGCAGCTTTTCTGTTATGCACTGCAATGTGCAAGCCTCAACTGCACCAATGCACAGCTTCCGTTTTGAACAGCCAGTCCCCTCCCTGCGGTAGATACCTTGGAGCAACTTTGTGGTGTAGCTATCTCTGCATAGTCTGTTGCGTTCTCATCATGCTGTCTAGTTGCAAGACCTCAAGTGGGTAAAACAATCTCAAAACATTTGTGTTGCATGTAACTTCTATCGTAATGGCGATAGTTTGTGTTGTGTTTCTTGCTCCCACCGCGCTCGGCTCCGCAGCCCGGCTTTGCCTCGCCGCCGCAGCAAAATCACCCCAAATCACCCCAGGAATGGGCAGGGAGGGACCCTCCTCCCCTTCTCCGGCTGCACCTTGGGCAGCCGCAAGACCACAAAGGGGAGGGGGGGGGGAATAAATCACTGCAGTGGCCAGAAAGTGCCTGGAAACTTCGTCTCTCTTTATTGCCCATTTCCCATGCGAACTCCACAACCTGGGGCCAACGCAGCCAACGGCGCCTTTGGGAAGCGGCCGCCCGTCTCCGGGTCCGGCTCGCAGAAGGAGGGGGGGGGACGTCCCCATCGGGGCACCCCCAGCGCCTGGGGTCGGGGGGCCGAGCCCCTTCCTCAGGGCAGTCCCAGGGACGCTGCCGGGGCGGTGGGAGCCGCTCCGGACCCCGGGAGGCCGCAGCCCCGTTGGTGTCAGCACGGCACGGCGCAGCTCCCGGCGCCGCTGCTGCTCAGCGTCTGCCCTCGCACGCTGACTGCCCCGAGCGTCGTCCCGCACCCAGAACTCTTGTCCGCTGGAGCGGCTGCACCACCACCGCCCCCGGCTCTCGGGGGCCACGCGGAGTTATTCTGCTCCACAGGACGAGAAGAGAAGGAGAAGAGAAGGAGAAGAGAAGAGAAAGCCCAGAACCCAAACTGCAGGGCTGGCGACAAGGTAAAGCGTGTTCTTAAGGGCATTGTCCAACACGGAGACACTTGGGGCATAAACCACCTTGCCTGTTCCAGTGGTTGACTGCCGCGATTGAGAGACGGGACACAGCTTGATGCAAGCAAAATGTCGATTTATTGTACACAATTATGCGTTTATATATGTTTTCATTAGCTGCGTGTTTCAAACAGATTGGTTCTTAAAGCTAAACACTGCCTATTCAGCAACCCCTGATTGGTTTGGAACAAACACAGGACACTTTAAGTAAGTTTCCACAATCAGCAGTTAAGCCTTCATTCCACAACTTGTTACATTGGATCTGGGTATGGCTCACCAGTCAGCATTCTGTTGGCAGTTTTCTGTTACCCTCTTTGTCCTCCCAAGGTTTGCGGCCTACAAGTTCCAGCACATCTGCGTTTATCAATTGGACAGTCCTTGGAGTCTTGCCTTTCAGGCCTTGTCCCACAGTTGACCACCCTCTTGGTACGGAAATGCTTCCTCATGTCCAGCCTGAACCTCCCCCGGCGCAGCTGTGAACCGTTCCCACGCGTCCTGTCCCTGGATCCCAGGGAGAAGAGCTCAGCACCTCCCTCTCCACGTGCCCTCCTCGGGAAGCTGCAGGGAGCCATGAGCTCGTCCCTCAGCCTCCTCCTCTCCAGACGAGACCAACCCAGAGTGCTCAGCCGCTCCTCAGAGGATGTCTTCGAGCCCTGCCGAGGCTGCCCTCCTCTGGAGGCCTTTGAGGACTCGCACATCCTTCTCCAGTGGTGGGGCCCAGCACTGCACACCGTGCTCCAGGTGATGCCGTACCAACGCTGTAGTGGGACAATCCCCTCTCTTGCCCGGTTGGTTCCACCGTGTCTGATGCCCCCAGGACGCGGTTTGCCCTCTTGGTGCCAGGGCGCACTGCCGGCTCCTGCAGACCCTGCTGCTCGCCAGCCCCCCCAGGCCCCTTTCTGCAGGGCTGCTCTCCAGCCACTCCTCTCCCCATTTAGACTTGTGCCCACTGGTACTCCCTCCCTGGTGCAGTGCGGCACGTGCCCAATGCTCCAATCTATCCAGAGCCTTCTGCAAGGCCTCTTGTCCCTCGAGAGAGTCAGCAGCACCTCCCAGTTTGGCATCGTCAGCTTGCTAATGGGGCACGCAGCGCCCAAAATTCAGGGTAGCAACTCTGCCGGCCTTGTTTCTCCTTGCATTGACAATTTTAAACTCAACCATTTCATGACAACAGTGGCCAAGACCATGCCATCTCCCACAAGTCCCTCTCCCATCACAACCAGCCAGTCTGGGAGGGCATCGGTCCCAGTTGGCTCCCTGAGTACTCGTCACAAGGAGTTCTCGGCTCCCACAAACCGCAGGAATTTCCCAGCCCTGCTCCTCACAGCAGCAAGGGATTCCCAGCTGATTTCAACTGGCAAGTTGAAGTCTGCCCTAGGGAGAAGGGCTACCGACCCAGAGACGCCTCCGAATCGCCTACAGAACACCGCCTCGGTGCCGGCATCCCGGCCGGGCGATGGTGAGCAGACACCCACTGCGCCATCGGCTTTGTTTTCCATCCCCCTCATCCTCACCCAGAGGCTCTCAACCACACCATTGTGACCGCGATGGACCATCAAACCTCTCCCCTACCTACGGCGCGACCCCTCCACCGCGGCTGCCGTGCCCACCCCCCGGAACAGCCCGGCCCCTCCATCCCAGCACTGTCCCACCGAGTCCCACTCATCCCGAGGACATCCCGGCTCTGGGAGCGCTCCGAGGCTTCCAGCCTTCGGCCCCTTCCCTGCCCGGGAGGAGCTGGGGGGACCATTGGGGCAGGCGGAACACAGGGAGCCCCCACATTCCTTCCTGGGCGACACCAGAGAGTCCTTAGCAGCCGAGGCGCAGACAGGACAGACCATGGCACCTCCACTGCTGCGGCTCCCACCGCCCGGCCCCCGGGCCCCCCCGGCCCCCCAAAGCCTTCAGAATGTCGTGCTCCCCCAAACCTTCTACCTCCAAGGCAAGCACCAACCCCGACCCCCGTGGCCCGGGGACGCCCTCGGGGGCACGAGCGGAGGAGGTGACCGCTGGCCATGGCTCCTGTCTCTCTTGCAGGCGCAGCCGCCCCGTGGCACCTGCCCGGGCAGCAGCAGCCCTTCCCCGCAGCCTGGGCACCCCCGGCACCGCCACCAGGTATGGCACCCCGCACGCCCCAGCGCCCGAGAGCCCTGGGCACCCGCAGCAGCCCCCCCACCCCTCTGCCCCCCGCAGTTTGGGCATGGGGGCTCAGCCCTGCGCTCACTGCCCAGAAAACCCAATTTCCAGAGAATTTCCCCCGCACCTGGGGCCGTCTCTCCTGTTTCGCCCCCTAGACCCCAGTCTCGTCCCCGGTGTCCCACCCCATCCCACCAGCACAGCAGCTCAGCCCCAGGGACCCCCGGCCACGAGCTCCCCGGGTGTCCGGACCAGAGCCGGCGACATGGGCGATGGGGGACATGGGTGATGGGGGATGTGGGTGAATGGGGATATGGAGGATGGGGGCCGGCTCGGTGGGTGCCCCTGGAGCGTCCCCCCGGCTCAGTGTGGCTCCCTGTCACCCCCCCAGGGATGCAGATGGCCCCGTGTGGCTGCTTCTTCGACCCCCGCTTCTTCCCCATCGAGTGGACGGTCAACAACCCACCTCCGCCGGCCGCCTCCACGCTCGGCCACGGCGCCGTGTCTCTGCTGGGCGCTGCCCCGTGGGGCCCCGGGGGCTGCGGGACCCTCCCGGCTTGGGCAGCCCCTGCCACCCGCCAGGGCCAACCAACACAGTTCCAGCTGACACAGCTCCCGCCCTACGGCCATCAGGGCACAATGATGGCCACAGTGGTGGACACAGCCCCTCCAGTGCT